>JASAUF010000200.1:1200000-1542500 GCA_030180095.1 Magnolia changhungtana | reverse complement strand
ATCTGTAGAACCTCAAACTCCTTTCGAAGGGCTTGGAGCTGTGCTCTTTTGACTCTTATGGAACCCTGGTACTTCTGTTTTATAGAGTCCCAAATGTGCTTGGCAGTGTCTCTGTTGAGGATCGTCTCCATAATGGTTCGATCAATGGCTTAAAACAGATAATTCTTGATCTTCAAGTCTTTCAGCTTCTGGTCTGCAATTGATTTTTGTTGTGCTTCAGTAAGCTCCACTCCTTCTGCTGCAGCAGGGATTCCAGTCTCCACCAAACTCCAATACTCCTTTGAACGAAGAAAATTTTCCATAAGCATGGACCAATGATCGTAATGACCATCAAACTTAGGAATTGCAGGTTGAACGAAATTATTTTCAGCTGCCATACTTCGATTCTCTCTCTTCTCACTCTTTCTCTTCTTAAGAAACTACGGTTTCTATTCTCTCACAATCAGGCCCCGTGATGGCTCTGATACCAATTTGTTGTAAACTCTATGCACAAAGCAATTCAGAAAAATATCTGAATCGATGTACTCTTATTCAAAACAAGCTATTGGCTTTTATAAGCCTTACAAAGAGATAAAATTGAAACAAACAACCCACGTTTTACTGGGCCTAATAACGTGGTAAGTGGCTAAGGAAATGGTGAAACTCTACCTACATGTCCTGAATAATAGGACTTATTAAGTGAATGAACTTTTGCCAGCTATAACTCTAACAACCCATACAGTTTACTCATCAGTTGGCCAAATGTCCATCGAAAAAGAAAATGGTTAGAGCATGTTCTTGATTTTTGGGCAGGACATGTTCAAGGTGGCCCATTTGATCTTCTTCAGTTCTTGGCAAGAATGTTCAAGGTGGACAATTGATGAATGGCCCAGATCCCACATATGAAGTGACAGAAGGGTTATTTTCTATGGAGAGTGAATTGAGTTTTCTTCATTCTACCAAAACGAACACAAGACCAATCTGCACAAGCTACCATTGAGGGATGTGTGCAGCCTATCCCTAAGTTTTCAGTTTGAAGATGAGGGATCCATCATTTGTTGCAACAATGTGCTATGGTGGACATGGATCCCACTCTTGATGGTCAGCATGAATTTGAAGAAGTCCAATAATTGGATGGCTAGGATTTTCCAAACTGGGAAGCACAGGCGCACAGTCCATCCATCATGGGCCCACCATGTTAACAGCCTAGACCACCAATCCATTTTTGCCATCGTACTAATGTGCCTTTTTGAATGTTTGATTTATGAACTTCATTGCCAGGCATCAGGATGATCACAACCAAGCTATAGATATGGAAATGAAAGCCAATTCTCATAGAAAAATGCATTCCAATCCCAACAGCATAGATACGGTTGAAATCACGATCCCCAGTTTTTCTTTGGGCACATTTCTTTTCCTCATTTTGTTTTCCACCAATCCAAACATAACCATAGATTACACATATACATAATCAAATAGCATGAAACACTGAAATCTTATGATCAACGGTTCAGATTATTCAACCTTACCTCCTAACAGCCACCCATCTCAGTAGTCACTACGATAACTGCTGTAATCTTCCCGTGCTGCAAGATCACTCTCCACCCTCTCTGCAATCTTCCCTTCCTCATACTTCGATCCTTCTTCCAAAGCCAGACCACCCAAAGCTCCGGCCACAGCCCCAACAGCCAAACCAGTGCCCATCCCCATTTTACTCCCCCTCGGCTTCTGATCATAGACAGAACCCGCCGACGAAGAAAAATCGAAGGGGGCCGATGGCCCGCTGGGCCCACTACTGTAACTAGCTACCCGATCGAAGAATGGGCGGGGTGGGAGCGGCGGGGACGGCGAGTAGTAACCAGGATAGTATCCGGAATACGGGTCGGCATAATTCCCATATGGGTATTGAGATTGAGGAGGCGGCAGAGGGTTTACGTATGGAGACGGCGAAAACCCGCCTCTGTAATCTCTCGGTGGGGGCGGAGGGGCGGTGGAGTAATAATATCCAGACGGAGGGGTAATTTGGTAATCTGGGGTGGGAGGGGACGGTGCTGGCCGTTCTCGGATGGCGATTTTTAGCCGGATCTTGCCCTGCGGGCGGCCGGATGGACGACGGAGCTCGAGGGTCTTGACTCGGTTGGAATCATCTGAATCGATCAGGTCTTGGAGAGGGGAGCGGAGAGACGCGACAAGGGGTTTGGGGGTTTCGCAGGGTTTGGAGTGGAAGATTTCGAGGGTGAGTAAGGAGTCTTTGAGGGGCTGGGCCAGAGGGAGTGTGAACCGTTCGTTCCAGACAGGGCGAGTCGAGCCCGAGTCGTCGGGTCTGGTGGCGAGTTTGCGGTCCGGGTCTACCCAGAAGACGGCGTAGGGCTGAAGATCGCCGTTTCTCCAGTTTACGTTTTGGAGGTGTTTGGCTGACACGATCGTGATGTCGAGATCGAGAGGGTGTTGTGGAGGCGGGCGAGAAGATGCCATGGCGTAGACTAACGAACGCCGGAGGTGCTAAGGATAAGAGGTGGGATTTTTGGAAAAAAATGGAGATGAGAAAGGATTACCGGAGGCATCATTTATGATCAAAAGGGACACTTTTACCCTCGGGGAGGTATTTGATACTCTGGATGTGTATGACACTTGATACGCATGCACTAATAAATCGCACGGGTGGCATCATAAACTTGTAGTAAACGGACTAAATTGTAAAATACAATGACGATAAATCAAATTTTTATCAAAATCAGATTATCGAGTAATCGTGACCTCTGATTCTTGGGCATGTATTTGTCAAAATATAACCGTTGGATATTTATCTTTTAACCGTCCAATGTCAGATTATCAAAATAACCTTAATTTTTACTCTGTTTCGTGATACACCTAAATTGAGATGCATAAGTTGAAAAGTTTTCTTGACTTTCTAGTGTTGTTCGTATTCAATTTCTAAGTAATTAGCAAGTGCCTGAGTATCATTCATAGTAATGACAGGGTATCAATGATTTTCTCTCAGCTGCGTTGTATAATACTCGGGCGTATGACGCTTGATAGGCAGGCACAACCGCACAAAGACAGTTCATACGTAGCATATATTAACTCAAGTTAAACCGACTAGGTTGTGGAAAATACTGTTTCAAAGTTTCAATCCTAAAACCAGATGGATTAAACTATACGAACTTATGATTTGTGGGCACTCTCTTGTTGAAATAGGACCGTTGGATATTTTTCATTGATAGCTTTCTAAGAAATGTGGATCAATCCGATAATCAGACAATTAGCTAATTGTAATTTCTGATTCGTGAGACACATAACCTTAGAAACATAATTTGGATGGTTTGCTTTGACTTAACTGTATGCCATGCACGCAATCTTGAAGAAATTTATGAGTGGCTGTGTATCATCCACCGCACTCTGCCAGAGTATCGAAGTTTTTCAGTAATTCCAGGGACGTGCGGCGATGAATGGGGATGGCTACTCGCAAGGTTAGAGAGGACGTGATCCTACTCTCTCCCACACGTGCCGATGTGCTGGTGAGTTAGAGATCTGGGTCGTCCATCGCGTGGGCCGTTCAGTGCATGTTTCGTGGTCCAATAGTCATAGCGGTCCCATTATCATGTTGTGATGGGCCCAGTCAGCAGAAGGGAGGTATTGATTTGTTGGCCCCGGCGTGGATGGAGATCAGGTTGGAAACTCCTGTCTATCCACCGACCCTTTGTGTTATTTCCTTGACCGCTTGTTTACCGATCATAAGACTAAGATCTTCAAATCAAAAACGTTTTGGGTTGGGGTCAAGGGAGACGGATCCATCATTGTCCGAGGTTGCAGTGCCCCATCAACTCATTTCTCTGATGGTGTGGCCCACCGTCCATGCCTCCTTTAGCACCCACCGACTTGCCAAGCCAACCATATGCCTTTAAAGAGAGTAGGTAAATTCCACCTTGACGAAAGGTCATCCCGATCTTCCAGATGGCGACGAGGACAGTCTTGCATAGGCATCAGACATCTGGAACACCATCCAATCGCTGAGGGACTTTGATGGCATCGGAGTGGACCCCACACGGGCACTTGATCAAGGGGAATGATCACATGCGTACACTACCATATGTTCGAGCTGCGTGGGACCCACTGTGATGTTGGAGTGCCATCCAACCTATCTATCAGATACATCCCGATATTAGGACTACATATCATATGCGGCCTGATCTATACTCCTGGGCCACACTAAAAGGAACGGTAGGCGACTTTGGGGAGGGGCCACCAACCATGAAGACTGAGAACTTGGGTTCCACCGTTCTTTTATGTGTCATCCAACCCGTTCATCAGGTGCGCCCCACTAGAATTATCCACTGCACCGAAGTTCAAGCTATTTCACAGTTTAGGTGGTCCACAGAAGGTGAATATGTCGATTTTAGGCGTGACGGTTCGTCCCACCAGAGATTTTGATAGAGACGATTCTTTGCATTTATACGGTATCAATGAGAAAGCGCGTTTGTACATCGACCGGGAGATTCCTTGGTACATGTTTCAATTTGGCAAATATGTGCTAGATCCAGGCCGCTCATCAAGCACTGTGAAAATCCCCTGGCCACGAAATCTGATTGGTACACTCATCATGCTAGTGCATGTACGAAAACAATGGCTAGTTTAAAGCATGGTGCGCCAGGCCATTGCACAGTGGAACCCACCTAATGCACGGCTCTTGTTGGCGCGTAAAGCGCGTAACGTATGGGCTAGCATCCGTGTACCTTTCTTTCTAGTCAACGGTTCTTTCTTTCAAGTTTCAAAGTTTCGATAACAGACGACTCTCGCGTAATCCTCATGTTTATAGTGGGAATGACTTCGTGTGGCCCATTTAGGGAGGGAATTCCATGGAATGTTTACTAGGACCCACAAATGGTTGGCCCCTATCTCGCACATTTGACATGATTACATCACTCTAACATGAATGACCATTACCTCACGGAGTTAATGGCTGAAACGTAACAGAATCAAGAACAGATAATATGCTAGGTGGGGCCCTTTGAAAGGGTCAGATGAGTGGGCCCGTAGGATCTGATGGTATCTATATCATCTTAAGAGCATATCTACGGTTTAGGATCTGATGAGTGGGCCTGACGTCAAATAAAGTGCCTGAGTCAAAGAATTAATCGCTATCTTAATCATAATGTTAGGATGGCCACTAGGCATGATCTACGGTTTAGATTATTTAAAGTCGGCTTAATGGACTATCCCGAGTCGGATATGACTCAATGAGTCTTCAAACCATGTATGCACCCAACCAGCAACGCCTGTTCTATGCAGCGTCAGCGTGTACAAACATCCCATTTTCTCGGGATTACTGTGTTCTCTACGTAACTCCCGTTATCCTTCTCATTTTTTACGACAGGATAAAAGATCAGCTATTTCCGAAGCTAAGGTGGGCCACAACACTGGAACAATGTAAAATCATGCTCAATGCCTCTTAAGTTCAAGGGGTGTGACCCACCTCAGTTTCGGTAAGGCCGTTTATTAAAATGTCGCTTTTAATTGATGAACACACCTGATGAACGGGTTGGATGGAATATACACTCCAACTTGCGCCCCACAGAGAAGCCTCGTAACCTGGACGCAGCCTCGCCACGGGTCCCAGTCGTGTTGCCCACCTGAGTTTTCTATTTTCCTGATTTCTTTTTTAAGGCCTAGCCTCGAGGCTTTCATTTGATGGACGGACTAGATGTCACATACACGACACGGTGGGCCCTAGAGCTGCCGAGTTGCTACCTGCTACGTACAACGGGTGTTGTAATGGACTCCAGTCCGTCCGTCAGTCCAAACTCCATCATTATCCGGGGCAATACGGTAAATTGGTTGGTAAGGGCGTTGTCTCGACGGAACTCCATCCGAGAAGACATCGGACTGCTGAAAGCGAACGTCAGGTGCAAAAAAGGATCAGATACAGCTGCTGTATTATAGGTTTTTATACAGCCATTTTTTAACCGTCATCATTTCCATTTACACAATATCCAATCAGGGGAAAAAGTGGGCCACAGCATTTTTATCATCTTTTATGAAAATAAAATGGATCCACTCATTGGATGAGCCGCACAAGTACACTGATTTATATTACCGTTGGATGTAAATTGATTTGTTGTCACGTCTCTATTGATAAGCGTATCGGTATGATTTTTATTTCAATAATAAACGTGGTGTGTCCCACTTTTTCAATGAAGTAGATATTATAATAAAGTAATGTGTTTGTAGGAAGACAATGGCTGTATAAAAACTTGTATACACCCGCTGTTTGTGAACATTTCTCAACAACATTTGATCCGCTCCCGCAAACCCGCGTGCATCCAAACGCTGAGATATGCCCCCTCTTGGGAGTTATTGGATACTCTGGCTCCGTGTGACACTTGATACGCAGACACTTATAAATGGTACAAGTGATCAAAGTAAACCGACTAAATTGTGTAACCCAATCTTTCTAACTTATTATAAAAAATCATATTGGTTGAAAAATCATAACCTCTGATTCGTGGACACTTGTTTCTTGAAACTGGGCCATCTGATAATTTCATTTTGACCTTCCAATAAATGTCCAGAAATCTGATAGTTGTTGTAGACAATAGAAATTTTTTTTTATTACATCATACATCTAAGATGGTACATACAATCTGACGGTTTATTTTGAGGTATTTGTATTACGTGTATGCAGTTTCTCAATCATTTCTAATTGCCTGTGTATCATCCATCATACTCTGCCAAAGTATTTTTAGCTTCTTGAGTCTCTCCCGTATTCTCCTCTCTCTCCCTCCCTCCCTCCTAATTTCGTTTCCCTTCAAAATCCACCAATGTGAAAATAAAAACCCAATTTCTGACATTTCCGATCCGTTTCTTTTCTTTTCTTTTGAGAAGAAAAGATGTCCGACGCTTTGATCAACGGCTTAGCTGGCGCCGGAGGTGGCATCATCGCTCAGCTGATCACCTACCCTCTGCAAACCGTAAATTTCTCAAGATCTAGGGTCATTTTCCCTTGATTTTCCATTTTGTTGAATTTCTGATTTTTTTTCTTGAATTTTTTATGCGGGTGTAGGTCAACACACGGCAGCAAACGGAGCGAGATCCGAAGAAGGCGAGAAGGAAAAGGCATGGAACGATCGAACAGATGTGTCAGGTGTTTTTATTTTCTTCATTTTTTCTAATTAAAAATGGATTTTTTGGTATTTATTGTTATTTTTATTTATTTTGAGCGTTTTGGATTGGAAGCAGGTCGTGAAGCAGGAAGGATGGGGGCGGTTGTACGGAGGCCTCGCGCCGTCCTTGGTGGGAACCGCGGCGTCGCAGGTGAGCGCACGTTAGCCGATTTCCTTATGTCGTATCTAACGTGAACCGTGCGTGCACGCGACCTAAGCGTGGGCCGCTTTGGCTCGCGGCATATCCCAGGGATATGATGCTCGGTTGCTTACGTGACTGGGCGTGTCACCAGTGAGTCTAATGATTGTTGTGTTGAGGTCATGTGGTGCTGGTTTGGCTTGTGACCCCATGGGGCGCATTTTGGACAATCCCCTGCCTTTCTTCTAACTTGCGCACCTAATCAACCTCCATTGATGTTGAGGGTTTCATTTTAGGTGGGGCAGGTTAAGACTGTGCTCTCCTATGGTTCATTTTAGTGGCCCTTAGTAATGTATATAATATTTTCTAGTCTGTTTGAATGGTTTGGAAATTATGTTGGAACTATGTTTGCTAAAATCCAATTATTTATCTGCTTTGGATTGTCCTTCAAATTGAGGGATTTTTGTTGTTTCTGGCATTGAAAAGAACTTGGGGCCTATTTGGATGTACCACAAGATAAGGATTGCAGGATGTGCATTTTACAGGAGCAGGATTGCTTGCTCCTTCTGGAAATTCATGGATGGCCGGTTGCCTCTGGCCTTCATAGTGAGTAATTCCAATATTAGTAATTGAGGTGGGTTCCATAAAAGATTCAAAATAGAGGTAGTGAAGTGCGGACCCCAAAACCGACGTCTCTGTATGTATATGTACTGGGGGAGATGCACTATGTATGAGTGTGCATTTTGAAGGATCTTGTGCCCTATCCCTAGGGCCAACAATGGGGCAGGCTGCCTGCTTGAGCCAAGAAGATCAAAATTTCAAACAGTGCTGGAATGATAGGTCCGGCCTAAACAGTTCAATATCCAGGACTGACCAGTTTATTCAAATTTTGTTGCCTTTCAAAAGAAAAGAAAAGAAAAAACCATGCCTTAACCAAGACAGGCCTAACTTAAATATTGCAGATACTGATGCGGACACCAAGCCATTTAAAGTATATCAACGTAGGAGGCGTGCATTACCCGTGTCAATGTGGTTAGATGACGGATACGGGTCGGGTCTCTAGAGGTTGAAAACCTTACACATGTGTTCATGACATGTGTAAGTTGCTTAGAGGAGGCATTTGGACCATTGGATCGCGAGGATGGTGTGATCGGACCGTTGGATCGTCACGGCCCACCTTCATTACACTACCTTCATGGCACTATCATCGGGGCCCATCGGGCATCTTAAATTTACATTTAGTCTATGAACATTTTAGTTAATTACGTTGTGAGACAGTTTGTGCACAATTTTGTGCAAATTTCTTTCTTTTGAAACTTTTTTTTAAGTAGGGGTATTTTGGTAATTTCATGTAATTACGATTTTATAAGGGTTGCCCTAAACCCATAGCATGTTATGTGATGTTTTATGAAAAAGAAAAAGGAGCTTTTTGCTTTTGACGATCTCGTCTTCGACTTCCAGTGATTGGAAGAGGGCGTGAGGCCCAGGTAAACGATTTCTCATCCCCCACTTCTTTCTCCTTCTCTCTTTTCTCAAGGTATTCTTTTCTTTAACCTCACTCTTTTTCTTTTCTCCTAATCTCAAAAGATTTTCATTCCCTTTTCATTCCCACATAAAACCCATCATCCAAATCTATACTTAAAGAACCATCATTTTTATTTTTTTATTTTCTGAATTTTCCAGATTTCCAATCCAGGAAATTTCTATTTTTTTCTGGATTAGAAAATCCACTTGGATCGTTAGACGGACCCATTGCAAGACGAAAGTTCTATCTTTCGCCGGATCCAATTAAATTCAGATTTTAAGATTCAATACTTTGTGTTTGTGATGGATGGCCCTAATTAATGCTATGTTGTCCTTATTTCCTTCTTGTGTTTATGATGTATAAATCAAGCTGATATTTATTTGTTTTTTTTTTTAAAGATTGCATGAATCTGCCTCTCTCAAATAGCATGATCATTTAAGGTTAGATTAGGCTGTCCTACATCAATTTTGGTATCAGAGCCAGGTTCTTGCATTGGGTCGTCTTAGATCGAGTTATCAAGAGTCTAGATTTTTATTTATTTATTTATTTATTTTTTTTTTTTCTTCTAGGGTTTCGTGCATCGCATATAGAGTCTAAATCTGAAATTTTCAGATTTGCATAAAAAAAAAAAAAAAAAAAAAAAAAAAAAAAAAGAGTTTAAATCTGAATTTTTCCAGATTTGCATCATTCTAAAGGTTAAGATCATCGGTGTCCATAGTCTTGTGTCAAAACAGTCTCTTAGAGTCATGTTTTAGGAAACCTAAGTTGAGTCTTATTGTGTATGCCCACTCGGACTGGTAGAGGATTTGGTCTACACCCGATTTTCAATATGGAACAGTTGACTGAGATGATGAACACGATCAACCAACGTTTGGCCGTCATTGAGGCACAATCTAGGAACACGAATACCCGTATGGATCAGATAGAAGCATCCCTAAGAGAAATCTCCGACATTGGAGGGGATGAACAGTCTCACGTAGGGGGAGTAGTTGAGGAACGGGTAGGAAATCGTGGTAGAGGTCGTGGAGCACGTGGCCGAGGGGTAGGACGTGGAGGGGCGCGAAATCCGCAACCCGCTGTCGAGTATCAAGACCGTTATGATGTCGATGAGAGGGTCTTAAAGAGTGTTAAAGTAGATGCTCCTAGTTTTGATGGGCGTCTTGATCCAAAAGCATTCCTTGATTGGTTAGCGGACATGGACCATTATTTCGAATGGTATGAGATGTCTGAGAACCGACAAGTGCGGTTTGCAAAGATGAAACTTGTGGGTCAAGCTAAATTATTTTGGACAAATACGGAGCGTAGGATCGAGAGATCAGGAGGTGTCCCAGTCGCGCATTGGATAGAGATGAAGGAGTTATTAAAGGAAAAATATCTTCCTCTCTCTTACCGTCAAAAGCTCCTAGATCAATGGCAAGCATTACGCCAAGGATCTATGTCGGTTGCAGATTACATCGCAAAATTTGAGGAGTATATGATGCGGTGTGATATTCAGGAGGATCCCTTAGTGACGCTGGCGCGTTTCAAGGTGGGTCTTCGCATGGATCTGCAACGTGAGCTTATGACCCATGCAGTGAGTGACTTGGATCAGGCTTACCAAGTTGTACAGGAGTTAGAGCTTTACCTAAAGTCTCCTGTCATGAGGCGCTTTGAGTCCCGAGACTCTACTGTTAGATCTGGTTTTCAGGGAACCAAACCTAACATTGGAAGTCAGCCTAGGGCGCAGGCTAGTGCACCGCCTAAGCCTAAGGATGATAAGGGAAAAGGTGTCCTTGGTGCCAATCCTGGCAGTGGTAGTCATTTGAGATGTTATGAGTGCGGAGGTACAGGTCATTTCGCATACCAGTGCACGGCAAAGACTCGCGGGAAAGCCTTAGTCATAGACGAGTCAAATGAAAATGCGGATGACATGGGTGATTATGAAGTTGAGGAATATCATCCAGAGATAGGTGCTAGTGATTATGAAGAAGAAGAACCAGAGACTGCACCACTAGCTGTAGTTAGATGTGCTTTAGCGCAAGCCAAAGAGAGTGATGATTGGCGCGAAGCACAATTTTCTACACGTTTATCAAGAGCGGTGACAAAAGCGCAAAGTCATCGTAGATAGTGGTAGTTGCACCAACGTGGTCTCAGCCAATTGCACACCACTCGTTTGGGTTTGAAGCCCATCCCTCACCCTCAACCCTACAAGGTTTCTTGGGTTGACACGTCTTTATGCTGTGTCCCAAGCAGTGTTTAGTCCCCATCCAAATCGGTTCATATAAAGACATGTTGTGGTGTGATGTTTTACCTATGGATGTAGGTCACATCATTTTAGGGAGGCCGTGGTTATACGATAGAGATGTCATGATTTTTGGTCGCTCGAACGTGTGTACATTCACGCATGAGGGCAAGAAAATCAAGATTAATCCGTTGCCACCCAAGAGCCACACAGACAAGGCTAGGGATGTGAAAACGAGTGAGTCAAGGAATGATGTGAGGAAATCTATTCCGAAGTCTCTACATATCATAAATGCAAAAGAGTTTGAGAAAGAGACAGAGGATGATTCGGCGGTGTATGCCCTAATGGCTAGGGAAGTTACACCCGAGGTTCATGTAGAGTTATCCCCTGAGGTGACTTCGGTTCTTAAAGAGTACAGTGATGTATTCCCCGAGGATTTACCGGATGAGCTTCCACCTATGCGGGACATCCAACATGCCATTGATTTCGTCCCAGGGTCTTCTTTACCGAACCTTCCTCATTACAGGATGAATCCTGCAGAGCATGCAGAGTTGCATAGACAGGTAAATGAGCTCCTGCAAAAAGGTTTCATCCGTGAGAGTATGAGTCCGTGTGCCGTACCAGCGCTATTAACGCCTAAGAAAGATGGTACATGGCGGATGTGTGTGGACAGTAGGGCCATTAATAAGATCACGATCAAGTATCGGTTTCCGATACCGAGGCTTGATGATATGTTAGACATGATGGCCAGATCCACCATTTTTTCCAAGATAGACCTCAAGAGCGGGTATCACCAGATACGCATACGCCCTGGAGATGAGTGGAAGACAGCCTTCAAGACGAAGGATGGGTTGTACGAATGGTTGGTCATGCCCTTTGGCTTGACTAATGCACCCAGTACTTTTATGCGTGTGATGACCCAGGTTTTAAGACCCTTTATGGGGAAGTTCTTAGTGGTTTATTTTGATGACATACTCATATATAGTACCACTAAAGAACTGCATCTCAACCACTTGAGACAGGTCTGTAGTGTCCTGAGGGCGGAGAGGTTATGTGCGAACCTTAAGAAATGTTCGTTCTTGTCTGATAGAGTTGTCTTCTTAGGGTTCATAGTGTCATCTATAGGGATGCGAGCAGATCCAGAAAAAGTCAAGGCCATAGTTGACTGGCCTGAACCGCGGAACATACATGAAGTGAGGAGCTTTCATGGCTTAGCCACATTTTATCGTCGGTTCATTCGAGGGTTTAGCACTATTATGGCTCCCATTACTGATTGCATTAAAAAGGGAGAGTTCATATGGTCTAAGGCCGCAGCTAAGGCATTCAAAGATATTAAGGGCAAGATGATAGAGGCTCCCGTCATGCGTCTTCCAGATTTTTCTAAAGTCTTTGAAGTAGCGTGTGATGCTTCAGGCGTAGGTATAGGAGGAGTACTAAGCCAAGAAGGTCATCCAGTTGCCTATTTCAGTGAGAAACTGAATGAGGCAAAACAAAAGTATTCCACCTATGACAAAGAATTTTATGCGGTAGTGCAATCGCTACGTCATTGGCGTCATTATCTTCTACCGCAAGAATTTGTCTTGTTTTCTGATCACGAGGCTTTGAGGTATTTGAATTCCCAAAAGAAGCTTAACCCAAGGCATGCTAAGTGGGCAGCGTTTCTTCAAGAATATTCATTTGTCCTGAAACATAAAGCCGGGATCGAGAACAAACCAGCCGATGCCCTTAGTAGGAGAGTGACATTGCTCAATTCCTTGAGTGTAGAAGTTGTCGGGTTTGAGCAATTGAAAGACGAGTATCCCATGTGTCCAGATTTTGGGGGAACATATGTGTCACTCTTAGATGCCCAGCATAGTTCGGGTGAGTTTGTGCTAAAAGATGGTTTCCTTTTCAAAGGAGACCGACTTTGTATTCCCCGCACTTCCCTCCGGGATTTCCTTGTTTGGGAGCTTCATGCTGGAGGTATTGCTGGCCATTTTGGTCGAGATAAGACCATCGCCCTAGTGGAGGATCGATTTTATTGGCCAAGTCTTAAGCGAGACGTAGCCAAAATTTTAGGGCAATGTCGAACATGTCAACTGGCAAAACAGAAGAAGCAGAATACTGGATTGTACACGCCATTGCCAGTGCCACACGCACCGTGGCAAGACATCAGTATGGATTTCGTGCTTGGACTTCCCAAGACAACTAAAAAGCACGATTCCATTTTTGTGGTCGTGGACCGTTTCTCAAAAATGGCCCACTTCCTCCCTTGTTCTAAGACCTCAGATGCGTCCAACATAGCCAAGATTTTCTTTGAAGGGGTGGTTCGTTTACATGGTTTACCTAAGACCATAGTATCTGACAGGGATGTCCGATTTACTAGTTATTTTTGGAAGACATTATGGCATATGATGGGTACGAGACTCCAGTTCTCGTCTGCCTACCATCCTCAAACTGATGGTCAAACTGAGGTTGTGAATCGAAGTCTCGGAAATCTACTACGATGTTTGGTGGGTGAACACGTTAAAACTTGGGACTTAGTCCTGCCAGTCGCCGAGTTTGCATATAACAGTTCAGTTAATAGGTCTACGGGTATGAGTCCATTCGAGATTGTTAGTGGTTATAAACCTAGATTACCCATAGATTTGTTACCTATGTCAGTCACTCAGAGGACCTCAGAGTCAGCCGATGCATTTTCCCATCACATTCATGAATTGCATACAGAGATTAGGAGGCAGATAAATGCTAGTAATGAACAATACAAAATTTCAGCTGACTTACATCGTAGAATTCAAGAATTTAATGAGGGTGATTATGTCATGGTTAGGATGAGGCCAGAACGGTTCCCACAAGGTACCGTTAAGAAGTTACAAGCACGCAGTGCTGGACCATTTAAGATTCTGAAAAAGATTGGGTCCAATGCGTATGTGATAGATCTTCCACCTCGCATGGGGATTAGTTCAACATTCAATGTGGAGGATCTAATGCCTTGTTCAAGCCATCCCATAGACCCTAATTTTGTTCCAAACCATTGGCCAATTTCTGAATTTTCTTCCCAACCTACACCACCTATGCCTACCATACCTGAGATAAGAGAAGAAATTGAAGGAATTGTGGATGAGCAAATTGTTTCCACTCGAGACGGTGGATTCCAGAGGTACTTAGTGAAGTGGAAGAACAGACCATCATCCGACTGTACATGGTTGACGAAGCGAGAGTTGCAGCGACTAGATCCAGATTTGTTAGAAAAGCACAAAGTTTTATCTCGCGGAGTCGAGATCTTCTCAGTCGAGGGGAGTTGATGCGGACACCAAGCCATTTAAAGTATATCAACGTAGGAGGCGTGCATTACCCGTGTCAATGTGGTTAGATGACGGATACGGGTCGGGTCTCTAGAGGTTGAAGACCTTACACATGTGTTCATGACATGTGTAAGTTGCTTAGAGGAGGCATTTGGACCATTGGATCGCGAGGATGGTGTGATCGGACCGTTGGATCGTCACGGCCCACCTTCATTACACTACCTTCATGGCACTATCATCGGGGCCCATCGGGCATCTTAAATTTACATTTAGTCTATGAACATTTTAGTTAATTACGTTGTGAGACAGTTTGTGCACAATTTTGTGCAAATTTCTTTCTTTTGAAACTTTTTTTTAAGTAGGGGTATTTTGGTAATTTCATGTAATTACGATTTTATAAGGGTTGCCCTAAACCCATAGCATGTTATGTGATGTTTTATGAAAAAGAAAAAGGAGCTTTTTGCTTTTGACGATCTCGTCTTCGACTTCCAGTGATTGGAAGAGGGCGTGAGGCCCAGGTAAACGATTTCTCATCCCCCACTTCTTTCTCCTTCTCTCTTTTCTCAAGGTATTCTTTTCTTTAACCTCACTCTTTTTCTTTTCTCCTAATCTCAAAAGATTTTCATTCCCTTTTCATTCCCACATAAAACCCATCATCCAAATCTATACTTAAAGAACCATCATTTTTATTTTTTTATTTTCTGAATTTTCCAGATTTCCAATCCAGGAAATTTCTATTTTTTTCTGGATTAGAAAATCCACTTGGATCGTTAGACGGACCCATTGCAAGACGAAAGTTCTATCTTTCGCCGGATCCAATTAAATTCAGATTTTAAGATTCAATACTTTGTGTTTGTGATGGATGGCCCTAATTAATGCTATGTTGTCCTTATTTCCTTCTTGTGTTTATGATGTATAAATCAAGCTGATATTTATTTGTTTTTTTTTTTTAAAGATTGCATGAATCTGCCTCTCTCAAATAGCATGATCATTTAAGGTTAGATTAGGCTGTCCTACATCAGATACATACTGATGTAGAGCGGGTCGCGGACAGTTTCATGGCTAAGATGGATCAAAAAAGGCCCAGTCGACGACAGAAGTGATCCGGACTGTCAGAACTTAAAACGGACGTATCTCGCAAACCGGAATGAGCTATCAGATGTACCATATATGATTTTGGGTTAGGATGAGCTACTTTAGCCACCCAACCCTGCTACGTTGGGTTGCCCACGCCGAATTTGCGAAACACCATTAGATCGACATGGTCGAAATCTTGTTTTAATTTCGTTTTTACTATTTATAGTAAGTTTTAGTTTGAGTATAACCCTTCATCCATTAGGCTTTAGGAGTTGCCCCCAACATGAAAAGTGCGTAGAATAATTAGGAGAACATCATGGTTCGGCCAAATAGGACACTTAATATTTTTGGTCAAAAACCATGCGCACTAGTAGACATCACGACTGTCTATAAATAGTAAGTTTACTACTTATAGTAAGTTGCAATTTCTAGGAGTTTTAGTTGTAGTTTGATTCTGAAACTTCTCCCTAGGGTTCGTGGCCTTATTTAAAGAGTTGTAATCTCGTTTTTCATCATCAATAAGATTATTTTGAATATTTTAGAATCATTTTTATTTTCTTTTCCTCGTGGATTGGAGGTTTCTCTGTGAGGAGTCCAGAGAAGTTCCATGGATTCAGAACAGTTATCCCCTAAGGAAGATGGTGCTCGACCTCACGTCTTTCCCTGCGTCACATACATAAAATACATTAATATCATATTTTTACTGATATTTTAAAATTATGGTTACAGATAAGCTCACAATCTACTCTAATTAGTATCATATATTTACTGATATAAAATTATGATTACAAATAAGCCCATATTTTATGGGTCCTCCACCATTGTGCCAGGAAGTGGTAACTTGGGAATTGGGTTGATGCTTCAAGCAGAAATTGTTGGGGTGAGTCTGTGGTTGTTTGGCCAAATAAAGGACTATTCTCACATTACGGCCTGTTTGATTTCTCATTTCTCCCGTAATTCAAATTTAAACAACATTTATTACTTACCTCATATAAATACCGAGAAATTGAATTTTTTATCATTTCAATTTCCCACTGTTTGAAAATTTTTAAAAATTGGTGAAAGTAGTAATGATTACATTTTCCCTATATTTGATTTTCAACACATTTCGTGCGAACTCCAACCGGACGAACGTTGGATGCACCTGCGGGTTTATCGCACCATGATTGAGGCTACCTACGGACGGTTCTCGGAGAGGTAGATGATAGTGTGCGCGTTTGATCGATACTGTCCATCCAGAGATGGATGGTCAGTTATGGACCAAACAATCTTTCTACACTTCACAGATCATATATGTCGATGTGATGAACAGTTACGATGTGATCAAATCATCATAGTGTGGCTTCCGGAGTGATTGAGGGCAATCATCAATGTCACCACTATTACATACAGCGCCATCCACTTAATCTTTGTCCTCGCGCCATACATTGGGGCATGGCCTGAACTGAATTTATGAAATGCATGGATGGTGTACAAGCAACTTAGAGATCCGGGTTGCATGCATTAATGTGGCCCCACCATATTGCAACTACCATACACCTCATGTAGGCCATGCATACAGTGGGAACCACTGTAATAGTGGATATGCCTGTTTTGATTTTGTGTATGGTGGGCTTTGAAATTCCACCTACATGATCATTCGAGATTTGGAGGTACGTCCTAGGCATTCCTATATATTTTTTACATTTCTATCATCATACAGGCTACACCTGATTCATCCAAAATATTTAGTATGTTGACCCCAACCCCCAAAACCACAAAACACACATAAATACAAAAAGTTATGAACCACAACTTCCATCATAACTTCCATGCATCCCAAACCAAAACCTATTGTCCACATGCACACATTCCTACATGGGATGATCATCCGCCCTCTCAACTCAACAATAGAACATGAGTTGGATGGTCATCACCAGCACCAACACACTGACGATCAGAATAAGTACGTCCTGCACCATGGAAGGATCGGATTCGGTATCCACCTCTACCTGAGTTGTATTGTGAGTGCATGGGACCCATGCTCTCGCATCAAGGGGAATGTCTTGATTGGGAAACAACTGAGAAGATGATCCCTCCCCTTGATCTTATATAGGGATAGCATCACCCCCCTTGTCATGTGGACCATCATTCGGCAGCAAATCTCCCATTGGCATGTTAGGATACTAGAACTCTCCTGAGAATGCAGCCCATGCAATAAACGCTTCCTTGGTGCTGCTGTAGCCTTTGAACTTTGCATGACTGTATTTATGGACTTGGGCGCGACATTCCTCCCAGGTTTAGTAAATGCCCGGTGATCGTCCATTGAAAACAACGTATACCTTACCCATCTGCATGTAAAAGAAAATAGAGTGTGAACATTAAAATATCATATATGAGAATGTAAGCAAGGAATTAGAGTCTAGAAATGGTAACCATTCAACTTACTGCCATGAAATTGATCGACATAAGTCGAAAAAATAACATAACGTTTAGTTTCTATATATGTACACGATAGTGAACTTAACATAGTGTAGCTGTTTCTGGTCAAAAGATATCCAGGTTAGCACTGTATACTTAACAGAAGCTTGATGAACTTCTAAGAGCAACTAAATTTCAATAAATTAAACCACCTCAAACCAAAAACATGTAAATATGTACATTTCTATTCACCCTTGAATGGGTGTACTCCAAACTGACCCTGATGAAAGTATATTGAAATGCTCGAACCATTCATAGATAGAAGATCATCAACCAAAAAGTATACGACTAGTTATATTACCATAGTGTATTATAGACCCGTGCTTGTGAGTTTATCGTCAAAGTAGATGAATATAAAACGAATTCCAATAGTCCAAAAAAACCTACCAAGCCGTACTTAATCCCACATGTCCAAATTTAAACAAAATAAACAGTGTCTCCTGTCTAACAATCAAGCAAAAAGTGTCTCCTGTCTAATAGTCAAGCAAGCTAAACGGTTTACCCTGTATAGTATATCGACAAATTCAGTCAAGCAAGCCATTCTCATGCTTTAGATACACCACAAATTCAAACCTCCAATCTTGGGGGAGGTTTAAGAACGGCGCACCATATGATTCCCTCTTTGAGAATAACTTTGTCACGCGGAGCAACATTGTGCCTCTACAAATTGGATGAACAGTGTGGATCTAACCACACATACGCTGATGGCCCATCTCGACCTTCTATGCCAAGTGATGCCAACACCTGTGCATAAATTTAAATTCTCTTTATAATATCCTCCAGATCTAACAACACAATAGTCATATGGCCGATCCGACCTGTATATTGTGTTGTTCAAATAGGCTTTACCTTCATTATCAAGATTGATAAAAACTCAATCTATCTTAGAACCATAAATTGAATAATTCATTATTATACGAAGAAAGAAAATTTATGTATGTGGGTTAAAATGCACAGGAAAAGATATTTCTTATTCAGGCATGTACGGTGGGCATAAGGATAATCCAAACTATCCGTTGCATTGCTCCGGCCAAATACTGCATTAAGAATATTAAAATTACAAAGGTACTAACCTGAAATTGCTTTCTCACGAACTCTCTCTCTCTCTCTCTCTCTCTCTCTCTCTCTCTCTCTCTCTCTCTCTCTCTCTCTCGTAGTTGTACGTAAGGTATTTTTTGCTTTCATTTGTAGTTGGATTAAAACACCTCTTGCAACTCTTTTTCTCAAGATGTAGAGTTTGCTAGGAAGTTGAGAGATACAGGGAGGGAGTTAGAGAGATAGAAGGAAGAGATCTCAATGATAGATAAGATAAGAAGTTAGGATTAGATATGAGACTAAAGATACAAAATCTCTCTCTCTCTCTCTCTCTCTCTCTCTCTCTCTCTCTCTCTCTCTCTCACAATTTCAATCAAGTGCTTGGACTACACCCTATTGGGAAGTCTAGGTAGTGGATCGTTATAAATGTGGACGGGTAAGAATATTTCTTGCAGTGTGAAGCCTTCAGGGAACTGTATGCAACCATATCACTCAATGCCATATATAGTTCAACTATTGGTGCTTAATATGTTGCAGGCCACTGTTCATGCCAAATCATCAATGGAAAGGATGAACATCCAAGGTGAGAACTTGTGTAGTTGAAGTAAAAGACTCTATTTGGTTTACTGAGACTGCTGAATGACTTAAATGGGCTGGTAGTTGATAAGAAAAGTTGAGCTATAGAGTTTATGCATGTAGTTGACGTGGGTAAAATGATGAGACAAAACTTACATAAGATATACGAGGGTGCCACTGCAAGAGTGAGATCTAATGTCTAGGATGAATTAACCTTACCTTTTTCTTTTTCTTTTTTTTTTTTCACTTATTGTAGATTAAGTAACTGCTAGTGTCTAGAATCATCACCCTTTGTTTATGCTTTTTGTGGATGACTTGGTGCTGGTCACTTGGACTAGAGAGGTGAGAATGCTAAGTTGGAGATTTAGGAGAAGGCTCTGAAGCCTAGAGGCTTAAAAGTTAGCCAAACCAAGATGGAGTATTTGAAAATTCGTCAATGAGGTGTTAAGTTATCTTTCCTCTATCATTTAAAAGAATGGGGACTCCATGAGGATGTTTTTGATAGAATTAGAGCTAGGTGGATGAAGTGGAGATGCGCCTCTAGGTGTTATGATTGCCCGGAAATTTTTTATAAGACAGCATTTTGACCAGTTATGCTATATGGGGTAGAGTATCAGGCAGTTAGAAAGCAACATGAGCAGAGATTAATGGTTATACATAACTTCATATCGAACATGGAAGTAGTTGGCCATTTTCTTCATACAAACTCTTATGCAGTGTATCCGCTAAGGCCCTGTTTGGTAGACACCTAAAAATGAATTCTTGTTAAAAGTAATTTTGATTAGAGATCAATATCATTAATGCGCAATTATTCTTAAACTAAAATGGGATCGACTACATTTTAGGTGTCTACCAAACAGGGCCTAAGATTTCCAGGGAGAATATTTATTGGAGCATTAAAGATCCCTGATTCACACAACTATAGTATTCAACAATTTAGAATAATGTCATAAACATGAAAGAACTGTCATTATAGTTGTCCAGGTCCATTTTTCATTTTGTATTGAAGCAGTTTTACCACTTGACAACACATTTTGATTTGTACATTCTCTAATTTGATATCTATTAGGATGTTCCCTGTGATAATAATCCAAAGGAGGCCCCATGTGTATATGACTACAACATTCAATACTATAGAAGAATGTCATAAATATTAAAAGAACTTCTGTCAGTTATTACTTTGGAACATGTCACTGCATTTCACATCTGATATGTCAAACATTCTTGAATTGCAAAGCCTGATAGTTATAGCTCTCTCTATTGTCCCGTTTGTCAGAATTTCTATTCTTGTAACTGGCTTTTGTTGGGTCATTTGTTACTAGGATTGCAATTCTGTGTCTTTAGTATAGTTTCAGTGGTTTTGCACGATAAGGAAAAAGGTGTTAGTAGAGTTCTCTTAAAGCTTCTGATATGGTGACTATGCAAGTAGTTTATCACAGAGCAAAGTTGAATACTGTAAAATTTTGATTCACAGTTTTCTCATTTGATCACATTTTTTTGGTACAGGGTGTTTATTACTATTTCTATCAAATATTTAGGAACAGGGCAGAAGTTGCTGCACTTGATCGTTGGAAGAATGGAATTGGGGATGGATCAGTTGGGATGCTCTCATCGCTTCTTGTGGCTGCAATGGCAGGGTGATTAACTCTGATGCAAAACTCTCATATTTAGCATGTGGTCCCTTATTAAACTTTCCTTCTTTATTATTATTATTATTATTATTATTACTTATGTATTTAAGCAAGTTACAAGGTTCCTAATGGGCATGCTCCGGGCTGGGATCTGCCTGAGCCTGCTGATCACATTTATTTGTTGGGTCTGAAATTTTGGTTTAGGCCTGGCCCACTACTTGAAGGTATGCCTGTGTCCATCGCATGGCAATTATCAACAGACCCGGATATGGGCTTGGGTCTCGCCTCAATAGAAGATGTTTCCAAATCTGGACCTCGCCCAAGCCTTTTTATTTTTGCTTTTTAAAGGCATGCCAATCCCTAGCCACTGTGCCTAATTGAGACCCAAGTATGCTTGGACTACAAGCCAGCCAAGCCAGCACCACCCATGGACAGTCTAGTAGTTAACTGCATCCATCGGTAAACACTTTATTGACAAGAACCATACTGCTTGTGAAACTGTACATATTGTCAATGAACTTGATTTCTTCACTTTTAACATAAATGTGAGATTCCAATCATGCTATGGATGTTTAGAGGCATTTGTTTATCATTTCTCTTGCTGTTTCAACATATTGCCTACAACTTTTCCTGGGTGCAGGTGTGTGAACGTGCTGTTTACCAACCCGATTTGGGTTGTAGTTACGCGTATGCAGGTAATGGACTAGATGAAATTCAAGAATGAGCGTCTTCTTCTTTGCTTGATAACCCTAGCTACAACCAAAGTTACTTTTGTGCTACCTGATCAATCCAGACCATTAGAAATACTGAACAGGGTTCTTCTTTGAGTCCAGTAGTTATAATCTGAGTCATGAGTTGATTTTCACACTTGATATGTGTTTGAACTTTGCAGACACACACAAAGGCGTTGAAGAAAATTGAGCCTTGTCAAACGCCATCTATTGTTGCAGATGATGCGCTTCAGATTGTGGCAATTGAGCCACCTCCTTATGGAACTAGCCATGCGGTATGTGCATGGGCTGAATGTGCCAATCTGTTTTCTGTCACTAAGAGTGATAAAGTAAAAATAAAGAAGAGATGCATGATGAGCATTTAGTTAGAATAGCTGTGTATTTTCTTCAAATACATGCTAAAGTTTACAGCTTCTTATCCCAGCTGATGACATGGTTATGCGATAGCCTCATTGCCTGCAAAAATGTTGTTTGTGTGAAACTTTACTTGGGAAGAACTAAACTGTGATCCTCTGAATGTTCTGGGTTTTTCTGAATACATCATCTCTTATATTGTGAGCTAGTCACAGTTTTGTGTTTCCCACCTTTGGGCCTTGCAATTGGTGGGTCTGTGGCTGGTTCAAGCCTGGATTTTGAACTGGTCGGCTAGGCCAACTGGGTCAGGCCTATTCAAATATTGATTTTGCTTGGCCCAGGCCCAACCCATTGCCAGCCCTAGCCATCTTCCTGTTTCTATGGTTTAGTTGCTCCTTCTGGCATTTTTCCTATTTAATATTTGAGAAATTATGGGGTGTCTATTTAATATTTGAGGAATTACAGGGTCATGAGCCCCTTTAAAAATGTTCTGTTTGGGGTTGTGTGAGATTTGTACATGCAGAACCAATGCATCCAAAAACGGTTATAATGGCCATTATGGCCCTTACATAACGGTAATGGTCAGTGTTTTTAAAATCCTATGATTTACGATTTATGATATACAATTTTAGTCGAATCTTAATCAAAATGATTTGAATCCCAACCTCGAATCTCTTTTTATATGAATCTTACGATTCTATGATTTGAATCCTATGATTTACGATTCAATTCCTCATTTATGATTCAAATTATACTTGTTCTCTTTTATTTTAAGCTTTATTTGGCTTTTATTTTATGTTTTTAAATTGGTGGGGGCTTTAAGAATTGTTTAGAGAAGGTAAATTATTTTATTTGTTCTTTATAAGAGGTTAAATGATATATATTCTCTTCAATGTTAAATCATGTAGCTTTTTCAGTGATTTCTTACTTCTTAACTTGTCAAAACACCAAATTGACGTATGACTTACCTGTAATATTTTTATGGATGCTTAGGATCATGCTGACTTATATGTATTATGGAATAATGTTTAGAAATCAAAATATCTTTTTTCTGTTGTCTACAATATCAAAGGCCGCTTTTCCACTTTGATTCTACATGCAAGAAAGATAACAAAAACATAAATTATTAAAGGACCCTCGTATGTTTTTTTAAGGAAAATTTCTTGGAAGACAAAAAAAATAAAGGAATAAGAATCCTTTAACACTATCATGAGATTGTATTACTTGGTGCAGATTGAAGGCAAAAGGAAGATAAAGTTCTAAGAAAAAATTCTGATTTATTTATTTATTTCATTTTTTTAAAGAAAATTGTAAAAACTCTTACAATTTACAATAGGATACACAATTTGATATGATTCAACCCCTACTATGATTTGCGATACGATAATGATTTTGACAACATTGGTAATGGTGCCCTTTGTGCAGCTGGAATGGCTGTTATGGAAAAATGGCTTGCAAGGGCCGTTACAGTAATAAAAAAAAAAATAAAAAATAAAAAAAATAAAAAAAACCCTGCCCATTACGGTCACCATTATTGAATACCTTGTGCAGAACCCATTATTTGGTGATCCATACCACTGATTTCATGGGCCCATCACTGACGGGGATCCCCTACAGATTCCCAGATTGGAAGATCCTAAACCCTCTGGCAGCCTTTGGTATATGGAACACAACTACTGTTAAGAAAATAAAAATAAAATAAAATAAAAATCATCCTTATTCAATGAGAATGCCCGTTTTGAACTTTTGCCAAAACAGGATATATTAATGTTGGGATGTGGCTTTATGGATTTATGTTACATATTTTAATTCTTGCCAATCTATCATGAGAATGCCCATTTTGAACTTTTGGCAAGACAGGATTTGCAAAGCCGATCCCAAATAGCTGGGGCAAGGCTACGATGATGGAGATGATATCTTTCAGAAAAGAAAACGAACGAAAAAATGACAATGATGATGATGACATTTATTCTTGCAAGGTGTAGAGCTTTTAGGGGGTATAGTGACATTTCAGATTTGTGCTACAGGTCCAAGAAGTATACAATGAAGCTGGATTTTGGGGTTTCTGGAAGGGTGTACTACCGACACTTATCATGGTTGGTGGTCTCTAATTTTTGTAGGTGCTTCAAGGACGGGATATGTGATGAATTGTGTTTTTTGGTTGTTCGCAGGTGAGCAACCCTTCCATGCAATTCATGCTGTATGAGACCATGCTGAAGCAGCTGAAGGAAAGACGCACCTTGAGTAAGAAAGCCACAAAAGGAGTGACTGCATTGGAGGTAGACCAATGACCTCTTGTGTTTTGCATCTCCTGTTGTTGCCATTGCAATGCTTTTACATTCATTTTGGTGTTTTCACGTTCTATGGTGCTTCTTTGGTCAGGTATTTCTTCTTGGAGCTGTTGCTAAACTTGGGGCGACTGTTGTGACTTATCCCCTGCTTGTTGTGAAGGTTACTGATTTTGCCTTGTCTAGCCATTTACCACATGATGCAACTTTTTCCATGTGTTTGTGTTTTTAGTTTTAAATTTTTTTCTTCTTGCTTCAACAAATTGCATCTTTTTGGAACAATTCGGTGGACCTGGGCTGCATAACAAGCATGTGGTTTCTCTTCTCGAGGATTGCAACTTTGTACGCACCATCTGTGAAATTGCTCCATTGTCATGTTTACCCTGGTTAACATACAGAAAACACATCTGACTGTGTTAATGTGCGGCGTTGGCAAAACCCAATATGCAAATGAGTTCATACTGTTTTATGATGATATAGAAATATATTATCATGTTCATCTATATATATATATATATATATATATATATATATATATATATATATAGAAAGGTTGAACATGTTCATATTAAGTATAGAAAACGTTGACCAGAGAAGGAGACGTGAAATACTTTATAACAGTGTCAAAAACAGGTTGACAGTGTAAACTAAAGCTTTTCCCTGAAAGCCATGTCTACATGAGTCTGATGTGTTCGGCCTGCAATCCTTCTCTTCTTCTTCTTTTTATTTTTATTTTTAAGGTGCCCTTGTTATATAGCGTCAATCTTGGTTTCCTCATTTTCTACATTTCTTTTTGCAGTCGAGGCTTCAAGCAAAACAAGTGAAGGGTGGCGACAAGATGCATCATTACAAAGGTTCAAGGCGCTTATCTTTCTAATATAATGTTTGCTCCATCTGATGACTTATATCCAATGCCAAACCACCAAACAACCTGCATAGATATATACATAAATACATGCACTCAATGTGGCCATTAATCTCTACCATATATAATGTGGGCAGCTTCTAGACATTTTTGTCCCTGCTATTAGTTCCTGTATGGTGGTTACCTTTGGATACTTAAGGGGCCTGGGAATACATTTCAAGTGAAGGCAGGGTTAGTTTGGGAACTAAAGATGTGGCTATTGTAGGCTGAACAGTTTAGATGGCTTAGATTCAAGCAGCGTTAGGAGAATTTTACAATTTTACCCATGCAATTAGTGAGAGGACGGTTTCTAAAGGGCATTTTTTTTTGCCCTTTCATTTCTTCCCACAAGTAGCCTTTCTAAAGGATCCTTACTCTTGCTCTGGTGGTAGACTCTCAAGGGTTTCAACATCCGGTCAAGGGTTTGAGTGCCCATAGGTGGCGAAATCCCACTACGGTGTGAGTGTGTGTAAAAAAATAAAAAGTAGCCTTCTATTCTCCTGCTCTCCATGTGGAGTCCACACAGAAGGTGGGTCTTATGGTGCCCATGAGGGAGTAGCTCAATAGGGTCCACCATGATGATTGTGTTATAAATCCAATCTGCACCTCCGTTGTGCCAGCTCAAGTGAGGATGTCAACCCAAAAAATAGGTGGATTGGAAACTCATTTGGAAAAATGTTGGGATGGGTCATCACGAACACCCCCCCCTCTCTCTCTCTCCATCCATCCACAACTGAGTGTAGCCTCACCCTTTCCCTCCGTGCACAATGCTAGCTGAGTTGCACTATATATACTACTGGCTGTGGTTTCTCAGTTCTCTAGCAATTAACTTACCTTATTACCATTTATGTCATTCTTTTATGGATGCAGGTACTCTTGACGCGATTGCGAAAATGATCCATTACGAAGGTCTCTCAGGCTTCTACAAAGGGATGAGCACGAAAATCATGCAGAGCGTGCTCGCTGCTGCAGTCTTGTTCATGGTTAAAGAAGAGATTGTGAAGGCAGTCCGCTTGCTGCTGATGAAGGATGCTAGCCTGATCAACAAGGTAAGATCAAAGCCACCATGAGAAATGCTCTTTTCTCTTTTCTCCTTTTTTTTTTTTATTTTTTTTTTTTATTTTTTTTTTTTAAAAAAAATTGTTATGCTTAAATTTAGTTTTATAATGTTAGCGGGCCACTGCCCAGCCAAAATTGTACTGATTTAAGGGAAGTGCTCGTCTCCACAAGCATTCTTGTACTTCGAAATAAAGTAAGACAATTCCCCTGAAAAAATAATGTTGTGTAAGATTGCTTTTGTTCCAATCTACTAGTTTTGATTTTCATATAATTTTAGGGCTTGTTTGTGTTGTAGAGCCTCATTTGGACTTCCATCCTGGACTGATCCTGTTGAGGCGGGGCCCATGGCTCCATGTCATCACAATAGCTGTCATTGTGCAGGCAAGTGCCTCACAAAAACAACAGCTGATATTATGACATGGAGCCATGGGGCCCACCTCATCAAGAACTGCCAGGGTCTTCAATCCCACTTCTTGATTTTGGTGCCTCGGAAGTCACATTGCATTTGATCGACTCTGGAGTTGGGGCAGGCAGTCTTGATGGGAAAAAAGCTATATAAGCGGCAAATCGAAAAATTAAGGTACTGTTTGGATGTACTGCCGAATTGCATTCAGGAAGGATCTGAGCCCACAAGGTGGGATAGTCTATTTGGGCAGGCTGCTGTGGTGCGGCTGTGAGATTAAAGTATGCATCCCACCTGCAATTTGACACCAGCAAATCATGTTGGCCATGGGGACTAGTACTGATCAACGGTGCAAATGGCATTGATCTTAGCGAGAGGAATTCCATGGTTAAGAAAAGTCTATACTGTTATCATTGAAGGGACAGGTGGGCCATGCGCCTGACCTCGTTAAAAAACCCTCATTAGGGAGTCAAAACAGTTTACAAGGAAAAAGATTTCAAAGTGATGTACAGTGTCCATCTTGTTGCCGTTTGCATGCAATCCATAAAACAAGCTAAAGGTAAACTCTTCCTGGTTTCAAAGTTGGTGTACTTGTTAGATGTGGGCCATTCATTAGGCAGGACCCAGCGCCACTTATCATCATCCAATAATCAGATTGGCCTTAAATAGATTGTGTGTATGTTGATTCTGGATCATCGGTTATTCTCATCTATATTTTCCTGAACACGAGTACGATCTGTTTTGGAATTAAATATCAAGTGCAGACTGTTGAATGTAATCCAAAGCTGTGTACGGCCTACCACGATGGCCGCTCCGGCCATCAGTTTCTCCAGCACATGATAGGATGTGAGCCCAAAGACGGTGCAATACAAAACTCAAGTGGCCCACTCCACAAGAAACAATGGGGATTGAACGCCGCCCACCGTTGAAATCTTTTCAGGGCATGTGCTCATATGGAACTAATGTCTAATCTTTCCAATGCCCAAGCTGTATCAACACCACAGCCTCACTGTCAGTACACACTCCACTGTTAGCCGCCCCACTTGGGAATCGATACTAAGACCTCGGTGCTGCAACAAGGTATCTTCACTCAGTCTACCACTTGAGCTATGGATAAGGGTATCCTAGACCATTTTATGTAAATGATATTGGTCATCCATATGTAAGACCATTGATCAAATGTTTAATATTTGTCAGACATGGTAGCCCATGAAATGTGCATTGGCCTAATGAACAATCTAGATCAACGGATTGGACTTCAATTTCCAAGTGTCCCAATGCAACCACCAGGATAAAAATAACATATGGTGCTCTGAGAGCATTTCTCGCTTCCCAAGTACTCAACGGAGAGCTGATTGCGAGTACTGAGTAGAACTCTGTTGGGCCCACCGTGATGTATGTGTCTTATCCACGGTTATTCATCTCATTTTAGGGCAGGAACCTTGAATTGAAGCATATGGAAAGCTCAAGTGTACAGCACCACAGGAAACCGTAGGAATTAAATGCCTACCGTTGAAAACTTCTTT
Organism: Magnolia changhungtana; assembly: GCA_030180095.1. Lineage (NCBI taxonomy): Eukaryota > Viridiplantae > Streptophyta > Magnoliopsida > Magnoliales > Magnoliaceae > Magnolia > Magnolia changhungtana. The sequence continues at coordinate 1,514,148 of JASAUF010000200.1, read as the reverse complement.
GAGTCCATAGAAGTTTATGGACCAAGCTGATATTTGTGTTTTCCCTTCATCCATGTCTTTCGTGACCCTATGAACAGGTTGGATGAGAAATAAACATCACTATGGCCTTTAGGAAGGTTTCAACGGTGGACCTCATTATAATCCCTTTTCCTGTGGTGTGGTATACTTAACTTTGGATATGCTTCAATTTTGCGCTAATAACTAAAACTAGCTGTTAAAACGGATGGACAGCGTGGATAAGACACATACATCACGGTGGGCCCCACAGAATTTACTCAGTACGCAATACGCTTTCATCTCAACGGCCAAAACTCGGTGTGCGCACTACGCATGGCGCGCACAGTAACGAACATCAATCTCTCCTTTTCCCTCCCTCACCCCAACGGATAAGAAGAAAAAGCCCCCCTCCCTCTTTCCAAAAACCCCTTCAAATCCGTGGAAATGGCATCTATAGCCTTCTTCTCCTCTTCAATTTTCCTCTCTTCTCCCCAACAAGCCTCAAAATTCCACTCAACTCCCCTAAAAATCCCCAAATCCCACCTTCCTTCCCAAACCCTAATCCGCTCCTCTCTCTCAACAACTCTCCCAATCATCTCCTTCGACGGCGAGAAGATCGGCGAAACCCTACTCTCTCTTAAGTCGGCCCCACCTGAAACGGCCCGCGCTGTCGTCCACCGCGCCATCCTCACCGACCAGCAGAATGCCCGCCGTGGGACCGCCTCCACCCTCACCCGCGGCGAGGTCCGTGGTGGTGGCAGGAAGCCCTACTCCCAGAAGAAGACGGGCCGGGCCCGTCTAGGGTCCCAGCGGACCCCACTCCGCCCTGGTGGCGGCGTCGTCTTTGGCCCCAAGCCCAAGGATTGGTCCATCAAGATCAACCGCAAGGAGAAGAAGCTTGCAATATCGACTGCCCTCTCCAGTGCAGCGGTGAATTCTATCGTGGTGGAGGATTTCCAGGACAGGTTTGAGAAGCCGAAGACAAAGGAGTTTGTGGCAGCGTTGAAGAGGTGGGGGATCGACCCGAAGGAGAAGTCAATGTTCTTCTTCTTGGAGGAGGTGGCGGAGAATGTGAGGCTGTCAGGGAGGAATATTGGGACGCTGAAGATGCTGACGCCACGGACGTTGAATCTGTTTGATATCTTGAATGCGGATAAATTGGTTTTCACACAGTCGGCAGTCGAGTATTTGAATGCAATGTACGGAGTATCCAGCGACGGGTATGATGATGAAGAAGAAGAACTAGAAGAACTTGAAGGTCAGATGCTAGTGGCTTCCCCCCGCCCCCCTTCGTTTGCTTCTTTAATTTTGATATTTGGACACTCAATTGGATAGTGCTGTGGATTGCATAATTCAATGTGGAACCTTCCTCCCCTGACTGAATAAAAAAAAACCAGAATTCGATGTGGAAGAAGAAGTGGCATCAATTTAATTCGTTATAAGGAGCACACTCTTGAGTCACAATTCCATGCATTTCAGGCTCGACCTGAAATTATTGTAGTTTCAAACCAGACAGAAAAAACAAACAAAGAAAGAAGAGAAGGAACAGGGACGCCGAGGAGGTGCACTCATCACGCTGCGATGAAGAAAGAAAATGATTAACACTTTCTTCACTTCTCCTACATAAGAAGCAAAAAATTGACATTTGCATCTTGCATTTCTTCAAGCTATCAGCTGTAAGAATTTTATTGGCTTTGGCAAGCCAAACAAGAGCTTGAACTCTAGGAAGGATTGGAAGCTTCCAATCTGAATCTTTTGGAATCTTCCTAACAGATTCAGCGGGGGGGGGGGGGAATCGTAAACATCAAATTTGCTGAAAACTTCTAATATCTTTAATATGCAAGTCTACTTTACCCTTGCATAACAAGCTCATGATGCTCTCAATTAAGATCAGCTTGTCACCGGGCAGATTTCAACCTAGGGAACTACTCACCATGAAAGCAGTGGGGCTAGTTGCACTTTGGTTATTCCCAATTTCTTGAATTGAATTGTTGCAATTCAATTGAATTGAACATCCAAACGCCGTGGTAATTTCCTTCGATAAGTTAATTTGTACATTAGATAAGAAGTTCCTTGAATGTGATGGTTTTGCTGAAGTTGAGGTTGTTCATTAGCTTAACCCGCTTTGATTTGTTGGTATTGCTGAAGTTGATTCTTTTAATTTGCTTTGAATATATTGGTTTTTGCTCAAGTTTGTTTGCTCCTTAGCTCTGCTAATATGTTTGAAACAACTGTTTTCTTATTTGTTAAAAACAAAAAGCTGTTTTCTTATTTGATTTTTATGGTGATGCTCAACCTAGGGATATGTATTAGTTTTGATGGTTTTCCTCAATTTAGTTTAATTTCATTAGCTTTATTCATTATTTTTTGTGCTTTCTTTCAAATGTCAATTCATTTTCTTTATTCGCTTGTTAATCTCAAGGTAGGCTCTTTAATCAGCTGTTAGTTCGTGGATAATGTTTTATTGAATTGATGTCCTATCTTCCATCGATTTTTTTGTTGGCTATGCTCAAGTTGGATATTTTTGCTAGCTCTCTTGTTCTATGGTTTCTAGTTTGAACCCCGGGCTTATTTTGCTTTTTCTTTTGTGGGTTTTGCTCATATAATAGATTTTATTCTCTATAAATGCTTTGGATTGAATCTATTTCATGCAGGCTTGTGGTTTGCAAAGGCCATAGTTCCAATATCCAAAACCCCAAAAATTGACCTAGTGTTCAACTGGGTTGTGTCAAATTAGGATTAAGACTTGACTTGGTATTTTCAATATCAAATTTAATCGTGATAACATTCCGAAGTAGTTAAAATTTTAGTTAAAATATATAAAATAGCTTAAATGAACAAAGCAACAGCAGGGTGTTTTGGTTATATGCGTTTACTTTTAATCTGAAGGTCATATGTTCGAAATTTACTAGCTATGCACAAGGGAGTTTCCAATTGATTCAGGTCAAAACCTTGATTGGATCAAGTTGATTCAGCCAAGTTTTGAAATTTCTTCTTCTTCTTCTCAAAGGCTTATCCACCCATCTCTTGCCAAGTTTTGAGTTAATCGGTGAGTTTTAGAACTACGCCAAAGGCATCACTGGGAATGCTAAAAACTGTGTATACCCTAAATATTCATCCTTTTCAACTTGGAAATTGAACACCACCCACATGAATTGCAACTCCAATGAACCTGAGAGTAGAGTCCCATACGTTTAGTTTAGAGATGCAATCTTTTGGTGCTTGTTTGTGTTTTGAATGCGATTCCTCTATTGCCTTAAGATGGACTAAGTTTTGTCAACATATCCATGGCATCTAGACTGCCTGTTTGAAAAAAACGAAGAGTTTGGGAATCTGCTGATTAGCTTCTGTCATGCGTTCAGGGAAGCTAGTCCTGTGACAAAATAACCTTAGCTGGGGGGGGGGGGGATGATTTCCAATCGGGTTCAATTGGGTACTATCCAATTGAACCCGATTGGATAGTACCCAATCTGAGCTGTATTGGACTCGTTTGTGTCCTGAAACCCCGGTCCACATACACATTTGGTATATCATCTAAACAAAACATTTAATAGGGCATTCACTTGGTCATCTGTATACAATTGACTATTGATTTAGTTAGTATTCTTATGAAGCTTCCTAATAGATTGTTCTTTCCTTCCCTAAGTAAATATAGAAGTATATCTGATGGATTTCCCTTTCTTCCTGTTCTGACTTTGGACAGGGGATGAAGAAGGTGATGAAGGCGAGACCTCAGATTCAGCGGAATAATTATTTGTACAGGTTCTGAATCATTTCTAAGACAGTCTTGTCCTTGTCAAGATCAGCAGCCATTTTAAGCATTCATGTTCAATCTCAAGATGGTTTTGCTTTGTTGTGAATTTTTTAATGTATCATTTAACATGTTCATCTCCTATAAGATTTCGTGATTTTTTCTTGGTGGGCTACAATCACAAACATGGTTTTTCCTACCTTTCACTTTATTCAGTATTACTGGATGGATAATAGTCCCAAGTTGAAATAGACGAGCTGAGTGAATTTACATGCTAAATTATCCGGAAGGTTGTGCATGATTTATATCCCGATGTGAAATTGATGACTTGCGCATAACTTACACTGCTTAAGGTTCGAATTCTATTAGGTAGTCTAATCAGCACCCTCTGATTCATTCTCATTTTGAAGGTTCTTGTAAATCTGAAATGATGCCGAATTTGTGCTACATAAAGACCATTGCTTGCTCAACAGAAGAACAGCATGAGAATTCATTGATGAGAGAAGACTGAAAGGATCACTCCAGAAAATGAGGAATGTAGGATCATTGACCCCAGTCCTTGCATAATAGGCGCTGGTTTTTGGATTTGACAATGGAGCCCATGATTTGGTAATTGATCCATTTGTCTGTTGCTTACTACTGCATTTCATTTTTGGACCATGACCCAAATATTTCCCATTGAAAGATCCTAGCCACCAATATGGGGCCATGTTTTGATTGAATGTGGCTGTTGCTTTATTTCTCGTTTTAATTGTTTATTTGGAGGCAGCAAATCAAAAGTTCTATATAGGAGATTTGTGGGCCATGGTCCATCCTATTTGGTAGACAATAAACCAAATGTTTTGGCTTACCGAACCATGGGCCCTACTTTTCAGTACTGAGAATGTGTGTTCTGCAGAGCCTCAGTGGGTGAAGCATCCTACAATTCCTCACTAAGAGTTATGTTTGAACAAATGGCATCTGTTTCTGCTTTTCAAATGGTTTGTTAATGTTACAGGCATGCACAAACATGCACAACACTTTGGCATTTGACACAATAACTCGTCTGATTGTAAGATCACCGTCTGATTGTAAGCTCAGCTATCATCACCAGTAATCGCTGCAAGAACATTCCCCATCTTTGAAATGATGGAACCGACTTGCATCTCTAACAATGATTTCCCGGACAGTGATCTTGGATATGAACTTGATTGCAACATGGCAATCATTGCAAACTCGCAAGTTCTTCATGATCCTGATTGGAGCTTTGGAGGGGATGCTCAGGAGCGCGAATGCAATCGCCAGCTTCTCGCTGTGGTGAGCCAAGCTATGTTCCTTCTCTTCAACCTCCATATCATGCAAAACAGAGGCTGTATCAGGCACGTATCCGTGTTCCTTTATCTCAGCCATCAGTTCTTTTAGGTATGCATCGATCTCTCTCCATTTTGGGTGAGACCGATCACCCATACAGAACTGATGCACCTGGTTCTTTACCTCAAACCAACTAATTCCAGGCTCTTTCTTCACCTTCCTCTCTCTCATGGCTCTCCTCACCTCAGTCACATCCCCCCATTTCTTCTCAGAAGCATGGATGTTTGAAAGCAACACATATGGAGCAGAATCTCCAGGGTCGAGCCTAAGAACGTGTTCTGCAATCCTGCTTGCCATCTCGGCATTTCTATGAATCTTACAAGCAGATAGCAGAGTCTTCCAAATAACTGCATCAGGCTTTACAGGCATGGATCTAATCAGAGCATCTGCTTCATCCAGGCAGCCTGAACGCCCAAGAAGATCAACTATACAAGTGTAATGCTCCAATCTAGGCTGCAATTCATACTTCTCTGTCATCAGCTTGAAGAACTCTGCTGCTTGTTCCTTCAATCCACTGTGACAGCAAGCGTACAACAAACCCAAAAATGTGACATCATTCAGCTCAATTCCTTCATTTTCCATTCGTTCAAACAACCCAATAGCCTCCTGCCCATGCCCATGAAACCCATAAGCACTAATCATCGAACTCCACAAGACAATGTCCAAATTTTCATATTCCAAGAAGGCTCTCCTGGAATCATCCAGACATCCGCATTTCGAATACATGTTAACAAGAGAACTTCTCACAGACACTTCCGAATCTGCGCCTGCTTTGATGGCTTGTGCGTGAACTTGCTGACCTTGCCCAAGCGTCGCTAACTCAGAACATGAGCTAAAAACGCTCACAAAAGTGATTTGATCTGGCCTGAATCCCGTCAACTTCATCAGATTAAACTGATCCAAAGCTCCCTCAGCATCCCCATTTTGAGCCCTGCCTGCAATAACAGTATTACAGGCAACGACATTATGGACAGGCATCCCTGCAAACACCCGTTCTCCTTCTTTGACGCACCCACATTTCATGTACATGTGAGCGAGAGAGCTCCCAACACATAAATTTGAATGAAACCCAGATTTGATGATGTAGGTGTGAATCTGCTGGCCTGATTCTGTTCTCTTCAAACCCGCAGAGCCCCTCAATACACTTCCCAAAGTGAATTCATCCGGCTGCAGTCCCAACCTCTGCATCTGATAGAACAAATCCAACCCATCTTCATTTAACCCAAATTGGATCAGTCCCGTGACCATTGCATTCCATGTTGCAACGTTTCTCTCTGGCATTTCGTCAAAAACCTTCTGAGCAAGCTCCAAATCTCCATTTTGGATAAACCCTCCAATCAAAATGTTAGAGGACATGACATTCTTCCTCGGCATCACGTCAAACAGTGCGGCTGCCATGGTTAATTGACCGCATTTGGCATACACATTGAGAAGATGGTTGGAGATGAACCTGTCTGTAGAGGACCCAGATGTGATTATGAGGGAATGGAGCTGTTTGGCTAGTGAAAGGGACTGTTTGGGGATGCATGCTTGCAAGAGGTGGGAGAAGAGAGATGGATCTGACCAGATTTCAGATTGGAATCTTTTAAAGGCTTCTTTCAGGCTTCCTATGTCACAGAGGCTGATGAAATCTTCTCTAGATTTAGAGGGTATTTTGGAGGTTTTTTCGCAGAAAGAATGGAGGGCTGTGTGGAAAGAGCAAAATTTAGAAAAGGCTTGTTGTCCATGCATGGCCTGTTTGGATGTCAAATTAGAAAATATCTTCTTTCTTAAGATGAACGATAGCTCTTATAAAGCTGTGCTCAGCTCACGTGCGTTCACGTGGTAACTCGTATACATATCATGCATGTGCCAGCATGGCAAATCGGTACAATATACAATCTATTCATCATTAGGTGCAATCATTAGATGATCTTGCCCAAGATTTACATCGGTGCACTGGATAGGTGGGCCACCAGTCGACAAAACAAGCGTGGGGCTGAAATTTTTTGGGCTGTAGTTTACTTACTCTTCCAACTGTTTCTAACATTGTGGCCCATCTGCTTGACGGATTGGATTTATTTTTTTGGTTAGAACATCTGATCCATCATGGCCACCTGAAGGACGGCTTGGATATTGCACCTGTCAGCCATGCCTGATGCGTTCGCTTGTACATGACCTGCCTTGTATACATGTGTGGGCTTAGCAAGGCGAGGATATTTGCGTTAGCTCTGTAAGTGGGCTCCATTTTAGGTGACCCAGGCAGTTGATCTGATGTATGTCCTTGGTTTTCAGTTCTATAAGTGGGGTCCATTTTAGATGATCCAGGCAGTTGATCTGATGGGCCTTACTGTAAATAAGCCTGGCTCTAAAATTCCTTGATTCGAAAAGAGTGGGTCCTCTTATGGCCGGACCACACCCATTATCATGGTTTTTTTTTTTTCCTTTAATTTGAAACCAATCTAGACCCATTCCGGTTTACGCACTGCATCATGAGACAAATAGACGAGTCACCGTAAGGCTTTCGCAGGAAATCCACCTTCATCCTGGTTACAGGAAACAGTGTTGATTGAACGTCGACCATTAAAAATTTTTTGGGGGCCATGAAAATTTTGGATCAATCTGATCTTTGTTCTTTCTCTTCATCTAGGTCTGTATGACCTAATCAACAGATTGGATGTCATATAAAAAGTACAGTGGGCCTTAGGAGGATTTTAATGGTGGATATCCAATCACTATTGTTTTCCTGTGGTGTCGTCCACTTAAGATTTATATCCCTCTCAGTTTTTGGATCAAGCCTATAATGATCTGTAAAAAGGGATGAACGGCATTGATAAAATACTTACATCATGGTGGGGCCCACAGAGCACCGACCACTAGCCCGGTGGCTAGTGGCAGGTGGAGTACCCAATCCGTTTCCCCGTGGGGCATACCCGGGCTTTTATCATGAAAAGTGGCAGTCTACACTTTAATTAAATGCCATTTATGTCCTGTGAGTGTACTGTCGTACAGCGTTTTGCTATGCGTGTTCCCTCAGCCTATACTTATGCCTGATCTGAAACGTACATTAGCTGAGTCTCAGGTTAAAGCAAACCACGGCAAGGAAACGCGCAGGCGATAGGCATTCAATGCGTGTAGAATGATGATCAACATGCCTGCATCCGTTGGTTTATTTTACAACTTGACGGCAATCCAGCTATCTGATGCGGCTAATTTCATAGCCAGTATATTTGTATGATAGTAAATTTGTAATGGACGGTTTGGATCATTGCCTTTTGAACTGTCTCGTGTACATGCGTTGCCTTTTGCAAAGGGGTAATGCCGTCTGCACAGGGATGGATTACTTTGTGAGTTTTGCACCCTTTGCAAAATTGTGATGACTGATAAGTCTAAAAACAGCATAGTCTAGGTCTAGCCAAGGTTTTCTGCTCGTGTACACGATGGCACGTGTGAAAAGCGCATGCCTGCAAACGATGTGAATTTTAAGTAGGAATCAGGAGAGGAGGGAGAGTACACGTGTGGTGCCACCAGAGCGCCTCTGGTTAGCCGATCCCTACAATGCAGATGCCTTTCCAAGAAGATCTGGTGATCTGATCTACTAGATGGCCATACGTGTGCATTGAATGTGGGCCATTCTTCCATTCCATTCCTGTAAACTATTCATTTGTCTTCTACACGTTTCGCTCACATGATTAGCAATTGGGCCTATCTTTTAGAAAAGAAATCTATACAATGGAACTTAGCTGATGTAGGGGTCCGATCATGCACACATGTTATCTTCATTACATGGGAGCCTAGTGGCAAAACAAAAGTGAACGCAGGCACACAGAAGAACACCAGAAAGTTGGGTCGGGTGGCTTCAGTGCTCTCACTACAAGGTATAGTCCAACCCATTGATCTTGGCTGTTCATTTGGTACAGCTAGCACATATTTCATGGCATCATGCTAATTAATATCAAGCTGATCTGATAAGTTCTTGTTGGGATGCCTTGCACAAACCTTAGGATCTAGCCTCCCGAAACAAACCAGAATTATGGATAAAGCAATGAAATAAATCAAAGCATCAATCACACACCACACAAGAGATTTTTACGTGGAAAACCCTCAAAGAGGTAAAAACCATGGGACCTCGTCCAGATCAACAATCCACTATGAAGTAGAATGTTACAATCTTCTTCACTCACGCAGGAGTGGATAAACAATAAGAGAAATAGAGAAAACGGAGAGATCTAACCGATTACGAGGACATAGAAGCGCTGAGATGTAGATTGTAAAGTAGAGAACCTCCACGAGCAGAACCTCCCTTCTATAAGCTTCCTCTCTCTCTTTCTCCTCTCTCTCACTTTGATAGTCCTAAACCCTTTAAAATACCTTGTAAAGCTTTAGGAAACCCTCTTGCTATTTTGTGATACCTAGAAAACCCTAGGCAACCCCTTTTATAGTTTTGGGAAACTCCTTTCCGCATCCCGGTGCGAAAGGACTCAAATCCATAGCCGCGCAAAATCGCGAACAAATCACGTAACTCCACGACTAGTCCTGGAAATTCCAGGACGGGTCTTAACCTCCTACGACTGATCGTAGCTCACCTACGACTGGTCGTAGACCACCTACGACCGGTCGTGGGTCACCTACGACCGGTCGAGAACCCCGGAGAAAAATAGTCCGAACTCGCTGGACTTTGAGTCGAGCTACGACTCGACTCCCACGACTGGTCGTACCAGCCCTCGACCGGTCGAGCAGGGCTCACGACTGGTCGAGCACGGAGCAAAAAACCCCATCAAATCTCTCCCTTTTTGACCCGGGAGGGATCCACCTTCTTCAAGCCAGTCAGGTTTCTACAAACCTCGAACTTGCCTTTGAGCAAAGCCTTGGTCATCATGTCTGACCCATTATCGTCCGTGTGGACTTTCTCAAGCTGTAACACCTTCTGTTCCAAAGTATCTCTGATCCAGTGATACCGAATCTCTATGTGCTTCGACTTGAAATGCTGACTTGGATTCTTGCTCAAGTGTATAGCACTTTGACTATCGCAATAGACCACGTGCTCCTCCTGCTTCAGGCTAAGTTCATGTAGGAACCTCTTCATCCAAAGCATCTCTTTACATGCTTCTGTGACTGCAATGTATTCGGCCTCTGTCGTCGACAATGCTACGACCTTCTGTAGCTTGCTCTGCCAAGAAACCGCTCCCCCTGCAAACGTGAACATGAACCCCGATGTAGACTTCCTGGAGTCTATGTCACCTGCCATATCTGCATCTGTGTAGCCCTCTAACACAGGTTTTCCGTCACCATAATATAGGCTCAACCTGAATGAGCCTCTTAGATACCGTAGTATCCATTTCACCGCTGCCCAATGTTCTTTGCCAGGATTGGCAAGATACCGGCTGACTACACCAACCGCATATGTTATGTCTGGGCGTGTACACACCATAGCATACATCAAACTTCCTACAGCTGACGCATAGGGTATTTTCTGCATCTCTTCCACCTCTTCCTTCGTCTTGGGACACTGCCTGTCGCTCAATCTGAAGTGACCATCCAGTGGAATACTAACCGGCTTCACTGCATTCATATTGAATCGCTCTAGGACTTTCTCAATATACCGCTCTTGTGATAACCAAAGCTTCCTGCTGCCTCTGTCACGGGTTATCTTCATTCCTAAGATCTGTCTAGCCGGGCCCAAGTCCTGTTTCAGCCTGTCAATCTTCTTGATGTCTTTTCCCATGATGAGCATGTCATCAACATATAACAGCAGAACTAAGAAATCACCGTCTAAGAACTTACGTGTGAACACACAGTGGTCCGACTCCGTTCTGTCATACCCATGTTTTAACATAAACGAGTCGAACTTCTTGTACCATTTTCGTGGAGCTTGTTTCAGCCCATACAAGCTCTTCCTCAGCCTACACACCATATGCTCCTTGCCCTTGACTTCGAACCCCTCTGGTTGGTGCATGTAGATCTCTTCTTCCAGGTCACCATGGAGAAAGGCAGTTTTAACATCTAACTGCTCTATCTCCAGATCCATGCTAGCCGCCAACCCAAGCAACACCCGTATGGATGTCATCTTCACCACTGGTGAGAATATCTCCTCGAAGTCTATGCCTTTCCTCTGACCAAACCCTTTTACCACAAGTCTGGCCTTAAACCTCGTCTGTGAATTCTTCGCTCAACCTTCTTTCTCGAACACCCACTTGTTGCTCGAGCTTTCTTGCCCTTGGCGCTTCACCATATCATGGTGTGGTTCTTATGCAAGGATTCCATCTCCTCTTGCATAGCTTTCAACCACTCCCCTTATGCTCGTCGGCTAGGGCCTCGAATAATCTTCGGCTCTCCCCATCGGTTAGCATAATGTACTCATGCGGCGAGTACCTCTTGGGCTACTGTCTCGTCCCTAGATGACCTCCTCACCTGTGGCTCAACAGGTGGATCAAGTGGGGGCTGCTCCCCTGGTCCATCTTCTGAAGGAACTCCCTCGTCCTCTGCACCTTGCTGTACTCTCCCGTCATCAGGCACCATGGGAGGAGTAATTGGATCCATGTCCTCTAGCTCACCTGAACTAGGTTGGTTCTTCTCTGGCTTACCAATGTCTTCGATACACTGATCTTCAAAGAAAACCACATCTCTGCTCCTGACGAGCTTCTTCTCGGTTGGATCCCATAACCTATAACCAAATTTTTCATCACCGTACCCTAAGAACACACACTGTCTGATCTTCATATCGAGCTTGGACCTCTCGTCCTTTGGTACGTGAACGGATGTCCTGCATCCAAACACCTTGAGATGACTGTACGATGGATCCTGTCCAGTCCACACCTTCTCAGGTACTTCTCCATTCAACGGGGCTGATGGAGACCTGTTTATCAAATACACCACCGTGCGCATTGCTTCTCCCCAGAACGTCTTGGGCAACTTCGCATGGGATAACATGCATCTGATTCTCTCAACAATGGTGCGATTCATTCGCTCAGCTACACCATTATGCTGGGGGGTCTTGGGAACCGTCTGTTCATGCCATATACCTTGGGACTTGCAGTACTCGTGAAAGTCGCCAATGTATTCACCACCATTGTCAGTGCGGATGCACTTCAATGATCTACCTGTCTCTCTCTCGACCATAGCATGAAACAATTTAAACACACCAAAGACCTCGTCCTTGGATTTCAAAGCATAAACCCAAACCCTCCTAGATGCATCATCTATAAAAGTAACAAAATACAATGCCCCACCCAAGGTTTTTGTCCTCATAGGACCACAAACATCAGAATAAACCAAATCTAATGCATGCACTTTATTAACATGAGAAACAGTTTTAATGAATGAAACTCTATGTTGTTTCCCTGATAAACAATCAAGACAGATTTTGAGAGGCATACCTGTCACGTCTAGAAGGAGCTGCTTCCTTGCTAGTAGCTGAAGCCATTTTTCACTCATGTGGCCTAGACGCCTGTGCCACATGTCAATAGCTGAATCTTCTGCTGTGTTCAATCCACCCTTGCACATACTGACACTTGCCTTGTACAGGGTGCAACACTTCTTTCCTCTAGCCACGATCAATGAACCCTTGATGAGCTTTCATCGCCCACCAGCAAACTGGCTTTCATAGCCATCATCATCCAGCCTTCCCGTCGACATCAAGTTGAGGCGAAGGTCTGGGATATGCCTCACATCCTTGAGAACCAATGTGCAGCCCACATCGGTTTTCACACAAATATCATCGACTCCCACGATCTTTGATACACCAGAATTTTCCATCTTCACAGTCCCATAGTCACCTGACTTGTAGCTTGTGAAGGAGTCCCTGTGTGGAGTCGCATGAAAAGAAGCTCCCGAGTCTATCACCCAGTCGGTGCCCTGACTCGTAGCCGTGAGACATACATCGTGATCTATAGAAAGAATAACTACCATGTCGCCATCTGAAGCGACTGCAGTGGAATCAGATTCATCTTCCTTCCCTTTTCCTTTCTTGTCGTTCTTCTTACCACAACATTCATGCTTGTAGTGGCCCTTCTTGCCACAATTCCAGCATTCAACCTCTTTTCTGTTACTCGACTTGCCTCTTAATTTATCTCGGGCCTTCCCGCCTTTCCTGTTCTTTCCTCTCCCCCGTTCCTGTGTCACAAGAGCCTCTTGCTGTGTAGACCCCTGAGACTTCCTCCTTGTCTCCTCATTGAAGAGACAACTAGTTACCTGTTCCATGGATATCTTTCCATCTGGCGCGGAGTTACTTAGAGACACCACCAATGTCTCCCAACTGTCAGGCAATGAACTAAGCAATAGTAAAGCCTGCAATTCATCATCCAGGACCATCTTCATAGAGGTGAGTTAGTTCACTATATTGCTGACCTCATTCATATGCTCGGCCACAGAACCACCATCCTTGAACTTGAGATTCACAAGTCGCCTTATCGAAAATATCTTATTACCTTGTCTTTCTCTCATACAAATTGTAATTTTAGCCATAGGCTTTTCGATTGAGGTTTCCGTAGACACATGGTGGAACACAGAATCATCCAACCATTGTCTAATAAACCCCACCGCCTTTCGGTCCATCTTCTTCCAATCATCATCAGTCATATCCTTAGATTTTGCTAATATGCCTGAGATTGGAGAATATAGGTCCTTGCAATAAAGCAAGTCCTCCATCTTAGCCTTCCATATGGTCCAGTTAGAACCATTGAGGCTGATCATCCTTGAGACACCTTCCATAATTCAAACCGATCCTACCCGTTCAATGAACTTAGCTCTGATACCACTTTGTTGGGATGCCTTGCACAAACCTTAGGATCTAGCCTCCCGAAACAAACCAGAATTATGGATAAAGCAATGAAATAAATCAAAGCATCAATCACACACCACACAAGAGATTTTTACGTGGAAAACCCTCAAAGAGGTAAAAACCACGGGACCTCGTCCAGATCAACAATCCACTATGAAGTAGAACGTTACAATCTTCTTCACTCACGCAGGAGTGGATAAACAATAAGAGAAATAGAGAAAACGGAGAGATCTAACCGATTACGAGGACATAGAAGCGCTGAGATGTAGATTGTAAAGTAGAAAACCTCCACGAGCAGAACCTCCCTTCTATAAGCTTCCTCTCTCTCTTTCTCCCTCTCTCTTACCTTTGATAGTCCTAAACCCTTTAGCAAATACATTGTAAAGCTTTAGGAAACCCTCTTGCTATTTTGTGATACCTAAAAAAACCATAGGCAACCCCTTTTATAGTTTTGGGAAACTCCTTTCCGCATCCCAGTTGTGAAAGGACTCAAATCATGCGATTTCGCAAAAAATCGCGAACAAATCTGCGTAACCTACGACTAGTCTGGAAATTCCAGGGGCGGTCTTAACCTCCTACGACCGTGTCGTAGCTCACCTACGACCGGTCGTGGGTCACCTACGACCGGTCGAGAACCCCGGAGAAAAATAGTCCGAACTGTTTGGACTTTGAGTCGAGCTACGACTCGACTCCCACGACTGGTCGTACCAGCCCTCGACCGGTCGAGCAGGGCTCACGACTGGTCGAGCACGGGGCAAAAAACCCCATCAGTTCTAACCATTTGATCAATGTCCTTTACTATGAATGGTAAAGACCATTTACACAAAAGAATTCAATCCATCTATTTGTTAGGGCCGGTCTTCATGGATTGCTTATAATTCTAAAGAATCATTAATTTAGCAGGCAATTGTAGCCATCGTATGCATGGACAGGAAGATGATAATTATAGAAAGAAAGCACAACAAAGAAAGGATTGGATCATCCAATTAGTATGATTTTTCAATGAGGGATGGAGCATGAAATGTGCACTGGACCAGATGAACAGTCGAGACCAATGGATTGGATTGTCTAAGTGCCCCCAAACAGCTAGGAGAAATATATATAACTTACAGGGATCTGAGAGCACTGGAACAATTTCTTGTTATCTAATACACTAGCAGATCATTATGTTCGATATGAATAATAACATTGCCTTCTTCAAGCACTTGTTGGATAAAATGATGAAGAACATAAATATATTTAGTTTTAGAATGAAAATCAAATTCTTCACCAAATTGATCACAATTTCGTTATCACAATTAACTGGTACAACCTCCTATTAAAGCCTGAGTTTATTCATAATTTTTCGTAACTAAATACTTTCCTTCAATACATCTATCACTTCCATATACTCAGTTTCTGTTGTGAAAAGAGTAACTACAGACTGAAGCTTCGACATCCAATTGACCACTCCACCTGCTAGTACAAACCAGTAGCTAAAAGTCGATCTTCTATCGACCACATTCCCTACGTAATCCAAATTAGCCTACTAGCTTTCCCTCTGATTTCTAAAATGTTAAGGAGTAGTCTGCTGCATTTTGTAGATAACGAAGTAGCCATTTCATTGCATTCCAATGTTGATTGTTAGGGTTTAACATGTATCTGCTTTTTTTTTTTTTTTTTCAAAAAGACTGTGATATATTTATTCAGAGCAAAATTTTACAACGCTTCGGGTCTTCCTCCAAAAAAAAGGATCAAAGGAAGACCTATCGTAAAGGTCGTACAAGGAAAAAATAAACAAAGAAAACAAATGAAAGGGAAGCAGGGAAGGGGCATAAATTAAATCTTCCTCTCTCTAATCGCTCCGAGCCCCACCTTGTCAAGGAAAAGGACGCCCCGCACCTGCCAAGGAAGATCAGCAATGCAGGAGAAAAAAGATCGAGATTGTGACACACTTCCCACTCGAGCAAGGCCATCCGCCGAGCTGTTGCCCTCCCTAAAAATGTGTTTGAAAATCACCTAAGTGAGCCCACAGAGCCTCTTAGTAATGGTTTTCCAACCTTTCCAAGCCCACTCGATATTGGTCCCCTCATTGAAAGCCTTAATCACCATATCCAAATTCGATTCCACTATGATTTGGGAAAAGCCTTTTTCCAAGTACCAAAGGATTCCATCATGAACTGCCCTGAACTCCGCACTAATGTTTGTCATAATATCATATCCTGAAGCAAAACCAAAGAGAAAGTCACCCTTGTCTTTTCTACAAACAACACCTCCCCCAGCCAGGCCCGAGTTTCCTCTAGAAGATCCGTCAACATTGATTTTAACCCAACCAGTGGGTGGTTTTTTCCATCGGATGACAGTAGACACCAATTGATTCTGACAGGAATCTTAAACCTATTGAAGTCTACCCACAGCCAAGGGGCGCTGGGCGAGCTTGTATCTCGCAACTTCCTCTCTATCGTAAGATAGCCACCAGTAGACTTTAGCTATGATTGATTGGTGGTTCATCAACCTGTCATCGAAAAAGGCCCCATTTCTAAATTTCCATAACTCCCAAAAAATGAACGCAGGGGTGTGAAGATGATGCTGCCCCTGTTTTTCCCTACTGGCACAAACATTTCTCCATCGAATTATTTTGGATTCTACTGACAAAGCCCCCATGATGGAGATCCCTGCCTACACACCAAAGAAGTTCCAAACAGATTTTGCAATTTGGCCGTCTAGAAAAAGATGAGAATAAGACTCTGCATCTAGGCCCAGCTCGGATCCGTCTCTGCAACATAAACATTTAGAGGCCAGGGAAACGCCTCTAGCTTGGACTGATAGCTGAAGAGGAAGCGCCTTGTGAAGAAGTCTCCAAAGGAAAAGAGAGATTTTTGGCGGAATCTGATTGTGACATAACCATTTCGCCCATTCCCTTGAGGGGCCAGATAGCCTACAGACATTCCAAGCGATTTAACATGTATTTGCTTACAGCACTAATTGCATGTGAAATATCCAATCTCGTATAGACTATATCATACATCAAACTGCCAATTACGCTCACATAAGGCACACGAGATGTATTCTGCTTTTTTTCATCTATAATGGGACTTTGCTTTTAAGAAAGCCTAAATTGAGTGGTATGGAGTGTGCTACCTAGCTTAGCCTTATCCATTCTAAACTTGAGCAACACATTTTCAAGGTATTTAGCTTGAGATAATTATAATATATATGTGTGTGTATGTTAAGAATTTTCTTTGCAGCGTCCAAATCTTTTATTTCAAATATCCTTAATAATTGAGTCTTCAATATATTGATTTTATACATGCTATGACACCAAAGCTTTGACACCAGTTAGTGGATAAAGCATATACATCATGGTGGGGTCACAGAGCTTTGACACTAGTGGGCTAGTGATGGGTAAATGGCCCAACCATGTCCGCTTGTCACATGTGCCACTTCAACTATTGCGAGTGGCATGTGCCAGGCATACGCGTGGGCTCAACTGTTAATGAGTCACTTAAGTCCACGCTGCATAAAGCACTTTATTAAAAGTGTCAATTATTTGATCTCATTTTGCCTCACTTTATTAAAAGTCTCCATTATTTTATCTAACTTTGAGTCACTTTATTAAGGACTCATATTCCGTACCGACTCCGTAGTATTGATCGGTGATGTGTGGGCCCACCATAATTTATTTCATCTACACCATATCCATCCACTTTTCCAGCTCATTGTGGACCACCACGCAAAAAATACTAGTGATTAAAGCAGGAATTGACAAGTAAGAGGATCAACCCCATCATAAGGTACTTCCATCGATGCAACGATGAACCGTAAGCCTTCTTTAAGGTAGGGATCGACTCAGTTTGCATAGTGTCGAAGACAAGCATGACAAGTAGTTCTATGTGCTACTGGAAATGCTCTGTGGGCCCCACCAAATGTATGTGTTTCACCTACACCGTCCATCCATTTTCCACTTGATTTTAGGGCATGAGCCGAAAAATGAGGTAGATAAAAATCTCAGCTGGACCAAACAACAAGAAACAGTGGTCATTGAATGCCCACCCATAGAAACTTCTTGGAGCTACAAAAGTTAAAAGTTTTGGATTAAGCTGATATTTGTGTTTTCCCTTCTTCCAAGTCTGCATGACCCAATCAACAGGTTGGATGGCAAATAAATATTATAATGGCCCTAGGAAAATTTTAATGGTGGGCATTCAATCATATTGTTTTTTGTGGTGTGGTCTACTTGAGATTTGTATCTCTATTTTTGAGGCCATGCTCTAAAATGAGTTAAGAAAACAAATAGATGGCGCATGGATCGATGTTCTATACATACATGGGTGGCCCCATGTCTAGGAGCTCACACATTAAAGTTATTATCCCAGACTCATCTAATCCGCACCCTTATCTAAGTGAGAACATCTTATATATTATGGCTGACTTCTATCAACGCGGCTTAAAGCACTTTATAAAAGGTTGAGTTAAAGCCAATAGTGAGGTCGAGAGGATCAACCAGTGATAAAACACTTCCATGATTCCATCTACACTATTTAAACCTTCTCTTAGAAAAAGAGAGTGCTTTCATGCTGGGACTCGGGCCCAGTGTACCAGAGGCACAACAATTTGCGTGTGTTGCGGAAAGAGCTCTGTGGCCCACCATGATCTATGTATTTATCCACACCATCCAACCATTTTTCCTGCTCATTTTAGTGTATGATCCCAAAAATGAGTCAGATAAAAGTCTCAGGTAGACCACCCCATAGGAAACAATGGAGCTTGAACACCCATGATTGAAAAATTTTAAGGGTACAAAAGTTAGAGCTTTGGATCAAGCTGGTATTTGTGTTATACCTTCTTCCATGTCTGTGAGACCTAATTAACAGATTGGATGGAAAATAAACAATGGGGGTGGATGGTAGGAAGTTTTTAACGGTGGATGTTCATTGACCAATGTTTCCGTGGTCCGCCTAAAATCTGTAACTGCTTCATTTTTTTTGGAAAATACCTTAAAATGAGCTAGAAAAATGGATGGACAATATGGATATACAATATATACACTGAGGTGGGCCCCACAGTTAGCCACTCACCCAATAAATTGTTACCCAAACTCACCTAATCTGGGCGGTTAGATGAGTGAAACGTAAACACTAAAACATTCAATGTGGCCCACTTCTATCAACAAGATATGAAGTACATAAAATTATAAAGTATTTAAGGAAAAAGGGAAGAAAGAGAATCACTCCACTCATAAAGCACTTCCATGAATCTATCTATATACATATGTATAATATCTGTAATCATAGATTCATGTCCTATGCTCTAACAGAATAGTTGGCTTACTAGTATTCTACCTAGACAATTTCTCAAGTAATTCCTAGGAGCCCATGTTTCATCAACCATACTCTTTTTCAAATGGATATTAAAACTAGGAATTGTTTTGCAATATTTTTAAAATAGTGTAGACTTATCTTTCTCATATGTACAACTCACTTACACTGTCAAGATCACATAAATCATTAGTCCAGTCCCTTATAAATTGATTGTGCTTCTAATATAAAATTGATTAATGGGGGAGCATCATGTCATGTCATGCCCCAAACTCGAAACCGGGCCCACAAAATTTTCGATTGCCGAATCTGGTGTTGACATCCTCCGTAGTATTCCATTCTCGACTTCCAACGCCATACGCCAGATTCTGATCCTGAGATCCTATAAGGAGAATTTTCAACGTACATTTGTCTCATAAGAAGCATAACCACAAATATACCCAAATCACAAAGGCAACATCATCAACACATATCCACTAATGTAAACATTTGAATACACTATTGAAAGGAAAATACATATAGCAAAAATCAAAGCTCAAGAGGTCCGCTGCATGCTCCAAGCTCAATGCTGCTGCAACCAAACACCACATGTATGCATGTATTGTGCATAAGCTTATAGAAAGCTTAGTGGGTGGTGAAAGTGTGTGCGCAAGGTAAGTGCCAAGTAAGCAATATCAGAGTAATCAAAGTAAGTGGAAATACTGACAAGCCCATAAATACCATCAGCCTTATCTAGGCTTTGCAATGAAAAAATATAATAAACGAATATCATATATTGAGGAAGCAATATAGATCAGCTATGAAATGGGGAGACATAATAAGACAAATATCAGATACTGAGGATGCAATGCAATATGCAATGCAAATGAAATGATCAAGCTAGAGTGTGAAGTCGGGATACTAGTATGTAATATCGTAGGCTACAAGGTCCACTACAAAGGACTTCTATCCAAATCAGTCACATACCTAAATTTGGATAGTTAGACTCAATGTGATAAACTCCTGATCTCAGGTTAGTCGCGCACTTCAACCGAAATCCTGACCATTGGAAAGGTACACGTAACAAATAGTTGCGTACCACCAGCCCGAATGGATAGCGAATGAATGAATGAATGAGTATGCAACTTCTGCTCCATAATCAGTACTGTACATCTTTGGAATCATCACCAAGGTCTAGTACACTCTACGCCAGCTTGTCGCCCCATCAAGCGTACAATACAACTAGGTAAGTGGAAGAGACCTCACTACTCGCCTACCAATATCGGCCTGGCTCGTCGATAGCGGACCTATTTATGAGCTGGTCAGACTCAACCTAGGTATGCCTACTCCCTCAGTCGGGTAAACCCACACCCCCTCCCAACTGACCACGACACAGTGGGAGACGCGACCTACTGGTATACGGCCCTCATGCGCTCATAGATATCCACTCGGTCTCGACGTTGGGGCGTCCTCTGGTACTAAGAGGGTTTAGAAATTTTCACCTAGGGCCATCTATGGCAGCCCGATGCTAATAACATATTTTCGGTGTCCTATCTGGCCATCCACGATATGCCTATGGAGGCTATGGCCCTGATGTCACTAGGGTGTATAGTAATCACAATACACAATGTAAGGTGCATGAGTCATACAATCTAGTCATACATCAATCTTGCGCATACCGTGCATTCATGTGAGATAACCTCCACCTATCTAGGAGTCTTATAACAACTTGCCCAATAACATATGTAATGGTCAACCACATCTCATAATAAACATGTAGATGATGCGTATAGGCATGTATCATGATACTATGCTGTCACATACTCATAATCGATATCAATAACCGGCATCGACAATCAACCTCGATAATGTGGACATTTAACCAACATTGCCCCCAAGGAATGACCCACATAGAGTCTAACATATAATAGACTCATGTCCTCACACAAGGGCCAAATATACAACACCATGGGCCTCACTCAATAGCTTAATACACATCACAATGGGCCTTAAATACAGGCTGCATATACATCACATTGGGCCTCAACAATTGGCCTCGACAATCGACCCTTGATAATCGGAAACGGTATCAACAATCGGAATCGACCTCGACAATCGAAATCGGAATCGGCCTCAACAATTGGCGTCGACAATCGGAATCGGCCTCGATAATCGAAATCGGTATCGACAATTGGAATCGGCCGAACAAGGTCTAAGGGAAGGTCACAACGTGGACATTAAACCATCATTGCCTAACAATGTGGCCATTTAACCAACATTGCTCCCAAGGAGTGGCCCTCATAGAGCTAAACATATGATGGGCCTACGGCCTTACATAAGGGCCACATATACATCAAGTGGGACGCATCGCATGAGCCTTTCACATCGCAATGGGCTGCATCTCATGGGCCTCTTATACATCACAATGGGCCTCATTATATGGGTCGTAACAAAGGGCCTCAAATGAATCATAGCAGACCTTGGCACATCAAGTTGGACCTCATCATATGGGCTTCAAATATAAAACAGGTGAGCCCCATCACATGGGCCAAAAATACAAATAGGTGGACCCCGCACATGGGCCAAAAATACATCATGATGGGCCTTGCCCATAGGCCTCGAATACATCACAATGGGCCTTACCCATGGGTCTCAAATTCAAGCAGGTGAGCCCCATCATATGGGCTGGAACTATATCACAATAGGCCGCATTACATCCAGTGGGCCGCATCCACAGGCCGCACCAATGGGCCTCACCAAACAGGCCATAAATACACAATAGGTGGACCCTGCGCATGGGCCTCAAATACATTACATGAGCCTAACTAAATAAGCCACATATAAAACTCAATGGGCCACACATATGGGCCAAAAATACATCACAATGGGCTACAACTCGTAGGCCTTAATACACAACGGGTTGGCCCTACACATGAGCCTAATATATATCACAGGTGGGCCCTGTACATGGGCCTCATACACATCAAGTGGACTGCATCAATGGCCCGAGCTAATGGGCCACATATACATCACAATAGGCCTTATCAACTATGCCACAAGTACATCACAATGGGCCGTATCAACTGGGCCACATATACAACATAATGGGCCTCTCGCACGGGCCAAAATACATCACAATAGGCCGCACCAATGGGCCTTATATACCTTAAGTGGGCCGCATTAATGTGCTTCATGCATATCAAATAGGCTGCACCGATGGGCCTCATGTATATCAAATCGGGTCCACCCTTACGTATTTTTGAGATCTGACCTATTCATAAGTTAACATATAGATAAATGAAGTGAAAACAAATATCAGCTTAATTGGAAACTACTGTGGCCCTTAGAAGTTTGGATGGTGGATGTCGTTGTCCACTATTTAAATGGTGGGGTCCACTCAAACTTTAGATCTGACTCATCCTTGCACTCATGCCATAAAATGATATCTCAAAATGTTTGGACGATATGGATACAACGTATGCATCATGGTGGGCCCCATTGTCCAAACAGTGAACGATGTAGAAATACATACATCAATGTAGGGCCTGCGAGCTTGTTGCCATCAAAGGAGTAGTTATATAGCTGCGGTACATGCGATTGGCTGCACTAGAAAGGCAAAGGTGGGTCCCATGTAGGGCTCACCAACATGTATATATATATATATAATATAATATAATATAATATAATATAATATAATATATGTATAATATACCAACGTCCAGGCCACCTAGGGCCTAGACAGTTACCTGCATAGGGGATATCCCCACACATGGGGGTGGGCCCTATCGTCCTTGGACGGTGGAGACGTCACATGCAAGAGGTGTAACCCACCTAAATGGATGGATGACGTGGATTGGTCCCAAGGACCCTGCTGACATACGATAGCCACATAGCTGCCTGTTCACTCTCCAAGTGCAGGGTTGTGATGTAGTAATAAACTCGGTGAGACCGAGGTCGAATCCCAAGGGATTGATACCTGTATGTTATCTGATTCGTGTTGTGATGTAGTAATAAACAATGATTCGTCGGTCAGCGCAACGCTAACCGACTTGGATTCTTGTGGTGCTCGTCCAGGGCATGTATGTTGTGCACATGCACCATGTAGAGTGGGTCTCACTTTAATGTATATGAGACATCCTCTCCGTCCATCCATTTTGTCAACTCACTTAAACGGTTGAGACCAAAACTGGAGCATATCCAGATATTTCGGTGGGCCCCACCTAAGGATTTAAGGGGCTGATCTGTTCTTTAGGCCACTTCCACAACGATCCAATGGACGATTTTTTACGCGTACGGTTAATTTATGGTCCTCAGGCCACATATAGAGTTTCGAGCTGAACGGATGATGGGAACCCTATGATCTTGCATTCTGGACAATTTTTGGGCCACTTGAGCTTCAGTTTCCCAATTTTCTCAAATCTCTGGCATGTAATTTTGTCGATCTTGGTCCCCTAGAGTCCGTCCCATGCTTTGGTGAATTTTGAGCACTAAATCTCAGCTTTAAGCACCCTTTTTCAGTCCCAACTCGAAATTACACCATGGATCATAAACGCGATTAAATCGGACCATTAAACAGTATCATGCTCGTAAATTTGATTAATAATTGGGGTTTGATATGCAATATTTGACCTTCAACACTGCCTGCTGCATGTTGCAGGTAAAGGAGTAGAGGTGGGTCCCACGTGTAGGCCACCCCCTCATACAATAAGATATTATTATTTTATTTTTGTTGTTACTGGCGAGTACACCCCACTGCCAGTCCACCTACACGGCTGATGTCCAGCATCCTTGGATGCTAGACGGTATGGATACAATACAGATATCATGGTGGGTCCCACATAGACGTGGCCCACTTTATGGTATAATACATTTAAAAGAAAAAGAAAAAGGAGTTAGCTGGATAGTACACTCCAGCGTCAATTCTCACTTCACTGATAGCTACACCCCACTGTTAGTTAACACTTCAATATTAGCCACCTCCACTGACGGACGGTGTGGCATATACCTCATCAAAGTGGTTCCCACATGGCCCACCTATTTTGGATCGGTCTAATATTTGTGTTTTCTCATCATCTAGGCCCGCTAGATGGCCTGGATAAAACAGATGGACGACGTCCACACCGTTTTGGATGGATGGACGGAGTGGATAAGGATAAATACATCAAAAGGGTCCCACCCACACATGTGGGGTGGGCCACATCCTATATGGATGGTTGGGATGATATATAAACATCATGGTGTGTCCCACATGGATGGGGTCCATCAGTAGATGGCTTGGATGTAAACATCGTGGTGGGCCACACACCTAATCATCATCATCACCATAAAAAAAAGAGAGAGAGAAAAAGAAAAAGGAGAGATCAGATGGTGGTGGAGGGACTCCGCCACTATGGGCTCTCCGTGATCACAATACATACATAAAAATGGGTCCCATCACAAGTGGGCCTTCTAATAGAAAATCAACGGTGGATCACCCACCTATCGGCCTCCTTCTTGGTTTGATGGAACGCCGAACTACTTGGCTTCGATCTTAACGAAAGATGATGAAGTTTTGATGGTTGAGATGGGGGATGAGAGGGTAGGAAGTGGGCCACATTAGAGCTTCTCCATGAGAACTTGGGAAGCTCATACATTGGAGCTTTTGGTTGCTTGGAAAATGAGTTGAGAAATGAGAGAGAGAGGGTTGGGTGATGGAGTGATGGGTGAGGTGAGTGATGGGTGTGTAAGAACTTGTTGACTTTTGGGGTAGCTTGTGTAAGAGAGGTATGGGTTGTGATGGGTTAAGTGATGTGTTGAGTGATGGATTGAATGATGTAGTACTTGACTTGTACTTGACCCTTGATGGGATTGATTGATTGATTGATGTGACATTCTGGTAGAGATTCTCTTAGATTTTACAATACGCGGCGTTTTCCTTAAACTGAATGTGGGCCCACATCTCTTGACCCGTGTATCGCCTTAGCAGCTAAGACGCGGCGTCGGAACCGCGACGATGGCGCGGTCGTAAGGATACAAGTTTCGAGTTGAGCCGACTCAGATATATGGGACACGACTCAAGATCACGAGCAAATACCGATAATAGATCGCAGGTTGCTGAAATTTGATCGAGAGGACCGCGGAAGCCTATGGAATGGTACGGGATAGGATACAGGCCTTACATGTCATGTGTATATTTGAAGAATCTCCCTTTTCTTGTAAGTGGTGCACTACCATCCAAATGGCAAACATTTTCTTTTGAGTACATTTTTAATTCCTTTTTTGCCACTTAGGATAAAGCATATGTCATTGCCCACTAGCGTGGTAGGTTAAGTGCTCTAACTATTAGAACTGTCTATCTTTCACTCTGTTGCAAGGGTCACCCAAAGAAGGTTGTACTGAATGAATGACTGTTGACATGACCTTTTCTTTGTTTTGCTTTGCCCTGTTTTACATGATAGGTAAGGGCCGTATCCATTTTTGTTTGGCCCACCCAAATGGCTGTAATTTTCTATGATTAATGCATGGAGTGGTATTAGTCCACTTTCCAGAAAAAAAAAAAAAAAACAGTGAAAAGAAATTTTTAATAGCTCCAAATCAATTCCAAAACCTAAAGAGGAGGATAATCATTAAACCCTGATTCATGGGAAATGCTCACTTGTTGGAAGTAAGAGAATAATAAGTGGTTAAATTGCTGGACCATCTCTACGTGGGCCCACACGCATCATATTGTCATGGCAATGTGTGTGTGTGTGTGTAGAACTCTTAGGGCTTGTTTGGATTCTTGGAAAGGAAAGGAAATACCATTTTCTGTGAGACTAATTTTCTAGAGCTTGTGCTGTTTTTCTTTGTGAGAATTTTTCGAAAACCTTAGTTTTCACTTACTCTTTTGTCAGAAAATTAATAAATTCATTTTTCATTCCTTTGATATTGAAACAGAAAATGGATTTCTCAAGAGTAAACCCAAATGCAGCATCATACATCTTTGCTTATTTAAATAATAATAATAATTTTTTTCATAAAAAAAAAAAGGATGGTACATACAGAGACCACATTTGGGTAGCCTGGAGATGGTAAAAATCCCTCCTGGCCACCTTTCATATCATTCTACCAAAAATTGTTAATGGCCCTGTTGGGTCCTTAACCTCTCTGATGTGACCCAGCCCCAACCTATCTATCTTCAGTTGCCTCACCAATCATCTTCAATTGCCTCACATGTGCCAGATGAGCCATCATTCATCTTTTTTTTTTTTTTTTGTTTTTTTTTGTTTTGTTTTTTTTTTGTAAGGAGAATATTTATTAAGAGAAGGAGACTATACAACGGCTCAAGAAGTCAAATTTGGCTGGCCCACAAAACAAAGAAGAGGCCAGGCCCCACCTATATCATTTACGCCTAACTGAGAACAAAACCTTAACCCCACCTGAGACTACCAAGCCCCTCCCGGTCCAGAAAGAGAAACCCCCGATTCAATTGGGGAAGGTCGGAAGGAGAAGAAAAAATATGGTGCAACTAGAATTCTCTCATGCAGGCAGGCCAAACCATCTGCCACCCTATTTGATTCTCTAGCGGAGAACGAAATCCTTAACCTAAAGCCGGAGTGAGGAAACCTAAACCCACGCATACTAGCTAGAAACCACACCTCGGAGGGCCATCCTAGTTGAACAAGCCCACTAGGAACTTGGAGTCACTCTTTATTAGAATCCTTGAAAAACCTTTTTCTACGCATAAGGAAATCCCCTCCGGCAATGCACACACTTCAGCCCTAGAATTATAACCGAACTCATAACCTGATGAGAAGGCGAAGAGAAATTCCTTACCACTTCCACTCAAACACCGCCTCCCCAGACGCACCAGGGTTCCCACAAGCTAAACCATCAACGTTCATTTTCACCCTACCCTCATCCGTCTTGCACCACCTCACCACCGAGGGATCACGGCCCCAAAGTGGGCCCAAGACAATATCCAAGGACTAAAGCATCATATCACGAGAAAAGTTAACGCTATACGAGGAGAAGGAAGAGATGAACTAATAAGCTCGAGGCAGCAAAGAATCCTAAAAATCATGCAAGGCCCGCTAACTGAGATCCCGTCAAGGCGAGACCTATTCCTCTCCATCTAAATCTCCTAAAAAAATTAGGCGTGGGATCAACACTCATAAGGAAAGACACCCATAAATTGTTGAGTCTGAATGTAACGCCCATGAAAATTTAATGATAACAATAATAATAAATAAATAAATAAAATATTTTTTAAAAAAAATCTTATCTCTATCTTATTTTTATTTTCTCTCTATCTTATCTTTATCTTATTTCTATCTTATCTTTATCTTATCTCTCCCTTATATATATATATATATATATATATATATATATATATATATATATATATATCCATAAACCTCTCCGTATCCCTTGTTGAGGCAAAAAAAATATCTCATTGCAGTGGTCAGAGAATTCCATGTTCGGGGGTATTTTGGTAAAAATTCATGTCAGGGGTATTTTGGTAAAATTCCATGTCAGGGGTATTTTGGTAAAATTCCTTGTCCAGGGGTAGTTTAGGTATTTTGGTAAAATTCCTTATCCAGGGGTAATTTAGGCATTTTGATAAAATTCAAGTCCAGGGGTAGTTTAGGTATGTTGGTAAAAAAGCATTGGAAATGGTAGTTTGGTAAAAAAGGATGCAAAGTGTTATTTGAAAGGAGAAAGGTGGTACACCACCATTTAAGAGGAAGCTTGGTGGTCATCATGGTTTAAGGAAAGAGAAAGTCCATATGTAAAGAGATAAGTGGTGGTGATTGCAGAGTGGTGGGGCCTGTAAATTCCTTGGAGGGGTTGGATCATTTGGTGGACTAGGAAATGGAGAGGGAGAAGTGAGGGGAAAGAGAGAGCTTATAAGTTACGCGGCGGATCGCGCAACGGAGTGATGCAGTTGCGCGGACCGCGCAAGGAACAGTAGTTGTTGTGCTCCCCGCGCAAGGAAAAGTGGTAGTTGCGCTGACCGCGCAAGGAAGCTGCGGGTTACGCCAACCGCGCAAAGGAGGAAGACTATCTGTTGCGGGTCGCGGAGTCTTTCGCGACCCGCACAACAGAAACAGAATAATTCCCGTAAGGCCGTGTGTCACAGAATGCCGTCCGAAGGGAGATCTCCGTTGCGCGGACCGCGCAACCGACGGGATTTACAGTTGTGCGTAAACAGAAGAAAGCTTCTTCCTTTAGCTACGTCGCTGGTAATGCCTAGTACAGCAGTCTTTTGGGAGATCCACACCACCCACTGTCTTCCTCTTGGAATGTTGACCGTGAAAGGCTGGTTTTAATCAATTGATGATGTAGCCCACCGTGATAATCAAGCTGCAATGGAAGCCGAACGGTCCTTTTTCAATCACTATAGAGATCATATGAATGTACTTGGCCAAGAAAGATCAACATGGTTCAGAATGGTTTTTATCCCTCTACCTGACAGACGATTCAGATCGACCTTCTACTTCATGATGGTGGCCCACTACAGATGAACCGATCCTCTGTTTTGCAACAGAGTCGACGTACGTCGACTCTGTGAAATTTGATCTCTCATTTGGGGAAGCCAAGTAGAAAATCTACTCCATCCATTAGATTCAGAGCGAAAAACCATCGAGAAAGTACTGCTTTTGAAGTGAAATCAGCATAGCCCACAAGGTTATCTACTCCACCGTCCATCCTGTATTCAACGGTTAAGATCTTGCAATCGCTTTCATGGGGTTAGAAGTTCACCTAGGCTAGGGTAATACCCATCCTCTGAACATAAAAGACGGTACAGATCGATGATTCAAGTACGGAGTGGGCCACACTAAGAAAATTTCAAATGCACAGCAAAGAAGCTGTGTATTTTTTTGAAATGAAGAAGATGTTGACCGACTTTTGGATATCCCGTGCATGGCTCGTGGACTTGTACTCCATGTACATGCGACGTACATGTGGTCTCAATATGATGCTTGTGAGAAATCTGCTCCGTCCATACGCTTTGTCATTGCAGTTAACGGGTTGATACCAAGTTTGAAGTATATCCAGATATCAGGCGGCCCCCAAATCATGATCTTAAGGGCTGATTTGTCAGTTTGGACATTTTTACAAGGATACAGAAGCTGAAATTTAATGTGTACGGGTAATTTGCGGTTCTAATGCTGCACATAAAATTTCGGGCTGAACGGACAGTAGAAACCCCATGATCTTTCATTCTGGGAGACTTTTCAGGCCCGTTTAAGCATGATCGGCTTGGTTTCCTCAGGGCCTGGCCACACTTTAATGGGCTGCTTCATATTTCAAGGAAGAATGACTGAAAGGATGCTCCATCTCATTGAAGACTGGCTGATCAAATCAGCAATTCCTCATAAGTATCTAGGAGATGACCAAAATAGCATCGGAATGCTGCTGAAATTTCTATCAAGCCATCTTGTCTGTTTTGATTTATTGTGCTTTGTTTTTAGAATCAAGGGAATCAGAGGATGTAAATGAACTCAGAATAAATGCGATCAATGTTCTCTTGTTCTTTATTTGTTATCATTGAATAAATCCACCAAATCAAACACATTTGTTTTCTTGTCGAAACAAAATGACGACTCTGCTGAGGAATTTATTATTCGATGGTAACTTAGAAAATATTCAAAGGACATTTATCACCTTTTGGCGTTTGTATAGACGCCAAAATGGCGACTCTCAGTGGGAACATCCTCCCCTTCATCTCTAAAAACAAAGTACAATTTTATTTAAATAAAATAACTAACATTCTGTTCTTAATGACAGGTATGCCACAACAATCTTCTCCCGACTAACATAGTTGTCTACTTGACATCTAATAGATTTCCATCAAAAAGTGTCAAAGAGGATCAAATCAGTTGTGATAAAAAAAACAGACAATGCTAGGGACAATGATGATTCGATCAAGCTGATGGCGACGTCTGAGATTGGGTGAAAAGAGTATAATCCTGCCAAGAACGAATAATAGTACATTAGAACGACGTCTGAGATTGGGTGAACAATAGCGAACCCTGAGAAAATCCTCAGATGAAAAGTTAGTTCGATTGAATTAGACGTTGCTCGCCAATAAGTAGATGAATCAGTTAGTGAATTAACGAATTCATCGATCAATAGAGAACCCTGGGGGCATCGTCACCACTTAACAGAGTAAAGATCAAGTTAAAATTGCAATTTGCGAAGGGTCAAAGTGAAGTTGCTCAAACTCTCATATGAATCAGCTGCTTTAAGGTTTTAAAAGAGTAGCAGTAGATACTGCTAAAGAAAGAAAGCAAAATGAAAGTAAAGAGTTGAGAGTCTGCTAAAGAGAGCATTGACGATTTTACAAATAAGAAAGTACAGAAAGGGTTTGGACAATTTGAAGACTAAATGAAATATACATTTGAAGAAGACGGCATGCTCCTTATGATTGCTAGTTGTAGAGAAAGTCGAATTGTCACGGCTAAACAAAGAAGAAAAGAAGAATGGGCAAGAAGAAAACAATATAGCATTTTGACCAAGAAGAATCCCAGCATTTTGATTCAGAAGATTCACGGCACAATTATTCAAGGGGCAAGATAAGCAGTCTTAAAATACCAGCAAAGTCTCAGAATGCTGAAATCTCAGAATCCCAAGTGAGGAGAAACTCAAGAGACACAATTGATGAAGAAAGAAAAGTGAATGGCTTGAAGAACAAGTTACAGAATACGGTTGATAAAAGAAAAATTGCTAAGGTGTACAACATAGACCAAAAAAGAGAGTACACAGGCCTGATTACTTCGAGACCGCGGGCAAAGTTAATCTTGAGCAAAAGTATGAAATGATGTGGCGTCAGCATATTTGTTAAAGGTTGCAACATCGTGATTTTGATTATGAAGATTCCCAGAGCAATGCTTCCTAATTAAAAGGGGGCAAGAATGAATAAGACCATGTCCATATATCATCAAGAAGAAGTTCACAAGCATATCAAGACTACATATTAACAAGTATTGTGAAAAGAAAGTGACCATCGTCATCACCAAGTGAGCTTTGCAAAATTCAGTATATTATGAACGACACAGATGAAGCTGATATATTATGAACAACACAAATGGAGACGGTATATTACGAACAACATAGACGGATCCTCTTGAAGATATTATCAGAGGCAACAATGTATCAACCTCAGCTAGAGACGTCTATCATTCTGGCGATAACAATGATCACAATTATTATTGCCTTATAAGGTATGATAAAGCAGTCTAGTCATGCCCTAAGAAGTCTAGCCAAGCCCTAAGAAGAGCCAAATCCTAAAAAGGCTAAAATCCTAAAAAGAGCCGAATAAAAAGATTAAGCTCTAAAAAGGGCTAAAAACTCTAAAAGGATCAAGCTCTAAAAGGATCAAGCTCTCAAAGGGTCAGCTACGCATAAGATCTATCAAGATCGTCATTCGGGCAGTGGCGAGGAGTCAGTAGCCCTAAAAAGCCCGCGAAGACCATCGTGCGCACCCATGTGGGCAGCTGATGAAGTCAAGGATTCAGAGCCTAAAAGGCTAAAAATCCGTGAAGACTAGTCACCGTAACTCTCATGCCGTCTGTATAGCTTTCTGGCAGCGCCACGGGGAATGGATGAAAAGTGCCCTCCTGTGAATGGGGCTCGACCTTGCAGACGAAGAAAACAGGGGCCACAGTGTGAGCTCTTAGGTCAACCATGCGTAAGACCCTCCAGATCTACGGTTTGATTTCAGTAGTAACTCGTGAGGAAGGGCTTAAACCTACTCATTGATGGACTGACGGCCCTAGATTTGGTACCCCAAAGGTAGCCTTGCTAGCTCTATGAACTCTAGAGAGTTACCATGGCCAACCCTATGTGTAAAACCAAGCGAGTTCACCGCCCCAGTAGCTTCATTGGGCCCCTCTGATGGATCGCGATTTATGAACTCACAAGGCAGTGAGAAGTTCAGTGAACTCCTAAGAGTTACAGAGACCATCACGTGAGACCACGCTCCACTACTCAAGAGCTTAAATTGTGTGTGAGTTCCACTACTCATGAGCTTAAACTGGGTGTGACTGACTAAATTGAAACTTAGCACCGTCAGTCTAAATAATCACATATAAAACCCCGCACTAACAAAGCATAAAAGGTTTAAATACAGTCTAGTTCAATCTAGACTAGTCTAGTCTAGTCCAGTCCAGTCTAGTTCATTCTAGGCTAGCCAAGTCTGGTCGAGTCAAGTTCAGTCAGGTTAAGGTCAGTCTGGTCCAGTTAAAGTATGGTCAGTCAATCTTGTCCAGTTAAAGTATGGTCAGTTAAAGTGCACTAGCACCACTACTCAACAAGCATAAACTATGTGAGGCATTCAAAATGCTGCAAATACATATTTCAATTTAGATACTCTCAAATATGCAATTGCTTGATGAAAATTTTAAATGTTGAGTAAAATATATATATATATATATATATATATATATATATGCAAAGATGTGTTTCTCTTGAATCAGGTTCAAACGGCAGCAACAACAAACGCCTTCAAGATATTGGCAATTCTATACTCAAGGGTTTAAGCCTTCACGGTCAATTAATATATTGACAAAAGCCATAAGGGATTCAGATATATTCTTTGAATTCGTTAAAGGAGCAGTAAAGATTATCCATCCTTCAGGAGTATCAGCAGGCTTTACTTCAGAAATATTATCTTCTAAAGAAATCTTTATATGACATTGACCGGGAAAGGGGGCAGGATCTATGTCTTCAGAGTAATCTATGCCTTGGTCTTTCTGATGATTTCTTATACGCGGTGAAAGAATTCATATGCTGAGCATTACGAATAATGATATCGCAAGATTCCAAGTACCAAATCTAATGGAGACAAAGAACAAACGGAATCATCATCAATAACTTCTATGTCCTTTGAAAAGCTAATTAGTGAAAATTAAAAGAAGACTTGTCTATTTTTCAGAATCAGCAAAGATCCCAGGAAGAGTCTATGAAGAAATGCTAAGGAACACAAACTAGAAAAGACTTGACAAAAGACTCAACGGTTGAACCTTTGGAGCTGGAAATGATGTTTCTGAAAGTGCGATATAATGAGCAAAAGAATGCAATGCGAAGCATGATGACAGAGCGAATATCACAATTAGCCTAAAAGAGAAGAGAAGTTTTCAATATAAATTTCAGAATTATTAATGCTTCTTAAGGCTAAATTGAAAGAGTTATAATGTTTTGAGATACTAATTTCGATTAATTTAGCAGGAAAGATCATCATTTGAAAGATTGTATTATGCAGATCATGAATAAAGGAAACAATCAAAAGGGTTGCTGTGGTAGGAGCAACGGAGTTGATCAAAGAGACCGTTGCAAAATTGAAGGAAAAAGTCGTTGGAGTTGATCAAAGAGACTGTTGCTGTTGAAAGATAGTTCTCTAATCAAGTTGCTCAAAGACAAAGTCATCACAGCTGTTGCAGAGATGTGTTTCGATGAAAAGAGAACTTCATCTTTTCTAGTGAAGCATTCGCTCGACACTACTGGCTGGGGGCATTCCAGTCTTCTGTTCGAGCGCCATCATTCAAATCTTCTGTTCGAGCATCATCATCAAGTCTTCTGTTTGAGCGCCATCATTCAAATCTTCTGTTCAAGTGTAATCAGTCAAGTCCTCCATTCGAACATGAGCATTTAAGTCTTCCGTTTGAATGTGATCAATCAAGTCTTCCGCTTGAATGTGAGCATTCAAGTCTTCCGTTTGAATGTGATCAATCAAGTCTTCCGCTTGAACGTGAGCATTCAAGTCTTCCGTTTGAACGTGATCAATCAAGTCTTCTGTTCGAGCATAATCATCAAGTCTTCCGTTCGAGCACAATCATCAAGTCTTCCGTTCGAGCGTAATTATTCAAGTCTTCCGTTCGAGCAGGGATTATTCAAATCTTCCATTCGGGCACGAGCATTCAAATCTTCTGGTCAAATATAAGCATTTCAGTCTTTTAGTCAAATATGAGCATTCAAATCTTCAGGTCGAGCGCGAGCATTCCAGTCTTCTGATCGGACGCAATCATTTGATTTTCTGGTCAAAGATGATTATCCAGTTTTCCATGCAAGCATGATCATCCAGTCATTCTTCACTTGCAGTTCATTCAAGATTCTTCAGGCAGAGGAAGATCGATCCTCCATTTGATTTCAGGGATCAATCAAAGAAGGATTGAGGGGGCATCTGTTGAGGCACAAAAAATATCTCATTGCAGTGGTCAGAGAATTCCATGTCTGGGGGTATTTTGGTAATTTCCATGTCCGGGGGTATTTCGGTAATTTTCATGTCCGAGGGTATTTTGGTAAAAATTCATGTCAGGGGTATTTTAGTAAAATTTCATGTCCAGGGGTAGTTTAGGTATTTTGGTAAAATTCCTTGTCCAGGGATAGTTTAGGTATTTTGGTAAAATTCCTTGTCCAGGGGTAGTTTAGGTATTTTGATAAAATTCAAGTCCAAGGGTAGTTTAGGTATGTTGGTAAAAAAGTATTGGAAATGGTAGTTTGGTAAAAAAGGATGCAAAGTGTTATTTGAAAGGTGAAAGGTGGTACACCACCATTTAAGAGGAAGCTTGGTGGTCACCATGGTTTAAGGAAAGAGAAAGTCCATATGTAAAGAGATAAGTGGTGGTGATTGCAGAGTGGTGGGGCCTGTAAATTCCTTGGAGGGTTTGAATCATTTGGTGGACTAGGAAATGGAGAGGAAGAAGTGAGAGGAAAGAGAGAGCTTGTAAGTTGCGCGGCGGATCGCGTAACGGAGTGATGCAGTTGCGCGGACCGCGCAAGGAACAGTAGTTGTTGCTAGAGCTGTACACGAGTCGAGTCGAGTCGAGTATCGCCCTACTCGTACTCGACTCTTAACGACCGACCGCTGCTCGTACTCGTGCTCTACTCGGCCGAGTAGCATGACACCACCAGACTCGTACTCGCCCGAGCACGAGTCGAGTACAGTAGTAAACGAGTCGAGTCGAGTCCGAGTTTTCGAGGCGAGTTCGAGTACGAGCACACGAGTTGAGTACCGAGTGCGAGTTTTCAAGTCGAGTCCGAGTACGAGCACACGAGTTGAGTACCGAGTGCCAGTTTTCGAGGCGAGTTTGAGTCCGAGTCTGAATTTGAGCCCAATTCGAGTAGGGTTTTCGAGTAACGAGTTCGAGCTTTGAGCCAAGTTCAAGTTATAAATTGAAATTAATTTTTACATTGTTCAAAATGACAATTTATAACTAATAACCTCTATAAGATGAGTGTCTTCCTGTTCCTGTATTGTCATCTGATCCATCGGAACTGCTATCTATTTTTTCATATACAAATTGATTCACTTCCTCTGAGTCAGAAGGCGAAGAGATTTTTCCTTCGTGCTCTTCTATACTTTCAACTAGATTTTTCAAACTTGCTTTATGTGAAGAATTGTATGTAGTACCCAATGCCCTATAAAATTCACCGAGACGAGTTAGGAATTTCAATTTGTTACTCTTTTTCTTCTTCTTGTTTGTCGTACTCGACGAATAACTTGACCATGCTTCAATATCGTGTTGTCTTTGACTCGAATATCGCTGAAGTCTAGAAGCATCTTCCATGCTGCGTTTTATGGCGATTTGGAATTGTTCTTCCTCCAAAGCTTTTAATCTGGCTTCCTCCTCTGCATCTTTTGTGGATGTCATTTGTGTACCGATCCAGAAGCGAAGGTTTGGATGGAGTGGAAGGCTTTCTATTCGAATCTAACGGGCTTGAAAAAGAATTTGGACATCCTTAGGGGCATTGGGGCATGGTTTTGCATCACCACCTCGACATGACAAGTGTAGGCGAAAGCGATTAGTCTTGTGCACAAACTTTGCGCCACACAAACCACACTTAATCTTTGTTTTCCAGACCGTGGTGGTGATTCAACTAGGGAAGCATAGTCCCAAATGTTTGACGATGGCTCGATGACGACATATCTACATTCAATTTTTAATAAAAAATCGTAATATTGATAAATAAATTGAACTTGATATAGCAATAAAAGAAAACAATATAAATGTATCAAAATTCAAAAATAAAAGCAAATGAAGGCATATGTAAATAAATATCAATGATTCAA
The DNA here is from genome assembly GCA_030180095.1 of Magnolia changhungtana. Classification (NCBI taxonomy): domain Eukaryota; kingdom Viridiplantae; phylum Streptophyta; class Magnoliopsida; order Magnoliales; family Magnoliaceae; genus Magnolia; species Magnolia changhungtana. The sequence continues at coordinate 1,477,981 of JASAUF010000200.1, read as the reverse complement.
AGTCTTCCAAACCACATTCCAAAAGGACCAACACTTTCGTGTTTGCAGTTGCAGTGAAATAATATTACAGATCATTCAACATTCAGCCAAAAAAATTGAAAAACCGAAAATAATTACGATCTGTAGGTAGAGACGCGTCATGAATCTCAATCTCCTCTTCTTCATCATCATCATTCATATCTCCTCCCCATATCGGCATGACCAATCTTGCGTACAAATCAACGCTTCAATCAGTGTTTGGCGAAAGTGAGCTTCGATACTTGCTCACAACCACTCCCCAGTGTCTTTGAATGCGGATTCGATGCCACCGTTGAAACCGGTATTGATAATATGTCCCGTGCCATCACGGATAATGTAGGGTATTTTGATTCACTAACCTTCATCTTCCACCATTCCAACACATCAAATTCAAATTTCGCACTACGATTGGCTCCTTGAGGTACATTTCTAACTCTGATTCCTTAGTATCAACTCCCATTCGTGCTTGTGCCAAATATGATATGTATTCATTTAGCACATCCGGATTACCAGGTACAGAAATATCTGCATCTCTACTTTCTTCAACACCCGCTGCCGCTGCAGGTAAAGTATTAACATACGATTTATATAGATCTTCAAGGGCTTCACGAACCTTAGACGTCTCTGCTGCCGCTCTTTCAGTAGTATAAAGCTTCATGAAAATAAAGCTAACCAATCCCATATTACAACGGGGATCAAGAACAACTGCCAAGGACATCAACAGATGACATTCGTCCCAGTATTTATCGAACTTCGTCTTCATACCAACTGTCATCTGGCGTATGAAATCTGGACCCGCACTGACATTTTTCTGCAGAGCATCCTTAATCCTCCAAAGAGACGGAAGAAACAGATTCGCGGTTGGATACTGATTCCCAGAAAAAATCTTCGTGCAATCGTAGAAAACTTGGAGAAATGTGTGAACTTGTTGTGCTTTGGCCCAATCATCTGTGCTCGGCAACCAAGAATACGTTCTATCACGCGCCGCATATTCAGGAAATGCAAGTTGTAATTCCATTGCCGCATCTAACATTTCATAGGTCGAGTTCCAACGTGTACAGACATCCAACTTCAACGTTTTTAGATGGCACATTCAAACGTTGGATGATGTCATTCCATACACTCGGTCTCGATGGCGACCCCTTATATATTTCACACTTTCTCTTATGTTTTCTATAGTGTCATCGATTGCTTTCAGCCCTTCTTGTACAATCAAATTTACAATATGGGCACAACATCTAACACCGAAATATTTTTCCTTCAAAAATAAATTTCTGTAGCCCAATTGGTTACGTAAGCATGAAATGACACTTGTCATTTGTTGAAGCATTGTCTAAAGTTATTGTTTGAAATTTTCTTCTCAATGCCCAAATTTCTAGACAACGTAGATGCAATCAAATAAGTAAACCAAGATGTGGAGGAGGAAGGTGTTTGAAGTTTAAAATTCTCTTGCATAGTTTCCAATCCTTATCAACATAGTGAGCGGTTAATGAAATGTATCCTTTTCTTTGATTGGACGCCGTCCATAAATCGAAGTCAAAGCTATTCTGTCACTTTGAAGCTAAAACTTCTTTCGCTTTCATCTTCTCCTTTGCGTACATCTTCATACTTTCTCTCTGCACTTGTGACGCGGAGACATTCTCGGCCCGAGGGTTAAGGAATTGACAGAAAGCCCTAAACCCTTTACTTTCAATCATTCTGAAAGGTTTTTCTTCCAAAATCACTAATCTAGCAAACCACTCATTCAGCTTCTCCTTGTCAAACTTATGAGTCGACACTACGCCTTGGGAGTTGTCCCCTTCTGACTTCGTAAATGACAGCGTCTGTTGGCCAGGAGGAGGGAGTTTTGCTTTCTTAGGACACGTCTTCAAATGTCTAATTAGATGTGTCGTAGATCCTCCTGGAATCTTGCTGAATAACCCTTTGCAGTTATTACACTTTATCTTCTGTACACCGTTAACTGTCACATCTTCGAAATCATCTCACACTGTTGATCTCTTCTTCTTCCCTTTGCATGCGGTTGACGTGTCTGTGTCTCCCTCTACTATTAGAGGAGATGTGGCCGATGCACCCATTCCAGGGGTATTTGGGCTTTCGTCTTGACTAGCCATCTATAAAATAAAGTTCTCGATATGTTATACGGCTATACGGGATACGGGGCTATACCTAGGGACTAGGGTCCTAGATGGCTAGACCGCTAGACGGGCATAATTACTTAACTGTCTAAATCAGTCACCCATTCAAAGTTAGATGGATTGTAATGCTTCATTTTCCAATTTAAATGCTACGCCGAAATTTCGGCAGCATCTCCCCTTATCTCTCCAGAATATATTAATCTTGTATTTGATTCCCATGTCAATCATCAACACAAAGTGTGGACATTTGACAACGGAAATAAATACATGAAATATATCCAGAGAGAAAAAGGAGAGACGAAACCAGAACAGACATATGCATTTAAATTGAAATAAATGAAGACATTACAATCTATCTAACCCTGAACTGTCCAAAAAGGGACAATTTGAGCAATTTCTATGCATCCAAGAACACACTGAATCTATGTTTGGCAACATAGAAATCCTCAAATGGGCAACTGATTATCCTATACTACAGTCTACAAGTCTTCAAGTAGAATAATACAAATAATTCATATATATGCCAAATATTTAGGGAAAACACAAATATCAGGTTAATTCTAAAATTATATTAAACAAATTCTATATTAACAACTGATATCAGGTTAACACAAATATATTAACACAAATATCAGGTTAACACAAATATATTAACAAATATCAGGTTAACACAAATATATTAACAACTATATTAACAAATATCAGGTTAACACAAATATATTAACACAAATGTATTAACAAATATCAAGTTAACACAAATATATTAACAACTGATTAACAAATTCTCTATTAACACAAGTTACACAAATATGAAATATATTAACAATTGATTAACAAAATTATAGTAAACAAATTCTATATTAACAACTAATTATCCACCGAATATTTAGGGAAAACACAAACCTGAGGTTAATCTCAAAATTATGTTAAACAAATTCTATATTAATATATATTAAACAATTTCTAAAAATAAAAAATAAAAAATAAAAAATCCACACATTACCGGGCACATTTGGCGAGGTGAACGATCGCGATGATGAGTGGCGGCTGGCGGCAGGGGACGATTTTAAACCGGACGACTGACAGGGACGAGCTCACCGGACAGGCCGCAGAGACGAGCGGCAGGGTCTAGCACCGCCGGACAGGGACAGGGGCGAGTGTGAGAGAGAGAGACTAAGAAGAGGGACGGTCGGAGTCCCACGGACGAGCGCCCTGGAAGAGGGAGGAGAGAGGGAGAGGGGTTTTTGGGACGAGAGGACGGGCGACGGAGAGTGAGAGAGAGAGAGAGAGAGAGAGAGAGGGAAGAAGAGGGACGGCGGAGTCCGGACGAGCGTTGGAGGGTGAGAGGGTTTTTTTTTTTCAAGCGGGCGGGAGAAAGGGCTACTCGCTGGTTGAAAATGACGGACGGGTGGGTGCCTGGGTGGGTAGGGTTTTTTGGGCGCTCGGCTACTCGCTGGTCGAAAAATGGGTGGGTGGGTAGGGTTTTTTAGGGCGGGCTTATATACAGAGGAACGAGTCGAGTACGAGTCGAACACCGAGTCGAGTACCGAGTCGAGTACCTCTAGACTCGAACTCTACTCGTTATGTAAACGAGTCGTGGAAACCCGCTCGTACTCGGCTCTAACTCAGACGAGTCGAGTATTCTGAGTCGAGTCGAGCGAGTACTCGAGCCTTAGTCTGCTCATGTACAGCTCTAGTTGTTGCGCTCCCCGCGCAAGGAAAAGTGGTAGTTGCGCTGACCGCGCAAGGAAGTTGCGGGTTACGCCAACAGCGCAAAGGAGGAAGACGGTCTGTTGCGCACCGCTGAGTCCTTCGCGACCTGCGCAACAGAAACGGAATAATTCCCGTAAGGCCGTGTGTCACAGAATGCCATCCCAAGGGAGATCTCCATTGCGTGGACCGCGCAACCGACGGGATTTACAGTTGTGCGTAAACAGAAGAAAGCTTTTTCCTTTAGCCACGTCGCTAGTAATGCCCAGTACAGCAGTCTTTTGGGAGATCCACACCACCCACTGTCTTCCTCTCGGAATGTTGACTGTGAAAGGCTAGTTTTAATCAACTGATGATGTAGCCCACCGTGATAATCAAGCTGCAATGGAAGCCGAACGGTCCTTTTTCAATCGCTATAGAGATCATATGAATGAGCTTGGCCAAGAAAGATCAACATAGTTCAGAATGGTTTTTATCCCTTTACCTGACAGACGATTCAGATTGACCTTCTACTTCATGATGGTGGCCCACTACAGATGAACCGATTCTCTGTTTTGCAACAGAGTCGACGTACGTCGACTCTGTGAAATTTGATCTCTCACTTGGGGAAGCCAAGTGGAAAATCTACTCCGTCCATTAGATTCAGAGCGACAAACCATCAAGAAAATACTGCTTTTGAAGTGAAATCAGCATGGCGCACAAGGTTGTTTACTCCACCGTCCATCCTGTATTCAAAGGTTAAGATCTTGCAATCGCTTGCATGGGGTTAGAAGTTCACCTAGGCTAGGGTAATACCCATCCTCTGAACATAATAGACGGTACAAATCGATGATTCAAGTACGGAGTGGGCCACACTAAGAAAATTTCAAATGCACAGCAAAGACGCTGTGTATTTTTTGAAATGAAGAAGAAGATGCCTGCTGACCGACTTTTGGAAATCCCGTGCACGGCTCATGCACTTGTACTCCATGTACGTGCGGTGTACATGTGGTCTCTACGTGATGCTCGTGAGAAATCTGCTCCGTCCATACACTTTGTCATTGCAATTAACGCGTTGATACCAAGTTTAAAGCATATCAAGATATCAGGCGGGCCCCAAATCATGATCTCAAGGGTTGATTTATCAGTTTGACCATTTTTACAAGGATCCAGAAGCTGAAATTTGATGTGTACGGGTAATTTGTGGTTCTAATGCTGCACATTAAGTTTCGGGCTGAACGGACGGTGGAAACCCCATGATCTTACATTCCGGGAGACTTTTCAGGCCCGTTTAGCATGATCGGCTTGGTTTCCTCAGGGCCTGGCCACACTTTAACGGGCTGCTTCATATTTTAAGGAAGAATGACTGGAAGGATGCCCCATCTCATTGAAGACTGGCTGATCAAATCAGCAATTCCTCCTAAGTATCTAGAAGATGACCAAAATAGCGTCGGAATGCTGCCGAAATTTCTACCAAGCCATCTTGTCTGTTTTGATTGATTGTGCTTTATTTTTAGAATCAAAGGAATCAGAGGATGTAAATGAACTCAGAATAAATATGATTAATGTTCTCTTGTTCTTTCTTTGTTATCATTGAATAAATCCTCCAAATCAAACACATTTGTTTTCTTATCAAAACATCCTTCAAAAAGGCACCCTGTGACAACTGAGAAAGGAAGATAATATTTTAGATAGCTTAGATTAGGTATGTCTATTGTCTTTCTTTTAATATTTTTATGCATTTAATTTGACTCGATTTATGTAATGAATGGTGTGGATCGCCTACATATTTATTACGTTTGATTATGGGTAAATACGATGTAAATGTGATAGAAGTTTAAAATTTTATGCGAAATTTCTAATTGTGATTGGTGTGCACCTAGTCGAATTAGATTAGATCTATACGGATCATACGATCCTTAAGGCCAAAATATATAAGGGTCCTAATTTTCAGATCAATCTGACCATCGGATGGGCCACATTAGTCAGATCTAGAAATGGTTAATAAGGAACGCTTAGATTTTTGCGCAAGTGTTGGTATCACTTGGTATAGAAGGTCAAGATGGGTCATCGATGTATGTGTGGTTTGATTCACACTACTCATCTAATATGTAGAGGCAAAATATGACAAGACCTTATGAATTTGAATGATCTAATCATCCAATGGGCCACCCCGATCAAGTAATTTTCATTCAATTTTATAATCTTAAAAAAAAAAAGATAAAAATCTAAATAGAAATTTTAATTATTTGATCATTTAGGGTTGGCTACTTAGGATGTTAATCAAAAGTGGGCTCCACCATGTAATAAAACTAGATAAATAATAATATCGTTGACATAATTGATAGGATCTTGAAATTCAAACCAACCTAATTACTTTGTGGAGTCTATACTACCAGACTCAGGTGAGTAACCCAACGTGTCTCATGATTCATTGAAATTAAAATAAATTATTTGTGATAGTTTAATTGATTGATGTACCGATTTGAGTCTTTGTTTCAATATTGTATGATGTGTTAAATTATATGCTAATTTGTACCAAATTGCATGAATTATAATAATTGTATGTTAAATTTACTTATCAAGACAAAGTATCTATGATAGTTATAAAAATGATACATTCATATATCATCCATCTTTCATTACATTTACATAATGTATAGTCGATCCTAGGGGCCTTCCTTGGAAGAAACGTCGATCATGGTAAAGCGTTACAAAATGCGGGTTATGCCCAAGCCTACCGAAAGGTGGAAGCTTACCCAATGAGTAGATGCGGGTTAATGATTTCCAACCCAAGCAAATGGACGATCATCTCATCTGATGCATTCACACACCATTTGTATCCATATCATTGCGCATACATTTTTACATTTAGTACTTTGTATTATTTTAATTGCTATGATTATAAACCAGGCTGGGTTATTTCACTAAGCCTAGTCAGCTTACCATTTTATTGATGGAAAAATTATATAGATGAGCCATTAGCAGATGATGTGGCATAGCAACCAGAAGGATTCACCGCACCTGAACACGACCCATATGAAACGTGGCCATACTTATCTGAAGATGAAGTAACGACATTAGACCATTTCTGATTATGTGATTTATTAGCTAGAGTAGTTTGCTTGGCGTATAATGCATATTGGTATTGATTTTTTTTTTTGAAAGAAGGTAGATCGTAGCCACCATGTATATATAAAAGATGAGATGTACAGCCTTTCGGGCAGTTCCAACAAAAAGAACCGGAGCTGCCTATCATATGGAGCAATTACAAGTGCAGAGGTTACGAATTTGTACATAAAGTGTACTGAACTGAAACTCGGGTCTGAGGGTGCACACTCTGTACTTGGATTTTGGGGCGTGACACTGAATGTCACTAGTGCATAGCCCAAGCAAAGCGATTTTAAGCATAAACGATGGATAAATAAAAAAGATGGCCAAAATGCCTCCATACCTGCATTGCGAGGTGGCTCGAGGCAAATAGGTGATCTAGCGATTTAGCTCCCATCGTCTAGCTACTCTTGGTGTTGTTAACATCTCAAATTATCTTTCAGCAACAGGGTTTGTCAATGTCATCGACAGACCATTCGATGCCATTGACAACTGCTCGATGCCATTGAGAAAATTTAGAAAATTCATGTTTAATCGTTGGAACGATTCGATGTTATATTCGATGACATCAAAGGGGTTCAATGACATTGACTAGTCATCGATGCCATCAAACGTGCGCTTAGAATTACGCAAAATTGCATAAGTGCAGGATTTATTTCTTATTTCGATTGTAATTCTCATAGATGCTATATATATGTGGGTGTAATTGAGAATAGGAGGAATCTTAGGGCTTTCTAATTTGTTTATAAAGGTTTCAAGGGCTTGTAAGGGAGATTCAAGGCTTGTTCGAATTAGGTAATTTCTATCTCTTATAATTTTATGCTTTCATAGTGCATTATTGTCGTTTTATGCCGTGGTTTTTTCCCACAAGAGTTTTTTTACATAAAATTTGATTTGTTTGTGTTTGAACTTAGTTGTGCGTTTGAAATAATTTGTCTGATTCATCCCTATGTGCTTCCACAGTTCCCCAAAATTGAGTCTACAACACTCCAATCTGCATTATTGTCGCTTTATGTCATCATCCATATATTAATTAATGTGGTACATATGATACCATCCATCTTCTCTTGTGCCCTACATGTGCCAATGAGCTACAAGTACTACTGATCATCTCTGTTTTTTCAATCACTACCCAACTCCTCATGTGCCCCTTGAACATACATTATGGTGGGGCTCACAAAAGTTTCATGCGTTGAAACGGAAGTGAATTGCGTGTACCACACACTGGCTATATAGCTGATGTATTAATGTCAGAAAGTTTTGTGGCTCTTATTATGAGGTATGTGTTATATTTAAACCGTCCATCCATTTAGCGAGCTTGCCTTAAGGTTAGAGCCAAAAAATAAGACAGATCTAAAGATCAATTGGACCACACTCCAAAAAGTAGTGGGGGATTGAACGTCTACCATTAAAAGTCTTTTCAGATCAAGGAAGTTTCGGATCAATATGAAATTTGTTTTTCCACTTCATTCGTGTATTTGTGACCTTATTAATAGATAGGATGGAAAATAAATGTTATGCTGGCCTTATGAATTTTTTGACGGTGAAAGTCATTATCCTCGTAGCTATTTTTGGTGTGGTCGATTTAACTTTGGAAATGATTCATTTTTTGTATAATGCTCTAAAATGACCTTGAAAAATGGATGAACGGTGTGGATATAATAAATATATCATTGTGGGCATGTAACTTTGATCTCCTTTAAACCGTTCTTACAACTCGGAGCTCCGACGAGCGTCGGCGCTCGTCTTCGCACGACACGTATCTACACCAGCCAATCCGCTTCCCGTTAAAACATTCTGTATACGTGTTATGCAGTAATTCCGGTGCGAGAGAATGACGAACGCGGAAATACGTAAATGCATACTTATGTATTTGTATTTTTTTTCTTTTAACTTTTCTTAGATGATGTCAGCGGATGCATGTCATCGGTTCTGACGTGAAGCAATAAAAAGAAAGGCACCAGAATTCCTTTCAAAACAGACGATCCGCACTCGTTATAAAAGGACGAAGGTTTGAAAGCAACCAACCACAAGAGGCTACTGCCCTTTCTTTGGTTTTCTTTCTCTGTAGCCCTCCCATTAACAAGAAGTATGGATCTTAGACTCGTAAGTCCCAGGCCATTTTCGTCATTACTCATCCTTGCCTTCCTTTTCCCATGCATCAATTGTGGAGGAATCGGGTCCCCCGTCTTCGGAAATGAGACGGATAGACTCGCCTTGATCGCATTCAAGGATCGGATATCCCAAGATCCTTTCCGGGTCTTCAGCTCGTGGAACGATTCCCTCCATTTCTGCAACTGGGTAGGAGTCACATGCGGTCGCCGGCATCCTCAAAGGGTAACCGCTTTGAATCTTTGGGCCTACAGATTGGTGGGGACCATATCACCTCACCTAGCAAACCTCTCCTTCCTCAGGGATATCAACTTCACGAGTAACAGCTTCCATGGCGAAATCCCACGTGATATTGGCCGGCTCTTCCGGCTTCGTCTTCTTGATCTGACCTTTAACCGTCTGGAAGGAGGAATCCCTGAAAACCTGTCCCACTGCTCGGAAATCAAATCCATCCATTTATATAGTAACAAACTCGGGGGGAGAATTCCCGCCAAGCTTAGTTCTCTGTCAAAGCTTACGTGGTTGGATTTCGGTCGTAACAATCTCATCGGCAACATCCCACCACCACTCGTGAACCTCTCCTCTCTTATTACTCTCTCTCTACCAGATAACAGTTTGGAAGGAAGCATTCCAGATGAATTAGGACAGCTAGTGAAGTTAGTATTTCTTGAAATCCTTTCAAATAAACTGTCGGGTGTCATTCCACCATCGCTTTACAACATCTCATCCATCCTTGGTTTCACCGTGGTAGATAACCGACTTCACGGAAACCTTCCACCCAATCTAGGTCTCACCCTTCCTAATATCGAATATCTTCTCTTTGGAAAAAATGCATTTACGGGACCCATACCAGTTTCATTACCCAATGCTTCAGGACTTGCTATGGTTGATTTTTCTTTAAATAATTTTAGTGGACCCATGCCTAAAAATTTGGGAAGATTACAGGAACTCCGTATCCTAAATATGCCCGGTAATAAGATCGGAGGTGGAGAAGGAGACGATGACTTGAGTTTCCTCATTTCTTTAACGAATTGTAGCCGTTTGGAAGTATTGGGGTTATATTCCAATCAGCTGAGAGGAACACTGCCTGCCGCCATTGTCAATCTCTCCACCCACCTAGTAGAACTAGGGTTAGGAGAAAACCCAATATCTGGAATCATCCCAACCGATATTAGCAATCTCTTTAACTTAAATAGGTTAGGTATATATGAGAGCTTTGTCATGGGTACCATTCCTATTGGTGTTGGTAAGCTTCAAAATTTAGAGGGCTTGTATTTGTACGGAAACAAACTCGTAGGAGAAATCCCATCTTCCATTGGCAACATCACTCACTTGGTTGAACTCCTTTTATATGAAAATCGTTTGCAGGGAAGTATCCCTTCGAGTCTTGGAAACTGCCATAATCTTCAATCATTGGTCCTCCATAGAAATGAGCTTAACAGTACCATACCCAAGACAGTGTTTAGTATCCCTTCTCTGTTTGATCTTACTGTAAATGAAAATTCTTTGGTCGGATCTCTGCCGTCAGAAGTTGGTAACTTGGAACAACTTCAAAATTTGCGTATTGGTCACAACAAGTTGACAGGTGAAATTCCGAGCATGCTAGGCAATTGTCGGGGCCTGGAAATCCTTAATTTGAGAAATAACTTCTTTCAAGGAGCCATTCCTCCGGATCTGAAGAACTTAAAAAGCATTCTACTGATCGATCTTTCTCACAATAACCTGTCTGGGCATATTCCAACATCTCTGCAGAAATTTCCATTTCTGAAGTACTTGGATTTGTCATCCAATGATCTCGATGGCCAGGTCCCAACTCAAGGGATTTTCAAAAATTTGAGCGCATTTTCGGTTCTTGGAAACAACAAGCTTTGTGGAGGTGTTCCACAGTTACGGCTGCCAACATGCCCAAAGAAAGCTCCTGAGAAACACGGAATATCGCTTTCTCTAAAGATAATATTCTCCGTGGTCGGTGCAGTTTTAGGTTTGATTCTCCTATCATTTCTCTTTGCCATTTATCGGATGAGAAACAAGCCCAACAAGACGCCTTTGCCTGCATCTTTCTTGGAAGGCCAATTTTTAAATGTTTCTTATGCGGATCTCTTTAAAGCGACTGGTGAGTTCTCGCCTGACAATTTGCTTGGTACGGGAAGTTATGGCTCTGTATACAAAGGAATTCTAGATCGGGATGAAACAGTTGTTGCAGTTAAAGTTTTCAATCTTCAACGAAGAGGAGCTTCCAGGAGTTTCATGGCCGAGTGTGAAGCCTTGAGAAATATGCGGCATCGGAATCTAGTTAAAATCATAACTGCTTGTTCAAGCATTGATTTTAAAGGCAATGATTTCAAAGCTCTTGTGTTTGAGCATATGCCTAATGGGAGTCTAGAGAAGTGGTTGCATCCAGGTGCACATGGACAACAGGAGCTAAGGAACTTGAACCTTATTCAAAGGCTAGATATAGCCATTGATGTCTCCTCTGCATTGGAGTATCTTCATCACTATTATGATAGACCGGTTGTTCATTGTGATCTAAAACCAAGCAATGTTCTGCTAGACGATGACATGTGCGCCCATGTCGGTGATTTTGGATTAGCAAGGTTCCTCTTTGACAGCAATACCTCTCAAGATCCAACCAGCTCAACTGGTACCAAGGGAACAGTGGGCTATGCTCCTCCAGGTAACAATTTCATACTTTTTCTTTGTACTTTTATCTTTTCTATATGTTTTGCAAAAGTTTTAAGATACTAGTTATGAATTGCCACTACTTTTTATTGCCAGTGTTTCTGCTCATGTTGTTAATTACAGTTGCTACCAAAAAAATACATACTAATAAATGATCTTTATATATATATATATATATATATATATATATATATATATATATATATATATATATATATATATATATAAATATATATATATATAATAAAAAAAAGTTATGATGCATCGAGTTGCTTTGAGCTAAGGGGGCAGTCCAATTCATTAATATAGACTAACCATTAGTGATAGAAAGTGCGGAAGTGTGAATCCTTAAGATTTGACGGTCTACACGATATGTAACCTTCACAAAGCTGAAGCGACCTGCCTATTCACTACTGGAGCAGATAGGTCTAATCACCTCTCTGATTCTACGGTATAGATGACCCCGGATTATAATATATAGCTTAGATCATCCCAAGGACAAGCTAAACGGACAAATTTCTTTGTACCACTATTCCCATGTTTTACTCTCTTCATTTTTGATAAGAGAGAGCCTTATCCTATCTATAGGAAAGGATGAGAGTTTGGATGAGACTAGAAATTATCTAGTCGTATCCCTATATCCCTATATAAATCCAAATTCAAATTTGAATTTGAAATTTATCTACTAATGGAAGAGGCCTAAACTCATGGAACCCACCCACTAGTACCAGTGAGCCCCATTGGCCTATTTCCAACAATTAGGTCAAGCGCACATTTCAAAGTATGCCATCTAAAAATTACATGATTGGATTACTCTACACACCCAATCAATATCCTATCAAATGGCTGTGAAGAATATTTATGTAAAAATAGTGACGATAAAACATTTTGGCCATTTATTTGTTGAAGCCCATAGTCCATTAGTAGTGTTACTAACAAATAACTTTTATAAGGCAATCCTGACCATCCCATCCATGTCTACCTAATATGAATGACTTAGTGGTTGTGAATCATTGGGTGGTTGTGATTTTATTTTTATTTTTTTCTAGGTAGCCCAAGAAACAAGTAGAAGACCTAGTGAACTGGATCAATTTATTGGACTTTCCACGTGTGTCAATGCAACTAGAATGGCGTTTTGCATTTTGTCTTCCCATCTTATGATTTTTTGTTTTTTGTTCGTTTAGGATATATGATAGGTGAAGGCCCATTTTCCCCTTTTTTGTGGAGCGCACCTGAATCTCTGTTTTTGTATATCCTCTGTTCGTAAATATAAAAATATAGGGGCTTGGCCCTCCTTTCCTTTTTTCTTTTTTCTTTTTAAAAAAAAAAAAATGAGAGAGAGAGGAATTTTTCAGTGGCTGCCAAACACACCCTAAAACTCTCAAAATAAATCTGTGTAAAAGTTATATTTTCATTAGCCACAGCTAAACCAACTACACTGGTAACCCAAGAGAAACTCTCACTAAGAATGAGGGATTGGAGGCTAGAAGATTCTTTTTAATATATATATATATATATATATATATATATATATATATATATATATATATATATATATATATATCAATTTTAGTAAAGATAAATTTAATTCAACCTAACATAAATCCAGCATGCAAGGTTAATGGATGAGCAATTAGTATTAACTGTTTTCCACGAAGTTGCATAACTTTTTTCTTTTCCGATTCTTATTTTAATAGGACTCGTTCGCTAGTTATACCTTGAGAACTTCATGCTTAAAGTTTAAAATTAATAAAATAATTTCTTCCTATTCTTGTAATGATTGTCACTTTTTAAGATAAAAAATTAATCCCTATTTTTGTTTAATTGCTGGAATGAAACCTTGATATCTTGAAATTTTGAGATGTGTAATTGACAGAGTATGGAATGGGCGGAAAGGCGTCTACACGTGGAGATGTCTACAGTTATGGCATCCTTCTTCTAGAGATGTTCACAGGAAAGAGTCCAACCGATGACATGTTTAAAGATGACCTAAGCCTCCATCAATTTGTTAAGATGGCTTTACCCGATCGACTGATGGAGATTGCAGACCCACGACTGCTCTTAGGAGAAGTTCAAGCTCTAAACAGTGAAGAACAACACCACACTGCAAGAACAAAAATGCAAGCGTGCTTGGCTTCTGTGGTTGAAATTGGCATCGCATGTTCTGTAGAATCTCCAAACGAGCGGATGGAGATGAAAGAAATTGTTGCAGAAATGCATAAAATCAAGGAATTATATCTTGGGGTTGGGATTCACCGAGATCGGCAAAATTAGGCACAATCCTTTTGCAAGGATTCATCTTAAGTTAGTTATTATTAACAAGTTGTGGCTAATCAGTGTGGTTTAAGATACTCATTCTACTGAAGGTTAAAAGAAGTTTACCCCGCCGAGGTTTATGTGAAGTTTGTATGCATCTAGTGACTGTCCTGGTCCCATGTTGCCCTTCACATGAGGTGGCATTGTGTTGGGCTATGTTTATATAAGTCAGTTCTTTTCCGTGTTCTGGTCTTCTCTGTGGTTTTTTTGTTGTGTTTATTTCTCGTATAGTTGTTATGTAATAAAGGGGTTGGGCTATTTGTCAATATGAGTTTTACTTAGTTTTTCACCTTTCTGTACTTTATCTCCTGGATTTTTGTCAAAGGATCATATTGTAAGATATGTGATCTGCCATGTGATTGATGGAAGCGCCCCCCCCCCCCCCCTTTTTTTTTTTTAACAAAAGGAGGGCACTGGGCTCCGAAATTCATTAAAGAAGAAACATGTACAACCATTCGGGTGGGCCCATACAAAAGACTGGGGCCACCTATCGATAACTTCACAAAAGTAAAAAACTGTGCAAAAAGGATAGCACCCCTGGAGAGAAAACAATGCTAAGAGTCTAAGAAATTCTCACCGAGGGAAGCCCCATTCTGTCAAGGACTAGTTCTCCTCGCGTGCGGGTAGGAAGCGCAGAAGCATTGTCGAAAATGCTGGTTCTCTGGGTGGCATTCTCCCTGCAGGCCAGGCTGTCTGCAACCCTTATTGGCCTCTCTTGGGCAATGGGAGAAGGAAATGAAACCTGAAGAGCGAAATCTTCTGAATTTACTCTTCCAGTAATAGGCAGTCCAAGGGCCATCATCCGGGCTAGTCAGGACATCCACCACTGAACGAGAGTTGCTCTCGACATCCACTAAGGTCAGACCTTTGCCGGAACAAATCTGAAGTCCATGAATGATAGCCTTGACCTCGGCAAGAAAGCTAGAGCCCTGCCCATAAGCGCTAACGAAGTGAAAATGAACTCCCCTTTGGCGCCTCGGCAGACCTCGCCACCCCCCGCCGGGCCAGGGTTACCTCTAGAAGATTTGTCGAAATTGAGCTTGACTCTCCCATTGCCAGGCTTGGACCACCGCACAAATGAAAGGGAGCGGGAATGGGAGGGGACCCCAGGTAGCTGGAGGTCGGCGAGGGCGTCCCTATCCGTGTGGCTTCTGCATGGAGGGAGAGGGAAGGCTTTGAAGAGAATGGACAGCCAGGAACGGATTTAGAGAATGGTCTTCTGGGCACAAACGGGCTCATCACCGAAACAATGGGAGTTCTGGGACTTCCAAACCTCCCATAGGATAAGCGCTAGGAGGAGACCTCTGAGGACGCCTAGGGGAGAGGAGGCGTTGGACAAAGCCCGCCACTGAGCAAGCCAACCCCTAGCAGACTGATTTGGCAAGCAAGCAATGGAGAGAATGGATGAGAAATGGCTCCATGTGGTGACAGCGAGATCTCCTTCCGCAAATAGGTGGTCTAGGGATTCCTCCTTTCGAAACGGCAGCTTGCAACAAACACAGGAAGATGCCATCTGAATCCCTTTGGACCTAATGTTAGAGTCGACAGGGATGGCGTTTTTCATGATTTTTCATACAAAAATCAAAATTTTTGGGGGAAGGTGAGGAAGCCACGTCCACTTGGACCAAGGACAGCTCTGCCCCTGAATACGAGTGATCGCCTGAGCAGATTTGATGGAGAAGTGGCTTGATGTCTCCCTGGCCCAAATCACCCTATCCTGCCCCTGAGAGAGGGCCAAACCTTCTGCCGAAATGAGACGCTCCACTGAGTCAGGAAGAACCTGCGATAAGGGAGCTGACAAGCCTTCTGGCCCAATGATGTCTCTGATCCTCATATGACGGAGAAGGGGAGGGATGGAGACTGGAACCAAATTCTTTAGGGGTCCCAGCCCTGTCCAGTTATCCTCCAAGAAACTCCCGTTTCCATCTCCCAGCAATAAACGCGAGTTTGCCAGTAACACGTCCTGAAGATTAATCAACTTCTTCCACGAAGGAGATGCCGACTGCCATCGATTGGAGACAACACGTGCGTCGGTAATACCGTATTTGGAGCGCATGAAGGAACTCCAAAGGCTGCCTTCATGACCATAGAAAATCGACCAGGCTCACTTAAGTCTCCAAGCTACCGCAATATCCCCTAAGGAAGAGATGCCCAGCCATCCCTCTTTAGTAGGGGAACAAATTTTCCTCCAACTAACCCAGTGGAGGTTTTTCTTGCCTTCTGACCAACCCCAGAAGAAATCCGCAAAAGCAGATTCAAGGAACTCCAGAGTTTTCTTCGGGACATCTACCGCAGCTAGGGTGTGGACTAGTATGCTCGACAGGACATGTTTTATAAGAGTTGTCCTTGCAACCTGGTTCAGGAATCAGGCCTTCCATTCGAAGATGCGAGCTAGAATTTTATCTGTGAGGGGCTAAAACAGGGTAGCTCTTCGCTTCCCTTTGGACAGAGGGACCCTCAGGAAGGTGAAGGAGGAAGAAGAAACCGAAAATCCCATTAGCCTTACTGTTGCCCTGATTCTTCTCGCTGCCATTCTAGAACTCGCCATGAAGCTGCTCTTAGCTCTGTTAATTGATAAACCCGAGATGCTGCTGAAATTTTGCAGGAACGTCAAATGGTTCCTAATCGAGGAACGACCTTCGTTGATGAAGATTGTAATATCATCGGCGAAAAGTGGTGAGATATGATGTGGGCTCCTCATCTAGTTTGGAAAGGCTGACAAAGATTGGAAGCAATGAGGTTTTTAATGCCCCGGCCTAGCACATCCATGACTAGGATGAAGAGACTGGGGGAGAGAGGGTCTCCCTGACGGAGGCCCCTCTCCGACTTGAAAAACCCCGCTGGCTCACCGTTGAAAATGACCGAGAACCAGGGCCCCACCCAGCACTTTTCAGCCAACTCGATCCAGAGGTGGTCGAAACCGAACCTGTGCAGGACATACTTAAGGAAAGACCAACTTACCCGGTCATAGGCCTTCTCGAGGTCGATTTTCAGGATGATATTGCTACCCTTGGTCTTCCTGTCAATGTCTCGAAGGAGCTCTTGCGCCAAGGCGATGCTCTCCGGCATTGATCTGCCTTTAACAAAGGCCATTTGCTCTTCGAAAATAAGCTTGGGCAGGATAATACTGAGCCTAGCTGCAATCACCTTAGAAAAGATCTTGTATACACAATTACAGAGGCTTATTGGCTTAAAATCAGAAAAGGATTTAGGGGCCCTTGCATGGCTTGCCGATTCTCTCACTGCGACGCTTCAAAAGCTGCCGCAGTTAAAGCTAAATTCCCTAGATCACCGTCCATGAGATTGTTGCCTGACCCGTCGTTAAAAGTCATAGATCTGATGAAAAGTCATACCAAACTGACGTAGGGAAGGACATGAGGTTGAGCACTGTCTTCTTAGCGGGGTAACTGTTCTGAATCCACGAAACTTTTCTAGACTCCTCATAGAGACTCATCGAATCCACGAGGAAAGGAACAAGGAAATAAAAAATAAATTCTATAAAATTCGAAATTGATTGATAATTGACTAATCTATATGTGTCTGTTATATCATTAATATAGAAAAAAAAAAAAAACTAAAATTCGTAATTATCAAAAATAGTAAATTTCTAACTCTAATAAAAATTCGAATTCTACAAAAACTCTTCTAAAGCCTAATTTCTAAAAATAAAAATTTCAAATAAAATTTTGCTAGATCTAAAAAGAAGAAAATCTAAAACTCTAAAAATATAAAAATATTAAAAAAAATTGAAATTACTAAAAATAGTTTTTTTTTTCTTTCTAAAAATTTATTTTTGAGCTAAAAGCGCATGTTTTCTGACGAAACGGACAGATTTGACCCACTTTGTGGGTTGATTCATCTCGAAAGGCCTGTTTCAATAAAGATTGATAGGTTGTGCGCCTCGTAACGATACCCAGATCCGGTCCACCTTCTTTTGGCTCAACCATGATAGGAACATATCTGTGACATATTATATATCAGAATCTTGATTTTTCGTATCTCACACCTTTAGAAGAACCTCTCAATGGGACTAGGATTTTATCTCTTATATGAGTGAGGGACCAAGATATCTATTTATAGGAAACAGGGATAGAAGCTTTCCCATTACATTTCTCTCCTCTAGGGTCTCCACATTGTAGGTTTTCATATTCAGCTTAATAATCATGTATAGGGGCCACGGTTCAAGCACCCCGTATCAAACCTATTTATAATTATTACAACTATAGTAGGATCCATTGAATCGCTCAATCTGAATAATCCAACGATCTAATATAAACTGATGATCATACGTGGCCCACCTGATGGAGTCTTACATACATATATATATATATATATATATATATATATATATATATATATATAATGATCTTGGTGGAGTAATCTTATGCTAAAAAGCGCATTGATGGCATGGTCCCAATATGTCCACATGATTGATCAAATGGATGGTTAAAAATAAAATGCCAGTTGTCCAATTCACTCATAGTAATTGTTGAGATTCATGGGCAATTTAATTAAGTTGGAATAGGAGGTCGAAACGATTTGGTCAGAAATAGCATTCCAGCCATCATGTATCAATTTGGGTTCATCCGTCTAACGGTCCATATTAAAGGTGAATCCATGGCCCACCTAATGAGTGTCCGATCCTGGTTTGTATCTACCGTGTGTGGCACACATTGTATATGGCTTCGGTACCCTCATGTGCTTGGCTTGGGGCGTTTGCAGTAGGACAGGGGTGTGTGAGTGTGATGTAGAGCGGATCGCGGACAGTTTCATGGCCAAGATGGATCAGAAAAGGCCCGTTCAACACCAGAAGTGATCCGGACCATCGGACCATAGATCGAGCGTATCTCGCAATTCGAAATGAGTTACCTAACGTAAAATATATGATTTTGGGGTAGAACGAGCTACTTTAGCCAACCAACCCTGCTATGCTGGGTTGCAATGCCCAGAATTGCGAGAAACCCCTGAATCGATGGTCGTTTCCCTGTTTTAATTTCGTTTTTACTATAAATAGTAAGTTTTAGTTTGATTATAACTCTTCATCCGTCGGGCTTTAGGAGTTGCGCCCAACGTGAAAAGAGCTTAGAATAATTAGGAGAACGGTTTGGTGAAGCCAAATAGGACACTTACTATTTTTGGCCGAAAACCTTGCGCACTAGTAGACACCACGACCGTCTATAAATAGTAAGTTTTTTTTTTTTTTTTTTTTTTTTTTTACACATGCACACACACCCCCACACACGCACACACTCACTCCCTACACGTTTGGGAATTTCAACCCCTATGGACACTCGAACCCTGGAATGGGAGTTGAAACTCCCAAGAGTCTACCACCCGTCCAAAAGTAAGGATCCAATATAAATAGTAAGTTTACTATTTATAGTAAGTCCCGGATTCTAGGAGTTTTAGTTGTAGTTTGATTATGATTTCTTTCCCATTGCTTAGTACCCCTATTTAAAGGGTTGTGAACTCATTTTTAGTGATCAATTAATTAAGTTCAAATTTATTAGAATTTATTTCTATTTCCTACTTTCTTTTCTCATGGATTCAAGACGTCTCTGTGAGGAGTCCAGAGAAGCTCCATGGATTCGGAGTAGTTATCCTTATCACATTCATCCCTGCGTCAGAGTGGGGCAAACCTTCTTTAGACAAAGCGAAACACTTTCAATGAAGGGTTCTCCTATGGAGTCAATACGAACATAAGGTGATCTGCACCGTCTACATGGTGGGCACCACCTTGACTTGGACATGGTCTGAAAATTGTCCCAACATGATAATCCTGACCATCAACTCAGTTCCCTTCTTCACATATTGAATGTGGACTATGATAATTTAGTTTTCAACTGATTGATTCAGCGACAATGATCACTGGTGGACCATGACCTTTTCTTGCTAGTAAGCATCACACCCAACAGTGCCGATCATTGGAATATTGCTGTGTGGGATGCATAAGCCCATCCTCCAAAGGTTGGACGTGGGCCCACTGCCATGCGTTTGTATGACATCCAGCCAGTCCAGCAATGTTGACCTACCTTGAAATTTGGAAGCCCCAAGCATCAGGCCAATCCAATAATCACCTGGGACATCACGTGATGTGGAGGTTTTGGGTGGTTGTAAATTGTCTTCACTAGTCTGGCCCACCTAATGGTTGGATAGGCCTCTTTTTGGGGGCATTCCATGATCATGGTGGGGCTCACTTGATGAACGGGTAACATGATGGCCATCACAATTGAATAGTATTTAATTTGGGGCTATTCATCATACGAAGGAGTATGGATCAGCTGGTTGTGAAAGTACCGGGCCTTGAATGGGCTTCGGCCTGAATTTGAACTGTTTGGGCTGGCCTATTCAAAATTTTGATTTTGCCTGGCTCGGAATTCACGCATTGACCACCCTAAGTGTGGACGTTTCCTGGACTTAGAAATCAGGTGGGTCCCACTTGCCAAGAATGTTTATTCATTGCAGACTAACTTAATTTATAGTTGAAAAAATAAAACTTAATTTGTAGGTTTTATTTTTTATTTTTTTTATTTTCTTTTTATTTTTTTAAAGGCCTTTTATCGGTGATTTTTTTTCAAATTCAAATCATTTGGTAAATTCCAAATTTTGAGTACTTTCTTTGAATTTTCACTTAAAATATGAGTTTAATTTTAAGTTTTCATCTTTTAACTTAATACTTATCACCCAATGCAGAAAGTGACTTTGAATTAAAATATTTTTTTTTTTTTAAAGGACAACTCTATCCTTTTCTTACTTCAAGTGCAAGAAGCTATCCTTTTCTTACTTTTTCCAAGTGCAAGCTCCCAGGAGTAATTGTGGTAAAAGGTTGTATTGACGTGGCAAAGTTTTTTGGGCCCATCATGATGTGTGTTATATCAACTCTATCCATCCATTTCACCCCATCATTTTAGGGCATGAGCTAAAAAATGAGGCAGACTCAAAGCTCAAGTGGAACACACTAGAGAAAGGCTTTCACAGGGTGTTCCACCATAATGTTTATTTGCCATCCAATCTATTCATAAGGTCACACAGACCTAGTTGAAATGAAAACACAAATATCGGCTTGATCCAAAGCTTCTATGGCCCCATAAGCTTTTCAACTTAAGTGTTCAATCTCTAGTAGTTTTCATGGTGGTCCACACGCACTACGCCAAAAAGGGCAATTTGCGACGTATTTTTGCGACGGACTTCATCCGTCGCTAAAACTTCTTGGTTTAACGACGGATTTAATCCGTCGCTAATGGAAAAAGTCCGTCGCTAAACCCCTGTTTGTCGAAAATCCGTAGGGTGAACGTCGCTGAATTTAGCGACGGACCAAAATCCGTCGCTACAATCTGATTTACGACGTATTTACGACGGATTTATGTCCGTCGTTAGTAGGCGACGGACGAAATCCGTCGCAAATTTTGAATTTGTTATATTCCCCCAAAACACCAAATGGTGCGCTTTTTAGTTGCTTTTGCGACGGATCATGGACCGTCGTAAAAAGACTTCTGCGACGGATCATGTCCGTCGTAAAATGACTTCTACCTTAACATTATTTTTTTTTCATTTTTATAGGAATATGGTGAAAAATTAAGTTTTTTTTCTAGTCTAATAATTGCTTTTTAATAGAATTTCTGTGGTTTAATTGTACATATTTGTATCTAAGATTATTTTTTAACAATTGATTGAATGCAAACAGAAAATTTATTTTGTTTTTATATCAAATGAGTGAAATTTTTATTTTTATTTTTATTTTTTAATTTAAAATTAATATTTAAATGATTTGTAATATCACATGAAAAAGAATACCGAGAAGTTTAAAAAATTTAACAATGTTTGAGAAAAAAATTAGATTTTAAAAAAATAAAAATAATGATTTAATAAAAATCTATTCTGTGGGAAAAAATAATTTTGAATAAAGTTGATAAATTTGAAAAAAAAAAAAAAAAGAATTTGATTTTGAGAAAAAAAATATCCTGAAAAAAAAAAAAATTAGAATGTGAAAATTTTCACAATGTGGGCCCCACCATAATATTTTATAAAAACAATGAGATTTTGAAAAAAAAAAATATCATTTTAAAAAAGAAAATTGAAAAGTTGAAAACAAAATGATGCTTTTAAAGAAAAAAATCAGCATTTTTGAATTTTTGGGAAAAAAAATTAAAATTTGGGAAATTTTTTGAGATTTTGAAGATAAAAATTCAAAATTTATATTTTAATTTTTTTTGAAATATTTTATAATAAAAATGATATTTTGTTAAAAGTTTTCAAAGAAAAATTAAGATTAAAAAAATATACATTTTGAAAAAAAAAATGTTATTTTTAAATAAAAATTGAAATTTATCTGTGAAATAAAAAATATTTGTTAATAAATTATTAGGTACATCCACTGATTGAACCTTTAAACGTTAAAATCAAATTTCACTCAAATTGTTGATCAATATTGTATGCCCAATATCTTCCTTATATGTAGCTTAATTGAGGCGAGTAATAAGTCAAATTGTGGATATTGATCAGTAAGGTAGAGTGAATGGACCAGACATGTAAAATAGGCCAAATATTTTTGTCAAAATTATGACCCAACTTAGTAACATCATGAGAACCTAAAATTTGATGTTAGTAAGTTTTGCGAGCCTCATCATGATGTGTGTCGAACATCAACACCATGCATTTGATGTGTCCCCTTTAGGTTATGAGATATCTCAAAAATTATCCATATACGAAACTCAGGTGGGCCATACCATCTAAAACCATGTGAAGACATCCTAAAAATATAAAAGCACTCAGTGGGGCCCACATGAGCTTTAGATGCAGCTGAAACTTGGTCTAACCCCTCATCCAAGTGGGACACACATAATGAGTGGGTTGGATATATGAATCACATTTAGGTAGGCCCAATATATGATTATGAATGTTTCAAGGAAACCCCTCTCTACTATATTTAGGTGAGTTACTCATTACTCTTACCAGAGTAAACTCTGTGGGGTCCACTGTTATTTATTTATTTTATTCACTCCGTTCATCCATGTTAACAGATAATTTGAGGTCTAAAGAACAAAAAGGAAGCATATCCAAAGCTCAAGTGGACCAAACCATAGGAAATAGTGTGATTGAACCTCTACCATTGAAAATTTCTTGGAGGCCATAGAAGTTTTGGATCAAGCTGATGTTTGTGTTTTATCTTCATTCATATATTTTTGATATTATGAACAGGTTAGATGGCAAATAAATATTATTATGAGCCCGAGGAAGGTATCAACGTGGAAATCATTATTCCACACTGTTCCATGTGGGATGGTCCACTTGAGTTTTGGATTTACTGAAAATTTAGAATCAATCCACATCATTCAACTATTTTTCGAGATCATTTTAGAGAATTATCCAAAAAATGAATCATATCCAAAGATTAAATGGATCATGCTACAAATAAGGAGAATGGATTGACTACTCCCCTTAGCACCCGCCAATGGTTGGTGGTCCGTGCTCTATATGTGTTTCATCCATGCCGTCCATTTATTTTTAAAGATCATCTTACGGCATAAGACCAAAAATGGGGTATATCCCAATATGAAATGGATCATGTTATAGGATACAGTGTTGAATGAGTGTCAACCATTAAAAACATTTCGGCGGCCATAAAAGTTTTGGATCCAGATGATTTTTGTTTTTCCCCTTCATCTAGGCCTATATGACCTAATAAATAGATTGGATGTCAAATAAACAGTATAGTAGCCCTTAGGAGGATTTTAATGATAGATATCCAATCACTATTGTTTTCATGTGGTGTGGTCCACCCGAGATTTATATACCTATCATTTTTGGAATAAATTCCTAAAATGATATTTAAAAATGGATGAACGTAATGGATGAAATACATACATTATGGTGAGGCCCACAGAGCACTGACCACCAGCCAAGGGGCTGGTGCTGGGGAGACTAGGGACGCGGATTTCTGGGAAAGCCTTTTGCAGCAAGTTCCTGCGCAAGGATGCTGGGTGGGGCCCACCGTGATATTTTTTTATCAATCCACTCCATCCACACATTTTTTATAGCTCATTGTAGGACGTTTGATAGAAAATTAGTTGGATCCACAACCCAATTGAGTCACACAAGAGGGAAAATCGGGGAAAGAAATTTGTATCGTTGAAACCTTCCTAGGCTCCATTTGGATGTCTATGGGCCATCCAAACCGTTTATAAGGTCACTCTCAATGGGATAAAGTGAAAGAACTGAGAAAATATCATGATACAAAACTTTCATGTACATAAGAATATTTCAACGGTGCTCACCGAATCCCCATTGTTTCCTCTCTTGTGGCTCACTTGAGTTTTGGATCCACCTAATTTTTAGTCACGAGTCCTAAAATGATCTCCTAAAACGGATGAACGGAGTGTATTTCTCCCACATATCTCGGTGGCCCCACCCAGCATTCCTGCGGAGGAAGTTCTTGCGAAAGGCTTTCGCATGAAATCCGCGTCTGGAGACTTAGATATTGAAGTGACGTCACCAAACTCCGTAGGCCCCACCATGATGTACGTTTTGTATCCACACCTTCCATCCATTTGGAGAGATCATTTTAAGGCAATATCCAAAGAAAGAATTAAATCCAAAGATTGTGTGGTCCACCCAAGATTTAAATCCAAAGCTCCAGTGGACCCATATACGTCCAACCATTAATATTTTCTAGTTGTGTGGTTCACCTAAAATTTATTTCAATCTATTTTTTGGGGATCTTATACAAAATAATGTCGTGAAATTGATGGACGGCGTGGATGAAACAAATCTATCATGGTGGGGCCCATAGAGCGATGCCAGGTCTAAAGGTCAACTTACCGTTTTGAATCAAAGTTTTGCACTGTGAGTCTTATATTTTATGTAAAATAGTGGTAACTCGTCCATAAAAATAGTGGCTGAGATACAGAGTTATCTAGACCATCCAAATAATCAGTGTAGGTGCAAATAGTAAATATTTATAATTTTATTATGTAAAAATATCTTAACCATACAGAAAATGGCCGCATGCATGTACGACCATTAATAAAGCTTGTGTTATAAATTATGGTAAACTCACAGTATATGGATTTGAAAATTTTATCTTATTTACAAAAGGAAACCCATCCCCACGCCCGCTCCTCTTTTCCCTCTTTTCCTCTTTTCCCTCTCCTTCATCTTCCATCTCATCTTCCATCGAGAAATCCTCCCAGGGCCATTGGAGCGTCATCTTCCATCGAGCATCATCTTCAAATAGGTGAGTTTTTCTTTCTCCACACCACTTTCTGTTATTTGTAGATCTCCACTTTCTATTGAATTAATGCCTGTCCACCATTGAAACAATCGGGGCCTGTGGATGTCTCTCTCTGATGTCTTGTGGCTTTGGAAATGTGGTTTTGGATGAGTGGTATATGATGAGTGATTGCTAGCTACACATGCACATGCAGACGGTAGATGAGTGGCCCCCACCATTTAAGATGGACGCGGCCCTGCAAGGACGGACTCCGTCCAGATAGGACACGACCCTAGAATTGGATTTATTCTCCTTCTTCGAGTTTTTCGAGGGATTTCAGGCGTTGATGCAAAAAATCGGTGTTGGATTTGGTTATTTTTAACCGATTTTGAGTTTCCGTTTATGTAAATTGTTGGTTTGGGTGGATTTGTTTCCAGATTTGCTGTTATCTGGGTCCAATTGAATCAGAACCGTCCGTCTGTTTTTTCTTCTGATTTTCCGATTTTAGCCATTTCTCCGCCTTTTCATATTATTAGAATCATCTCCCTTCGGTGTCCTTTTTTCGATCTGCGTTTGTTTGTTTTTGTTTTTTGTTTTAAATGTTCTTCTTGATTTTTTTTATTATTTTTTGTGGCGTTTTTATTTTTGAAACTTGATATTGTAGATAATTTCTCGTATATGCAGGTGTTGTTGAAGATGGAGATGATATAACTGGAATGTGAAATATCTTTGCATGAACTTCTCTTCAATCTGCTTGAATCGGTCGGTCATGTATACCTGCATTCGTAGGTTCATACTGTATGCTTGTTCATGCTAGAACATGGATATCCATGTTCTTGGTCATTGGGTGGTGCTGATAGTGGCAATGATGTAATTTCATTAAAATATTGTGTGCATGTTGTTGAGCTGAATCTTGGATGATGGTATTGTCTGCCCAAATCACTTGATGGTGTGGGAGTTTTGCTAAGCCCACACATGTGTAAGGCAGCCTGTCTATGCAACATGTTCCATCCTGGAACATGTGTGCAAGATCTATGCAAGTGTGTTTGATGGAATTCCAATGAGCAACAAGCATGTCACATGTTTGATAAAATTCCTGAAACAAAAATGTGTATTTTTTAGGCCACCTGGTTCAAATAGTCATGAGACCAGTCCTCTCGAGACTCACACGACATAGTTTTATGATTTGTATCAAATTGGAGGTGATAGTCTGTAGGAATTTAGGTCCCTGATTCAGATTTTCTACAAAATCAATAGATGTAGTGGCATGCATTCTTCAGTAGACTTAATGCATGTATTCCATTGTTAGTCTGGTTTATTGCTGCTGCATTAGTATTTGAATATATCTTTTTTCTTTAAGAAAACTATTCTTCTAATTCATCCAATCACTTGTTGGGGTTTTGAGTCCAAACAGGTACGGGCCCTATCCAGTCTAGATATATTTGTGAGTTTTTATTCCAAAACATTTAGAGCTTTGTAATGAATTGAAGATAGATTACTCTGGCTATTAATCAGATTTCACTTAGTAAGCACTAGTAATTGGAATGCACAATGCACGTTGGAGATAGCAGTCAGGAACACTATCTCTAGACTCTCGAGTGAGATGGAGAGGGTTCCTAGCAGGTTAAGTTGCAAATTATTATTAAGAGTTGGTTGGATATAATTTATTTTTTGTAAATGTTGTTAATAGTTGGATGGATGATGAATGCATTTGTGAATGTAAATGAAAAAAAAAAAAAAAAAAAATGATATATATAGAGTAATGCTCACACACAACTAGTTGGACAATTCAAATTGGTCCAACTAGCTGTGTCATTTAATGAGCAGTTAATGTTAATAAATCTTTCCACCTAATTGATGAAAAGAAGTTGTTTGTATTGGTGGGCCCCATTGTAGCATTACTGTGAAATCCACCCAATCATTAGGTGAGTCACTGCATGTTACAACCGGTGCAAAAAGACCAGCCCTATCCCTGGTTCACGTGAACCACACAATTGGAACAAGTGTAGATAGAAAGCCCACCTTTCAAACTCTTTCTCTTGGTGTGGCCCACTTGAATTATTTATGAGATTGATTTTTGGGTAAGATGCCTAACATCTGGTGTGGCAGCTAATGGTTGGAGTAGATTTTACATTCTCATCATGGTGGGCCTTGTAAAAATTAAGGTTGGATATCTCTTCCAACTGTTTCAATTGGTATGACCCACTTAAATCATTGATTAGCTTGAGTCTTTTTTTTTGGCTTTGAGCCCAACATGGCATTACACATCTAATGATCGGAGTAGATCTATTGAACACATCCCAGTGGGCCATTTCAAAAATTGAAAGGAGTGTACGCCCGTCAAACCATTATTGTTTCCATAAAATTGTTAATTTATCTGGATACCAGTGAGAAGTGGATTAGGTGTTACCCGAGCAACACATGCCACGAGTGTTTCTGAAACCATATGGCCCACCATGATATATATATGCTGTATATTCAGGCCGTCCATCAGTTTTTACATGTAATTTTAGTGTAACTTACTAAAAATATAGCAGATTCAAATCTCAAGTGGACCACACCACAGGAAACAATGGATATTGAATGCCCACCATTGAAACATTCCCAGGCCTACAATGATGTTTATTTTCCATCCAAAATGTTCATGAGGTCATACAGACACTGATGTATAATTTTCAACCACGTCATTCATGAGGTCATTCCTACTGGGATGAACTGAAATTATAACCAAAAAAAATAGCAAGATCCAAAACTTTTGTTGTCGAATGGATATTTCAACGGTGGAAGCTCAATCCTTACCTTTT
Source organism: Magnolia changhungtana (assembly GCA_030180095.1). NCBI lineage: Eukaryota > Viridiplantae > Streptophyta > Magnoliopsida > Magnoliales > Magnoliaceae > Magnolia > Magnolia changhungtana. The sequence goes on along the minus strand of JASAUF010000200.1, from coordinate 1,449,908 downwards.
CTTGTCGTGTGGCCCACTAGAGTTTTGGATCTATATCATTGTTGGGTCAATGTCCTAATATGCTCTAGCAAAACTGATGGGTGGGATAGATTTATAACAAACATCACAACGGCCCACCCAACTTCTAGTTGCAACCGGATGCTCTGGGCTACGTTTCCAATAATACATGGGAGAGAGCATTAATAAAGGGAGGAGGTATTAAATGAAGACAGAGAAAAAAAAGGAGATGAGGAAGCTTGTTTTTTAAAAAAAGGGAATATTTAGGGAAGTTGTACACTTATGATTTACCATGGTGATCTATTATGTGTGTAACAAATCTGGTCAGTTAAACATTTAGGGTCCCTTATAAGCATATAAGTATGTGAAATATATAAAATATTATTTTTCTGTAATTAATAGTAAGATATTCTCCTATAAGAAAATTGGGTGGTTAGAAATTCATTCTAACATTTCATATTCAACCTACATTTGTAGCAAAAGTAATTAGAATCATTTACTAAATTTTTGCCAATAAAATTAAATTATTATGACTTATTTGATAAACGGATTGGATATGTGATACTTATTCATACCGTACCTATATAAAACTTGATGCCATGTGCTCTCCCAAGAGGAGGCATTACGTAGGAATAAAAAGAGGTTTTTTTATATTTAATGAAAACCTAGTTGGACCAATTTAAATGGTCCAACTAGTTGTGTGTGAGCATCTCTCATATATATATATATGTTATCAATGGTGGATGCCTTGTTTAGGGGGACATGAAATTTTGTAGCTTATGGTATGGTGCCCAATATTGGTTATATGTTACTAGTATGTAGTAGATAATACTAGGATCAATAGTATGCCGAGACTCTTCAACTAAGCAAAGAATACCAACACATGAGAACTCTTCCATAACAACCTCCAATATAAGAGCACTTCATGTACTAAAATTGGTGGTAAAGAGTCTTCAATATATAAGGACTCTTCACGTGGTAAGATGGCCAAGATTCTTCAACTGATAATCTCTCCATCTCACGTAATCTAGTATAATTGTAATCTAAAATTTAAAATGGCAAAAGATATTGTATATAGTTGTAAGGATTGTAATCATTCTCTTTATATAGATTAAGAAAATCTCTCTAAAAAGTACCTCTTAGAAAGAGGGTTATGAAAGTTGTTTGGTTGGGTCCTATTTTCTCTTTATATCCATGTTAGTATGACCTTATGAACAGATTATATGACAAGTAAAAATCATGTGGGGCCTTAGAAAGGTTTTGGCTTTCAAACGTTGAAGTATGTTAGAACCATTATTTCATTTGGTGTGATCCACTTGAGCTTTAGATCTCTCTCTCTCTCTCTCTCTCTCTCTCTCTCTCTCTGTTTTTTTTTTTTTTTCCTTATGCACTGAAATGAGCTGGTGGTACAAAATGGATGGCATGGATATGACATATTCATCACTGTGGGCTCTACAATTTTTATCAGTATAGAAATCCATGAATTCTCTATTTTAGAGGGAAGGATTCACATAGTTTTGGAGGCAAAAATTCTTACATCAAGCAAACAATGGTAAGAAACAAAGATGGTCCATTTATAAGTATTTGCAGTGTAATTGAAAAAAATAAACAGCTCTTATGTACCTTATTTCAAATTCATTCAAATATGTTATTAACAAAATTTGCCATTGAAAAAATAAAAATAAAAAATCAGATATTCAAATGCATTCCAACACAAATTAGAGGTTCACTAGATTTCAAACTGATTTCCACTCAAATTAATTCAAACCTCCAAATGAATGATGAACATTTGCCTATGTCATGTCTACATATTCCATTGTCTCTTGGATGTTAAATAGGTTTTTTTTTTTTTTTTTTTCTTTTCCTTGCACATACCTCACATGTACCCATACACTCAAACCACAGTAGTGTGTACCCGTGTTGAAACTCCGGTGACTTATTTCAGATAAGTTTGGTTTCATGATTAGTTACAAGTAACTTTTTTTTACTTAAAAGTACATAATCACTTCAGTTATGGAATATAATGCTGTTTTCCATAAAATGAATCTGTTGTTTCATTGAAAATTAGAAACAAATTCCACCATTGTAAAAGCCATTATTTTATTGAAAATTTACACAACCCTTCAATCAGTCTCTTTAAGAAGTTTTAACATGGAGTCAGTCCAAAGAAAGGATCTATTTCCATCGTTAGTTTCTAGTAGGGTTCTCTTCTAAATTGAGTTCCTATTACTCTGATCAATATGAATGTGGAGCAGCCTCTTAGTAGTGAGTAGGGCTTCTAGAGGAGCTTAAAATTAAAGGAAACTAAAATTACAAACATTTAACATTAAAATCTTTATGTGCATTCCCCCCCTCCTTCAATAAGTTGGGTTTCGGTACTGGTGTGGTCTTTACAAGTAGAGAATTTATCATGTTTGGGCAGTTGGAGAGGGTTGCTAGTTGGTAAAGATTTTAATACACGCACACATTGTTAAGAGTCGTTAGTTGGTAAAGAATTTATAGGCAAAGGGCAACTCACCTAATTGGTGAGAAGCACCTTAGAGTGTTTTTACGTGAAGATTTTACCTATGTAAAGGTGCACCCACACACAAACAAGAGCGAAAAAGTGTAAACACTTTACATTTGTAAAAACTTCACCTCTAGTTAAACTACTTATATAACAGTAATGCATGTTGTTTGTTCTACGATTTGAACACTTTTTGAAGCCTTGCTTTCTCTCCGCTTGCCTAATTTCTTTTTCTTTCCTATTGTCTTCCCAATTTTATATTTTTTTTCCCAATCATCTTTTTAAATAGAAAGGTAGTTCTATAAATCTCCATGATGAGTGGTGGTCTTCCTGAAAACTGCCATCCACTTAAGTATAAAGGGTTAAAAAAAAGACTCCATGTTTTAGGAGAATGTAGTCACCACAAACAATGACTTTCTAAAGGAAAGTTGGCATTTATCATGAGTGTTGTATTTCCAACAAAAAACATGGCTAGAGCTGGGTGTGAAAATGGTAGTAAAGTGGAACAAGTAAGAAATGGCCTTCATATTGATATATTTAACATTGTAGCTTTGTGGAATAAAACTGCAAATCCTATATAAAAGAGAGGATATGTGGCCATTAGAGTCTTTTTTCTTCACTTTGAAATTGGACTTTATGGAGGATGCGTTTTTTTTAAGGTTTGAGACGTCCTACCATTTCTTTACTTAGCTACTATTGAGATTAATGCCCCTAAAATTGATTTATCAGATTTTATTATGCCTTTCTTTTAATAAAAGATGTTTGAGATCCTATCTTGATCTCTGTAAGTTTATTTGCTGATTTGTTGTTATGGATCTTAAACTATGGTTAGTTTACCCATATTTATTGTTTGGAATATCATTTGGTAAAAAGATGGTCCATTTAAAGAAGTGGACAGCCTGTAGTACAATATAGGCAAATTTACTTGTGTAGACATCTAGATCAGAATAATGTGGTCTATTTTTATTTTTTGTGTGTGTGTATTTTCCTGCAGTAATTTTAAATCATGGTGATGACAACTCCTAATTGCATTTCCTTGAATTTCAAGTTTGCCTTGAAACAACTGAATTGCTATTTGGGTTTTGGCCTGATGTTTGATGTTTTAAAAACCAAACTGGATGCTCTACCTTCAAGCCAAACTGGTTCAGTCAGATTAGCATTAAGTGGGTCAGACCAGACCAGTTCAGCAATTTCCTGGAGTCCGTCTTAATTTAATTAACATATGGTTCAGGAGTCAATGCATGATGTGTGCAATTTGCTACCGTTTTGTATTAGCCCACATCGCATTCTATCCGCACTGTCTAATAAGCCAGCCAAATCCAGGATGAATAATAGTAATAAAAGATGCCAATTGGAAGTTCATAATTATGTAAGCCGAATAATAGTAATCAATGCTTGCCCGTACATATTCCCTCCAAAGTCCAAATAAATGAAAGACCTGCCAGCAATGACAATCTCCACAATGCTTGCCCCCTTCCACAATATCTACTATCATTTCATTCCCTCCAAAGTCCAAATAAATGAAAGACCTGCCAGCAATGACAATCTCCACAATGCTTGCCCCCTTCTACAATATCTACTATCATTTCATTCCCTCCAAAGTCCAAATAAATGAAAGACCTGCCAGCAATGACAATCTCCACAATGCTTGCCCCCTTCTACAATGTCTACTATGGGATTAAAAAATGGTTATGTTATGTCCATAAAGGCTGAAATGTAAGGAAATGGTCACCCCCTCTACATGATCAAGGGTGAATCAGTCCATTATGAAAAAGGGGCTGTATAGGCCCATATCGGCATAGTTACAGGGCTGATATGCCATTAGAAGCCAATACGAACATAAAGAGCCCATTTTGAAATTTTTTATTTTCAACTCCTCTTCTTTTCCACTTCTTTTTATTTATGTCAAGCAGAAAGGATTCCACTTCTTTATTCATGTCAAACATAAAGGAAGCTTGGAAACTAAGTTTAAACTAGATGTAAGATTATTTTGAGGATCGAAACACAAAATTGAGTAAGATTCGATGAATTGAAATTGAGTGGACCATGTTGGGAATATCGAAAGCAATAACTATCACCTTTTTTTTATACCATTTTGCCACCTTTTTGTTATGATTATATGTAACACACCCTAATCCACCAAATCATGCTCAACGTGTGTTCGGAGCATGAAAAGTGATTACATAACAACCTATAATTGCATCATCGACTCATCATTACTCATATGTCGACTTATAATGACTTATAATCATAATTATATATTGATATTAGATTTTAGAAGCCTAAATATGGGAGTTTTACTGTTTTAGAGTCAGTCTCAAGTTAACCGAGACAACATTCTTACTAAAGAACAGCCCGGTGTATAAAGAACAGCCCGTTACACCATCAAATACATGTTCAAAATTACAGAAAAAAAGAAACATATATTTCAGATCTTCATATTTTTATAATGTTTTTCCAATATCCAGTAATTTGGAGATGGCTTTTAAATATTAGAGTGGAGAAAGTTTTACGATCAGCTACCCACCAGACATCAACCTCCCTCTGTTACCCACCCACTTGCATCATTCCCCTAATAATTACATTATTTGGATGCCGTAGCTGCAGACTTTTGATCAATAGAAAGAAGTTTTGTTTTTGTAAGTAGAGTGACAATATGCAGAGATCAAAAGGTCTAAGAAAGTGATAAAGGATACATGAGCGAGACCTGATTTCCAAGCTTGATAATGACATAAGGATCGCTGCTTGTGAAATCTCGGACTACAAGTTTTTTTCCTTGCACTACAGTCACTTTCAGCACACCATCTGCAACTGCCTCATCAGCCATCTCCCTCTGCACTTTACACCTAACAGAATACTCTTACACCTGCCAAAACAAGGAGCTTCTTAAACCCATGAAACTTTATCAATCCCTCATGAAACTACTGACGTGATTCGTGCCTGCTGCATAACCATAGCCTCATGCACAAACAAGACAGGTAACTTATGCATGTTAGCCCAGCTGCATGGGGCTAATGATGATGCTCTTTGTCAAACTTTAAAAACTTTAAAATTCACATAAAACTGATATAAACTCATTTCCTTTTGAATTTCTTTACCAACACTGCTCATTATCAATAAATAACAAAATATATGGGCTGATTTACTTGATCTATCGACAGCCTCAGAGCTGGTTCCTATGGGTTTTACCAGTGCTAGCCAACTCCATGCATAGAGGCTCGAAACCATTCAGATAACTTCAGGGTCAAGAGAACTTAGACAAGATCTTAGAGGGTAAGTTCTGAATGGATCACGCTTCAATTTAAATGTTAAAGCCTGTTTAGGTGCCACTTAAAAATGAATTTATCTCATTTTAGTTAATTGTCTATGCTGTGAAGTTTGTGAAATCTATTGCATTTATAATTTTATTTGGTCTTTTTTAATGGTTTTTTTTCCTCTTAATGCCTTGTGGTTGCAGGGCTTGTAATCTGGAGGCACTGAAAGGATTCCCTTTTTTTTTTTTTTAACTCGTATTTTCCAGTTAAAAGTAACTTGTTCAAATTGGGTGTTCTCCAATTCCCATCTCTTCATTGGAAATTCTTCTTCTGAATCTTTTATGCATGAATAACAGGTTTCAAGTTTTGGGGTGTCTGATTGTATTTAAAGTTTAGACTTTTCATTCTCCATTGAAAGGAGAGATTTTAGAGATGACCTTCAGGAAGGTATATCCTCTATTATTTGTTAGATTCTAATTTCAGAGGGTTTTTGTTTTTCTTAGATTCTAATTCCTGAGAATCCAATTTTCTGGAACATTTCTTGGTTGGTGGAAGAAGAATCTCGTCTGCTTCTTTTATTTTCATTTTGAAACAGTGGGTTTTTTTTTTTTTTTAAATTAATTAATTATTATTTTTTTTTTATACATGATGCTTGCAGTCTTTTCTTCTAAGAATATTTTCATCCAAAGAGAAGACCATAAGCCAAACCGACGAAGATTCATTCGATTCTTCAGGTAAGTAATAAGCATCTCTTTACCTTTTAAAACCAACAAAATCTCTTAAATCCTTTTACCAAATTAAAAAAATAAAAAATAAAAATTTATTGCATGCCTTATTTCGCAGAAATTACCAAGCTCACTCTTGCAGATTACAAAACTGCCTTTTCTCTTCAATTCAAGAACGCGCTAAATTTTCCAAATGCCCCTTCTACTAGATCCGTAATTCATGTTGGTTTTTCAAGGAAATCAGTACCCAACATTCGAAAATTTTTCGAGCAAGTTTACCTTTGTAGATGTTTTTCTTAGAAGGCTAGTTGCAGTTAGGGACAGACAACCTTGGTGCTGTTAGTTAGAGTGACTCAAATCTAAGATTATGCTGTACTGCACCAGTGCATTTTCCAAAAACAACTACGAGCTGATAGCTGTCTATATTATTATTAAAACATTCTAGTTTTTAAATCTGTAGAGTAATCTAGTCACCTGTCCCATCTTGGTCAGGATTCTGTCACCACCATAAGCGTCCTCTCAGTCTAGTGATCCATTTGTCCATTTGGGAGCCTCCACATTTGATGGGTCGGAGTCCCAAAATGATAACTCCAGGATGATTCCGACTTCTGATCAACATCCTCCAAACACCCAGTTAAAGCTAAAAATGGTTATTGGTCAACAATTTTAAAGCCCATTAAGCTGTTGATTAATGTTTGTGCAGTGACTATGATTTTTGGACCATGGCTCATCCCACCTTAATTATCCAATTGTACAGCCATGCTCATGTTGAGCATGACCCATTTTGGTTATGTGGACCTGGCAAAATACTACCTCTGCAAATATTAATGACTTCTAGGTATGTTGATCAGACATCTGGTAAATTTCAAAATTGCCGAAGAATTGAGTATGTGTTACTTAGCATGAAGAATGATTGTTGTAAACCATGACATGGGTTGAAGAATGATTACAGTAAACCATGAGATCCATGTAACTATGGAAACATGACTGCCGCAAACCATGACATGGGTTGAAGAATGATTACAGTAAACCATGAGATCCATGTAACTATGGAAACATACTGCACCAAGTACAAGGCAACCTTGAGTATAGATTTTTGCAGCAAAGGCCATGATTGTTTTGAGTTTTACTTAACCTATACTCCCCCTGATTGTAGTCTGTTAGAAATTACTGAAGAAGTTAATTAAATCATAGATTCTCTTATCAGTTCACCTTTTCTGACTGGCTCTTAAACAGTAGTATCTTTCTTGCAGAAACTTGAGAAACTCATGAAACTCCAAATGGTTCCTACCACTATATGTACGGAGGGATCTTCTAAAGAAACAGTGGACCACATCCATCTCTATCTCTGGTCATTGGGTACTGTCATTTCTCTTCCGTTTGTGTTGGATTGCTGTACTCGCGTTCTTGAAGCTTGGGTGTGAGCATTCTTAATCTTTTCTCTGATCAATCTATGAGAAAAGATACGTTCTCACCATGGTTCTCTGCTATGCAACTTACGAAAACCATGGCACACGCATGTAGTCACTTGTACATAAGCAAGGTTGGGTTTTATCAAGTGAAACCCGACGAAGGTTTGCTTGTCCTAAAAATAACATGCAGGAAGATCACGAATATATCCAGGTAGAAGTTCCTTTGCGAGGTAAGGATTAAATGTTTGGAGGAAAGGACTGTGAATAAAGATCAGTTCATTTTGACCTCCTCTTTGTATTGTAATTTGCTATTCCTCTCACAATCAAGGGCTCCCAGATGAATATATTCAGGTTCATTTCAACCCACTTCTTCGTATCATTATTTCTTGTTTCTTTCACAATTCAAACAGCCAATGAACCTTCATGCGAGTTGCATTTGTATGGGCTCTGCTAGCCGATTTACAAGGGAAGAATTTGTTTATATACATATCTCCTGGGTGACATCCTGGGCCCTTAAACTTGGCCGAGGACTGGGATCAAGCTTGAAATCTAGGCCTTGTTCCAGGCAAATGGCCTGGTCTAATCAAGTGGGTCACTGTTATATAGAAAGAATAGAGGTTTATTGGCACTTGTTAGTGGTTACCATTGGACCTAGTTGTGTATTTCAGAGACAAATCTTTTGATTTGGGTCATGTTTCAACAATCCAAACAGTTTATATGTAGATGTATAGTTTAAAGACTTTTTTTTTTTTTTTTGGAATCACAGGTCATGTTTCAATCATCCAAACAGTTTATATGATGGGACTACTCATGGATGGAGGATAGGAAAAAAGAATATTAGACTGTGGTTTGGAAATGAAAAGGTAAAATATTACGTCTTCATGGTTTTCATAGCTGTGTCAATAGGATTTGGTTTTCCTAGTTTGTGTATTTTGGTTGTGTTCATTCACATAGTGCCCATGGAAGAATCAACCGTAAGTTGTCTCTGCTTATTATTTCTTCTTTTGCCATCTGGTAAGCATGGTTCAAATATTGGCTGATATTTTTGGGTTTTTAAAAACCAATGAGCAATGGTCAAAATGTATTTGGTTTTCTTTGATCTTATACCTTCAGCTATACCAATATTTTAAACTTCGCTTGTAAATATTCTTTTACCAATGATCCATTATTCAATATGCCAACCTGTATGCCCTCACCTTGCCATATCGAGCTGATTTTGTCCGAGAAGGAAGAACCTGTCAAGGAGGTAATATATTGGTTCTCTTTATTTACGGCTCCATAATATATGCTAAAAGTGTGTGGCATGCAAATTTCATCTTTACATAATATACCAGGAAGCATAGGCTACATAACTAATTGCCTCTTTTCAATTCTATTGTTACTGAAATTGCACCCATGTACCCTGTTCTAGTCCCTGGTCAAACAGGTTTATTTTTAGGCATCTATCAAACATGACCTAAGTACCTAAAACTTAATCATTAAAAATTCGAGTCTTGAGTCTTCAAATCCACCCGACCCTATAGGACATCAAGTCAGGTCAAATGCTTGAATTTTTAAACGATGATTTACAGCAACATGTACAAACCCTTCCAGATTTGTTGTAATAGAGTATTAGAACATTGTGACATTTCTTTTTCAGATGGGGAAGAAATGTGCATCTATTGTATTATAAGTATTTCATTTTGAGAAGGGAAAGAAATGTGTGTATATTTTAAAATAGATTAATTCCAGTCCACACCATCTTTAGCTAAGCAATATGTATGAGCAAAGTATTTGTGAAACCTGTCTGAACTCATGTTAAAATGCCATCAGTATTTGTGAAACCTGTCTGAACTCATGTTAAAATGCCATCAGCTTCTTTGGCCCAGTTTGCGCTCTACCTAGCTCAACAACTCATGGGTTGGGTCCTTGATCACCCTAAATGGTGATTTAACCTGGTAACCATTTGAATATGTGGAACTGCAGTATCATGTTTCTAGGTGATGCACGTTACCATGTATTGCTGGAATAACAACACTACTGATTATGACCTTCTATTTGTTCCTTTTCCCCACAGAACTTCTAGTTTTTCTATTTTGCTAAGCTAATCCGTGGTTTCATTGGATTGAGCCTGATGGTTATTTTTATGCGACATGATCCTCGTTCAAACTGTAGAATAGGGTGTTTTCAGTGACGTCCCTATCTTGGTAGATAGCTTTTTGAACTTAGGTAATTCGATATCCTTTTAAGCTTGGGATGTAAGAATGACATTTTATGTCAGGAATTATGGAATGTTGAGCCTCAGGAAATGTGGATTTTACTGAGGATTTCAATTCCTTATGTGTGGGCCTATTGTCTGGTGATCTAGGCCATTGAGATGTTGAGCCTGCAGTGGATGGACAATGCTCCCAAAAATCTTCCACCTTTTAAGATAGTAAAAATCAGTTGATTGCCTAGAGATGGACGGTTAAGAAAAGAATATAGGACCATTTTCAATGGAAAAGATAGAGCTAAAGATTGGGTGGATAGGGTCTTCCAATCTTGAAGACTTTTTGGGAGATGGGGGATGAAAGAGCAGCCCATCATATCAACAGTTTGGATCGCCTAACTGTGGGTCCCACACATGGTATCTAAAGCCTGAGCAACTTCTGGATTTGATAACCCCACCCAAGAAACTTGGGGTGATTTTGGATGAAGTTTCTGTCTCTTTATCCTCTTCCAAGCTTTCCCTCTTATATCTAGTATTTCTTTCTTGCAAGAAATAACAGCGGAATTTGAGAGAACCCTGACTTTTTCAGCTACCCCACCATCCTTCAGAAAAAGCTTATCTGGTATGCATTGATTTCATTGATTTTTCTTCCTATTTGTCTTTATCCCATCCAAAATTTTCCTCTTATTCTTTTATCTTCTATTGATGTTAGTTGCAGAATCAGTCTACTTGAAGGTTTTCTAATCTTGATTTCCTCTATTGTGCTCTGTTCCTAATTCTTGTTTGGGAATTGATGTGTACACCCACCATGATTGATTTGCTAGAATTGTATTTGTGTAGGCCTTGGCACACTTCCAGGAAGTCACCAACAGATACTGCCTGGAAAAGAAATCTGTCTTGATTCGCCCAATATTTTTCCATATACATTGTTTTATAAAGCATAATTGTATTAGAAATTGCACTCTTAAATATTGGGTCCTGATGTCACTTATAATCATTATTTGGTTCAGACCAGAAATTAAATAGGACTTCGAGTTGTTAATGGAAATGTGCATGTAGATAGTGCATGCCTATAACATTGGACTTGCTCTTGTACAGACATTGTGTTGAATGTTTATCATCAATGTTGGCCCTGGTTTTAGGCTGCTTTGGAGGACAGTGAAGTCTTTTATCGATACAAAAACCACTTCAAAGAATCATGTACTCTCAATGAGGCTTTTCTTCTATTTCTATTTAATTAATTAATGTTCCGTTTTCTAGAAATACTGTGACAATGTGTCTAGCAGTAGTTTTTGACATGCTTCTCTAATTTGGAAGGGCAGGGTTCTCAGAGTTTGATGAATATGTTCCCATGGTAGACAAAGCTGTGGATTCAAGCTGGAAGAAAGTGTCCCATCAAAAGCTCCCGTCTCCTAGAAGTATGCAAGTATATATTAGATTTCATTAGGGAGTTGCAGGCTTTTGCAAGTCAATGGTTATATGTTGTTATATGAGGTACCATATTTAGTGGATTCCATTTATGTTCATGTATTTTTCATACGAGGTATCATATAATGCTTTGGCAGGGAGTTTTTATTTTTTGAATGACTATCAGGTGTAAGATTCAAAATATTTAGTGGATTCCATTTATGTTCATGCTTTGGCAGGGAGTTACTAGTATGATTGAACTTTTTAGTTTGATGAATAGGATTCTTATTTAACAATCATGTGAACAGGATTTATTTTGTGAATAGAATTTTTATTAAACAATCGTATGAATTATTTTTTGAATGACTATCAGGTGTAAGATTCAAAATAAATAAATAAATTTCATGATATTTTTGTTGATTTACAGATATTTTAGCGACGGACTAAATCCGTCGCTAATTTCTTCTCAACGACGGCCTTAGGTTCGTCGCTCCTCATATAAGCGACGGACCTTATCCGTCGCTAATATTTTTAATGACGACGTTTTTTGGGAATTATTGCGACGGATTTTTATTTTTTGCGACGGATCTTATCCGTCGCTACTGTGCGACGGACCTTATCCGTCGCAGATTAAACGACGGATTTTATCCGTCGAGAAAAAAAACGACCCAGTAAACAGCGACGGACCAAGCGACGGATGAAATCCGTCGTTTATTTGGTTTTACGACGGATTTGGTCCGTCGTAAATTTGCGATTTTGGCGTAGTGACGAGCTTTGGATTTACCTCATTTTTAATCTCATGACCAAATATAATATGAAAAAAATGGATGGACAGTGTGGATCTAATATATACATCATGCTGGGCCCATAGAATTTGCCACATCAACACCGTGCCTAAGGTGGTGTCGTGTTATGGCCTATGGGTTTTGCAATTGGATGCCAATTTCCAGCAAAAGCTTTCCGTCTGAAGTAGATACTAGGTGAGGCCCACCATGATAGTTTTGATAAATCCACTTCGTCCATCCGGATTGTAACCTCAGTTTAGGAGATGCGTCCAAAAGTAAGGAACTAAAGTTGACCACATGAGAGAAAACAGTGTGGGTTCAATGACTACTATTGAACATTTGTATGGCGAAAGTTTTTCATTAGGCTAAGTTTTTTATATATTTTTTTTTCACTTCATTCCGGTGGAAATGATCTTATAAATGGTTTAGATGGCATATAAACATTAAGGTGGAGCCCGATAAGGTTTCAACTGTACGCACTTTTATCCTAAATATCATAAAATGTGCTTGAAAAATGGATGAATGAATTGAATTTCTCAAGAATGTCATGTTATATTTTGTTTTAAAATATTATTAAATTTGAATTTTCAAATTTTCGGTGATTTCCCTCCACATTTGAAAAGTTGTGGTATTTCTTTGGTTATAGGTTTTGTCCCACATCGGATTTGACAAAGTAAACTATCTTGTATATAAGATAGTATTTTTGCCTAGGGCTTGTGCCCCTTTCAGGGGGCATGTGAATTTGGTCCTGTGGGGGGGCTATGCCAATAGCTCTAATCTATGCCATTTACCACACACGCGCGCGCGCGCCGAGCCGAGCCGTGCCGTGCCGAGCCGAGCCGAGTCTGTGTGCGCGTGCGCGTGCGCGACGGGCCGGGCTGGGCTGGGCGTGGGCCCGGGCCCGGGTGCGGGTGCGGTGTGAGTGTACTCGCTTGTGTGTGTATGGGTACTCGCGGGACTTTATTCCGAGTCCGTGTGCGTGTGCGCGTGCGCGTGCGCGACGGGCCGGGCCGGGCCGGGCTGGGCTGGGCGTGGGCCCGGGCCCGGGTGCGGGTGCGGGTGCGGTGTGAGTGTACTCGCTTGTGTGTGTATGGGTACTCGCGGGACTTTATTTGCGAGAGTGTACTCACACTTGCGCCTTTTCGTTTTAAACCAAAGAGATGCATCCCTTCCGGTTGGTCGCACCTGTTGGGTTTAAACCCAACGGACCTAACCTTTTATAAAGGGTGTTTATACACCACTTCGGAGTCTATATAAAGACGACCGAATCTAGTTTTAATATACGAAAATATTTCTTTCTTATAAAACTCTCTCTGATACGATTTTTATTACTGAGTTCATCGCTGAGTCAACTCAGCACTTTCGGATTAAACTGCAAGTGGTTCGAGCCCGCGTACAGTGAGTGCACCGCTGGGACCGGGTCATAGTCGTTGTATCCTGGAGGTCGATTGCTCTGGAAACCTGTTGCACTTGGGACGCTGTCCAAGGGGAGCAAATTCGATTTCAAGCCGAGTGACTCAGTCACGCCTCGACTCAATACAATAAGTTTTTCTTTCTCAAAATCTTAATTTTTTTTTGGTTCTTGATTTTTATAGTCTATTTAATTCAACCAAATATTCCAACAATCTTGAAATCGAATTGTTGAATTATATAGACTATGGCTACAGTAACTGTAAATGCTTCTGCTGAGTTAGCCAAAATCGAACCGTTCGCTGGACAATGCTTTAAACGGTGGAAACAGAAACTGATGTTCGCTTTGACCACCCTGAAAGTTTCATACATATTATCTGAATCATTTACTATAGATCCAGCAAATCAAACTGAAGTAACAGACGAAAATAATTGTAAAAATTATATTCTCAATTCTTTATCCAACGAATTATATGATGTGTATGCTTCTTACGCGTCCGCTAGAGACATATGGACTGCTTTGGAAAAGAAATATATATTGGAAGATGCAGGCGCTAAGAAACATGCAATTGCTAATTTCCTTCATTATGAAATGACAGACGATAAACCTGTCACAAATCAAATTCATGATTTTTAAAGTCTAGTTCACGAACTATCGACAGAATGAATTAAGTTGGATGAAGTATTTCTGTCAGGAGCACTAATAGAAAAACTATCGCCCTCCTGGAAAGAATATAAGAATAGAATGAAACATAAAAAGAACGGTGTTTCTTTGGAAACCACTATCGTACATATACGGATAGAGGAGGCCAATAGAATCAGGGACCAAAAAGAAAATGGAAATGAGATAGATTCAAAGGCGAATCTTGTAGAATCAAGTCGGGCAAATAATAAGAAAAAGGGCAACTGTCATAATTGTGGCAAACCTGGACATTACGCAAATGAATGCAGGCTCAAAAAGAAGAATGCAAATAATCAATTCAAGAAAAAGGGAAATCTGCTATAACTGTGGAAAGCTTGAACATCATGTTAAAACCTGCAGGCTTAAGAAAAACAAAGATAAGCCGCAGGCTAATCTTACAGAAACAGGCAATGAGTCTGACATGGTAGTAGCTGTGGTGTCAGAAGTCTTCCTGATAAACAACTTGGAGTGGGTACTAGACACTAGTGCAACTAGGCACGTGTGCAAGGATCGTAGCATGTTTACCTCATACGAAGTATCAGGAGATGATGAACAGGTGTTCATGGGAAATGCTAGAACGTCTCCAGTTGTAGGGAAAGGGAAAGTACTTCTGAAACTCACTTCTGGAAAGACTCTAATGTTGAATGATGTTCTACATGTGCCCGACATTAGACGGAACTTGGTCTCTGGTTCGCTCCTCAATAAGGCTGGTGTTAAGTTAGTATTTGATTCGGATAAGCTTGTAATGACCAAGAATGGAACTTTTGTTGGTAAAGGATACTGTAGTGATGGTTTATTCATTGTAAATGTATCAAATGATAATAATAAGAAGGCATCTAGTTCTGTTTATATCGTTGAACCTTTTTATCTATGGCATAGTAGATTAGGTCATGTGAATAAAGTATCTTTGAAGAAAATGAAAAGATTAGGTTTATTACCTAATATATCTAATGAAGAATTTGAAAAATGTGAAACATGTATAGAATCAAAATTCATTAGAAAACCCTTTAAACGAATAGAAAGATCATCTGTTCTATTAGAGTTAATACACAGTGACTTAGGTGATTTTAGAAATCACATGTCTAGAGGTGGAAAAAGATATTACATAACTTTTGTAGATGACTACTCTAGGTTCACTAAAGTTTATCTGTTAAGAAACAAAGATGAAGCTTTAGATGTTTTTTCTAAATATAAAATTGAAGTTGAAAATCAATTAAATATCAAAATTAAAAGACTTAGAACAGATAGAGGAGGAGAATATGAATCTTCTCAGTTTAGAGAATTATGTGAAAAGAATGGAATAGTTCACGAAACTACAGCTCCTTATACACCAGAACAAAATGGAATAGCAGAACGTAAGAATAGAACCTTAAAAGAGATGATGAATGCCATGTTAAATAGTTCGGGCTTACCCTCAAATACATGAGGAGAAGCAATTCTATCTGCTTGTTATATCCTAAATAGGATTCCTTCTAAATTTTCTGAACAAACACCCTATGAACTTTGGAAGAATCATGTTCCTAGTTACAAATATATTAAAGTGTGGGGGTGTCTTGCTAAAATAGGATTGCCTGAAACTAAGAAAAGAAAATTAGGTCCTAAAACGACTGACTGTGTATTTATAGGTTATGCACAAAACAGTGCAACCTACAGGTTTCTAGTTTTAAAATCTAAGGACAATGTTCTGGATCCTAACACAATTATAGAAGCTAGGGATGCAGAGTTCTTTGAGAACGTATTTCATATGAAATCTAAATCTATAGGAATAAAGGAAGTCAATGAATCAGATATTGCGTCTGCTAGTAAAAATGTTTATGATAAAGTAATAGAAGAGATACAACCAAGAAAAAGTACCAGGGTTAGAAGAGAAACTAACCTAGGAGAAGGTTTTTTCACATTCTTAGTAGAAGATGATCCTACAACCTATTCAGAAGCTATTAATTCTCCAGATGCAACCTTTTGGAAGGAAGCAATAAATGATGAGTTGGAATCTATAATATCTAATAATACTTGGAAACTTGTAGACCTACCACCTGGAAACAAACCAATAAATTTGTAAATGGGTGTTTAGAAAGAAACTAAAACCAGATGGAACTATTGATAAGTTTAAGGCTAGGTTGGTAGCAAAAGGATTTAAACAAAAGGAAGGAATAGATTACTTTGATACATATTCCCCTGTAACTAAAATTACATCAATCAGGGTTTTAATAGCGATAGCCTCCATATATAAACTGGTGGTACACCAGATGGACGTTAAGACGGCTTTCCTAAACGGAGACTTAGAAGAAGAAATATATATGGAGCAACCTGAGGGTTATAAGATATCAGGTAAAGAAAACAAAGTATGTAGACTAATTAAATCACTATACGGTTTAAAACAAGCTCCTAAACAATGACATGAAAAGTTTGATGGTGTTTTAAAATCAACTGGTTATCATATTAATGATGTAGATAGATGTGTATATAGTAAAATTTCTGGAAATGATTACGTTATTATATGCCTTTATGTTGATGACATGCTTATTTTTGGAACTAATATTAAATTAGTTAATGCAACTAAGAAATTTTTGTCATCTAAGTTTGACATGAAAGACTTAGGAGAGGCTAGTGTAATCTTGGGTATTGAAGTAACCAGAAAATATGATGTTATTATATTATCACAATCTCATTACATTGAGAAGATATTGAAAAAGTTTAACCATTTTAACTGTTTACCTGTCAGTACTCCTTATGATTATAGTGTGACTCTTATGAAGAATACAGAAAATAGTGTGTCTCAATTGGAGTATTCCATAATAATTGGTAGCCTTATGTATCTAACAAACTGCACTAAACTAGACATAGCTTTTGCAGTAGGAAGACTAAGTAGATATACACATAATCTTGGAAAAGAACATTGGAATGCCTTGTCTAGGATTTTGAGATACCTAAAAGGCAGTATGGCCTATGGTTTACATTATAATGGTTATCCTGCTGTATTAGAAGGATATAGTGATGCTAACTGGATCAGTGATTCAGATGAGACAAAATCTACAAGTGGATATGTCTTTACTTTGGGTGGAGGAGCAGTCTCTTGGAAGTTTACCAAGCAGACATGTATCGCTCGATCTACTATGGAATCCGAGTTTATTGCCTTAGAAAAGGCTGGATCAGAAGCCTAGTGGCTTAGAAATCTCTTAGCTGATATACCATTGTGGCCAAAACCTGTATCGGCCGTGTCTATTCATTGTGACTGTTAAGCAGCTATAGCGAAAGCAAAGAGTAAAATATATAATGGAAAAAGCAGGCATATTAGACTCAGACACAACATGGTGAAACACATGTTGCGTGATGGAGTCATATCTATTGACTTTGTGAGGTCAGAAAAGAATCTAGCAGATCCTCTGACAAAAGGACTATCTAAAAGGTTAGTCAATGATACATCGAAGGGAATGAGGCTGAGCCTAATATATGAGTTGCCAGTGTCGGCAACCCAACCTATACAAGTGGAGATCCCATGAGATAGGTTCAATGGGTAAACAACAAGACACGAGGTAGACGATTGCACTGAGTTGTATGAGCCCCTTCTATGGTGTACAGTGCGAGCAGCAACGCAGAAGGATAAGTTGTTAGAACTCTTAATGAATCCATAGCTATATATTTGGTGGTGTATACAGTTGCTGCATACACTTGATGGAATTCACCTATATGGGTGTGGAGGTGGAGGCCGCTTCCTATAAGAATTTAGGCGAATTCTCTAGAGCACTCATGAAATCCAGGTAATGGTGTATGGCCGAAACGCACCGAACCGCAGAATCACTTGCAGAGGAAGAGTTGTGTCAGTGGCATGTACTTGCGATCTATATTAAAAGGATTCAGGTTCAAGACTATGGTGTCACCTGATTCCTGTAGACCTGTCTTGCTTACTCTAATGTCGGTTCAAGTCTATGGTGACACCGACACCATTGCACAACTATTACGCTTTAATCCGAAAGAGTTTTATTTTAAAACATGTGGGGGATTGTTATATTTTGTTTTAAAATATTATTAAATTTGAATTTTCAAATTTTCGGTGATTTCCCTCCACATTTGAAAAGTTGTGGTATTTCTTTGGTTATAGGTTTTGTCCCACATCGGATTTGACAAAGTAAACTATCTTGTATATAAGATAGTATTTTTGCCTAGGGCTTGTGCCCCTTTCAGGGGGCATGTGAATTTGGTCCTGTGGGGGGGCTATGCCAATAGCTCTAATCTATGCCATTTACCACACACGCGCGCGCGCGCCTAGCCGAGCCGAGCCGTGCTGTGCCGTGCCGAGCCGAGTCCGAGTTCGTGTCCGTGTGCGTGTGCGCGTGCGCGTGCACGTGCGCGACGCGACGGGCCGGGCCGGGCTGGGCTGGGCTGGGCGTGGGCGCGGGCGCGGGCCCGGGTGCGGGTGCGGTGTGAGTGTACTCGCTTGTGTGTGTATGGGTACTCGCGGGACTTTATTTGCGAGAGTGTACTCGCACTTGCGCCTTTTCGTTTTAAACCAAAGAGATGCATCCCTTCCGGTTGGTCGCACCTGTTGGGTTTAAACCCAACGGACCTAACCTTTTATAAAGGGTGTTTATACACCACTTCGGAGTCTATATAAAGACGACCGAATCTAGTTTTAATATACGAAAATATTTATTTCTTATAAAACTCTCTCTGATACGATTTTTATTACTGAGTTCATCGCTGAGTCAACTCAGCACTTTCGGATTAAACTGCAAGTGGTTCGAGCCCGCGTACAGTGAGTGCACCGCTGGGACCGGGTCATAGTCGTTGTATCCTGCAGGTCGATTGCTCTGGAAACCTGTTGCACTTGGGACGCTGTCCAAGGGAGCAAATTCGATTTCAAGCCGAGTGACTCAGTCACGCCTCGACTCGATACAATAAGTTTTTCTTTCTCAAAATCTTAATTTTTTTTTTGGTTCTTGATTTTTATAGTCTATTTAATTCAACCAAATATTCCAACATGTCACAATAGGCCCCACCTAGCATCCCGGCTTGGGAACTTCCCACCAAAGATTATCAAAGGAAATTCGGGTCCACGGACTATCCCTGAAAGCGGATTAGGTGTTTCCCATATTACACGTTAACGGGTGTCACGGTGACCACAGGCCTAGCTACCTTGGTAAATATTCTATATTCATGCCCTCCATTAGTTTTTCAAGCTCATTTTAATGCTCGGTCCCAAAAATAAGTGAGTGGACCATACCATACAATTAATAGTCATTGAAGGCCTACCATTAAAAACAACCTACTGCCCACTGTAATGTTTATTTGCCATCCATACTGTTTATAAAGTCACATGGATCTGGATAAACGGAACAGACAAATATCACCTTGATCCAAAACTTTTGTTTCCCTCAGCAAGTTTTTAACGGTGAGAATTCAACCTCCATGGTGTGGTCATGATATTCTTCATTTTTATTAACATACCGTGAAATGATTTAAAAAAACCAAAAAAAAAAAAAAAAAAAAAAAAAAAAAAAAGAAAAAAAGAAAGATGGACCATGTGCGTATACAACACATACATCAAAGGTTGGCCCCACAGTCCGGGGAACACGGATTAACACCTAGTACACTGGCTGAATTTCTGCATAGCAGCTTCCACCAGCGTGAGTGTGTGGGGGTGTGTGTGCGTGTGTAAAAAAAAAAAAAAAAAAAAAGCACTTCAGTATTGAATCGGGTTCGGTAGTTAATCCACGTCCCATGCCTTTTTCCTTTTTAAAATTTTATTTATTATTATTATTATTTTTTTTTGGGTTAGCTTGGTAGCACACTCCCCGCTGTCGGTACATACTCCACTGACGAGGTATCTTCAATCTATCTACCACATGAGCCATGGATCCACGTGCCATGCCTACCTTCCCCCTACATACAGCGTGTAAGAACCGATTGACTCTTGTTCATCGAAATCAAGGAACCGATGATCATTTCGTCTTGAGGTCCCGGCCGAATCCACCGAGGTGGGTGGGACCCTGACTGTGGGGCCACTGTGATGTATGTGACCACATCCACGCCGTCCATTCCTATTGAAAGATCGTTTAAGGGCATGATCCAAAAAATAAAGCACTTTCAAATAGCATATGGACCATTTTACAGGAAACGGTGGTGATTGACCAACTGAAACTTCTCGTGGGTCACAGAAGCTTTGGATCAAGATGATGTTTGTGTCGTCCCTTCATCTAGGTGTTTCTTACCATATCAACAAATAAACATTCCAGTGAAACCCATGAAAGTTTTAATGGTGGAGAATTCAATCACAACTATTTCATGTGGTGTGGTCCACCTAAGATTTGAGTCAGATTCATTTTTTGGGATTATGTACTAAAATGATCTTTAAAAATGATTTGGCAGTGTGGATTTAAGGCACATACATCACTGTGAGACCCATAGTAAGGGGCCCCACCCAAGTCGCTGGATCCGGGGTCTCACCTAATCCGCTCCCCATTTCTGGAATGAAATTCCACACACAGATTGAAAGGCTCGATAGATAGATGGATTACCTTTAAAAAAAGGGGTGTAGGATTAGCTGTTTTTGCTGCATCGTAGGGCCATTTGTACTCCGTGAAAGCTGGATTCGTGTACTATGTAACTCTCATAAATAATTGTAACAGAATAGATGAGTGAAATGGGTCTTCCATGTGAATGTTTGGATCCGGTTATGGCTAAAAAATAAATAAAAGAGTGGCATCATTCTAAGTAGAAAATCCATGCACTTACAAATACGGTAATGAAATGGAAATTTAAGATGCTACATCCCAACTTGATAATTGCAAATCGGAGTTTTTCAGCAAATCTAATTGTTGAAACTAAATATGTAGGACACAAGATCACTCATATATATATATATATATATATATATATATATATATATATATAGCAGTTAAGAGAAGAGAAACGGGACCTGAATGCAAATATTAGATTGCCAATGCATCAATCTTCTTCACGCCTTTGAACATTGTATACAGGTGTGTAGCCACCTCATCTAGCTCCTTCTTTACTTCTTCTCGTATGTTTCCAACCCCTGCAATTTTCATAGGATTAGCATTCTCTGTGGGTGTCACATACTTATTATACAGAGCAGCAAGCAGGTAACACAACGCAGGGCACTCTTTGGTCTGCAGATCTGGGAAATATCCTGGATTAAGAAGTCTTGAATATCGGAATGCAACGCTGCGGTTGGGGGGAGCCTCTGTTTTCTCATGATTATTGATGATGTCCCAAATACCACGCATTGCCACCCTACACCATATTGAACGAATGTTCGACATCAGTGTCGTAGCAGTGACTCCTGCTTCCAACGTCAAGTCATTCAGAAGCTTATATGCAATCATTCCAGAGTACTCAAATACCTGGTACGCGATATAATTCATCAATTGATCGGCCTTCCTCCCCACACTCCTATCTGCTACCCTGGATGCAATGACCCACATCAAATAGGTGTTCTTGATCTCCGCCTGCATCTGCAACGTTCTCTTATAGTCCATCGCCACATTGAGAGAGACATCAAAGTTCTCAACTATGAAACTATACGGAAAGAAACCTTGATAACGGTTCTTCATACTGTAAAGCGAATTAACCAGATTCGACTCTGACTTGGCAAGGAGTCTCATGCAATAAGCTGCCAAGAAAGTATAGGCAGCTGCAGACGTTTTATCACCCATCTGCTGTCCTCCTCTACTTGGCTGATGTAGAATGGGAACGGAGAGGGTCAACTCAGGGAACGGCTTTGTGGTATCACTCTCAGGCTTCCGATCCCATACATATGCCCAGTCGGTTTGATCAGGGTTAGGCAAGCTACATGACAGCCTAAGTCCTATAAGAGCTGTATCAATGGATATCCGTCCAGACATCATCTGTTCCACCCAAACCTTACCATAAGACAGGCATTCTTGTTTTGACAACTGAACTCCGCTAAAGATGACTACTTCCTTGAGATCATTGTCGTTCCACTCGCGAGCTACGAAATGCCCAACAGTACGAAGCAGTACAATCGAATCCAGCATTTCAAACCTACTGGACGAAGCCATCTTCGTTAATTTGGAGTGCAGGGAGCTTTATATATGCAGACGGTTGTCGTTCTCGAGACTGACACCCCTCTACTCATGCCGTATATATATATATACCCCTTTTTCTTTTTCTTTTTTTTCTTTTTTAGTTGTTATATTGTTACAGTTTCTCAGTCAGAATACACAATCTACCCTCTACTCTAAGATTAGTATGCTAATCATAATTAATCTTCAATTAATCTCAACTATCCTAACTAAATACTCAATTCCTTTATAACTAATTACAAAAAATAAATAAGATTAGCATTCCCGAATTTCTGGATTTCTCAGTAACCGATTGTAACTATCCTATGCGCATGTTGTTTCAGACGGAAGCGGATTGCACCCTACCCTGTCGGTTTCTAACCAGGAACGGGCAAATCCGTGTGGATTTATGTGTTTATGCATGCCATCCACCTCTTTTCTCATTTCATTACAAGGGACCAGCCCAAAAATGAGGCATATACAATTCTCAAGTGGACCACACCAAGTAGTAAGCTTGGGTTGCATTAAATGCAAGTTATCTTGCATTGTGTTAAATGCAAGAGTCATCTATGGTGTGGTCTGCTTGAGCCTTAGATTTGCCTCATTTTTGAGCTAATATATTAAAATGATATAAGAAAAGGAATGACCTACAGGGATAAACAAATAAATAACGGTGGGCTCCCACACTGATCTGTCGGTTCCTGGCATGACACGGGCGGAGAGGACCCAGTCGGCTTCCGGTTCGGTGGGGTATGGATTAAGTGAGACACCCGCCTCTCCCAAGATGTTGCCACCCTTACAGTGGGGCCCACTTATATGTATGTATTCTGTATCATACTGTCCATCTGTTTTTCCGGATCATTTTAGGTCATGATACCAAAAATGAAGATTCAAATCTCAGGTGGGCCATACTTTGTAAACGGTGGACATTGAACACCCTACCATTAAAAACTTCGCTCTTAGTGTTTATTGTATTGATAAGGTCATGTAAGCTTCGATAAAGGGAAATAACAAATATCACTTGATCCAAAACTTTTGTGGGCCATTAATGGACAATCACCACCATTTCTTATGGTATGCTCCACCTGACAATTGGATCTGCTTCACTTGTTGGATAATGTCCTAAGATGATAGGAAAAACAGATGAACCCTGTGGATAAAGAATACACACATCAATTGGTACTTGTTGTCTGGCCTAAATAACATTCCATCAATCATGCCTGAATAGGGCTGTCTAGCAAACAGTCCACATTAAACATATCAGGGTGTCTGTCCAACATGTGTGGCCCACCTAATATGTAACTCTCCCACATTGTGCACGGCTCAGGTAACCCATGTGAGCTTAGTTTGGTGCCACTGCTTCATGAAAATACGCATGTGGACCGGGTGCTTGTGAGTGGAGCAAACTTCATTCCGTAAAGAGAACACTGTCAATGTAGGATTCCACCGTTATCTCGATATGCAGAAAAGCTGATCAGCGCAGTCCCATATGTAGGCACTACCTTGACATGGCCATGGTCTGAAAATGTGTCAATCCTCAACATCAGCTCAGTAAGTGTTTTGTTCACATTATAAAATGTGATGTAGAGCATGTTGCAGGCACTTTCATGGCAAAGATAGACCAAAGAAGGCTTGATCAGGCAAAAATGATTCAGACTGTCATAACCTTAAAACAGTCATCTCGTAAATTGGGATAATTTTTTCAATATATCATATATGATTTTGGGTTAAAAAAGCTACTTTAGCCAACCAACCCTGCTACGCCGGGTTGCCCAACTAGATTTGCAATCAATAGTCGAAAGTCCCTTTTATTTTCATTTTTATCATGAATAATAAGTTTTAGACACTTATTAGTTTTTGCCGAAAACTATGAAGCCTAGTAGGAATGGAGACCATAGTAAATTTATTATTTATAGCAAGTCTCATTTTTAGAGATTTTGAGTTTGAGCTTGAGTCGAAAACTTCTTCCTAGTTTGAGCTCATCCTAAGTTTTATCATCAATGAAGTTATTTCAAAATTTATTAGAAACTATTGCTAATTTTATCATTGTGAATTTGATGAAGTTTTGTTGAGGAGTCCGGTGAACTGTGGACTTGTAGAAGTTATTCCCGAGGAAGAACGGTTGACCGATCACGTTCTTCCTGCGTCAAAATGTGAATTATGGTCATTTGGTTTTCAAATGTTTGATTCAATGACAATGATAACCGATGGACAGATCTTTTCTTGTCCATTTGCATCATACCGAGGGGTGCCAGTCATTGGAAGATTGCTGTGGGAGCCATTGGCTGATTCATACTATAGGACAGAGGAGGCCTTGTGTCTCTGCAATTCCTGGTAGGATAAGCCTATTCTAGAAAGGTTGCGTGTGGGCCCACTATCATGATTGTGCATAGCATCCAGCCTGTCCAGAAGGGTCAGCCTATCATGAAAGTTGGAAGCCCCAAATGTCATGCCAGTCCAACAATGTGGTGGGACATCAAGTGATCATGGGGAGGTTTTTGGGTTTTTGTAAATTGTCTTGTATGGTTTGATCTGCTTAATAGTGGGATAAGCCGATTTTTGGGCATGGCATCATCATAGTAGGGCTTGCTTAATGCACAGGTTGGATGGCACACAAACAAAACTGTGGCCCCACGAATGCAATAGTGCAAAATGGGCTGCTATTCATGTGAATATGCAGGTGAATGTCAATAACTTGGAAGTTAAGCAAGCTGTTTTTTTCCTTCTAATAAAGTTAAAGATGATTCTACAGGAACTTCGGAAGAGTGTGGACACTTAAAGTTGATTCTACTGATCTTCCCAGCGGGTGTGGACTTGGAAATCAGGCAGGCCCGACTTGCGGAGCATGTTTACTTAATGTCGACTGTTGATTATACTCTGTAACCGTGTATCAGTGCATATAGTCCTTTGGATGTATGAGTCAAACTTAATATTGTTCAGACTAGCTAGGGAGAAAATTCATTGTGGAGCTAACCTGATGATCAGGTGTTTGGCTTGTAACCTCTAAACCAGCTGGTGTCAAAGCTCTATAGGTCCACCATAGTGTATTTGTATAATCCATGCTCTCCATCCATTTTGCCATCTTATTTTAGGTCACGAGCCCAAAAGTGAGAGAGATCAAGATCACAAGGACCACATCACACTAAAACAGTAGCGCCTAAATGTCCATCACTAAAAACTTTTTGAGACCTACTGTAATGTTTATTTTCAATTAAACTTATAATAAGGTCATGTAAACATGGATGATCAGGAAAACACAGATAATCTTGATTCAAAACTTTTGTTGTCCCGTAAAGTTTTCAACAGTAACCGTCCAATCCCCACTGTTTCATATGGCGTGGTCCACTTGATAAGAGAGTGGATAAAGCACATACTTCATAGCGGGTCACCGAGCTTTGACACGAGCTAGTGATGGGTCACTGGCCCAACGTGCCCGCTTGTCACATGTGGCACGTCAACAGCCGTGAGGAGCGAGTGTCAGGCATATGCGTCAGCTCAGCCACTAATGAGCCACTTCAGTCCTACCAAAATAACACACTTTATTAAAAGTGTCAATTACTTTTATCTGATTATGCATTACATTATTATAATCATTGATTTTAAGTCACTTTATTAAAGGCTCGTACTAAGTAGTGACCCATATATTAGTACTGATCGGTGCTGTGAGGACCCACCATAATTTATTTTATCTTCACTATTTATCCATTTTCCAACTCATCATGGACCACCGTACAAAAATACTAGCGATTAAATCAGGGATATGAACGCAAGAGGATCAACCCCATCATAAGGCACTTCCATCGATGCACTATAAGCCTTCTTTAACGTACGGATCCACTCAATTTCAGTAGCACCGATGACAAGCACCACGAGCAGTTCTACGTGCTACTGGAAATGCTTTGTGGGACCCACCAAATGTATGTGTTTCACCACACCACCTACTTTGATTTTAGGGCGTGAGTCCAGAAATGGAGTATATAAAAATCTCAGCCCGACAAAGCAACAAGAAACCATGGTCATTGAATGCCCAGCCTTAGAAATCTATTGGGGCTACAAAAGTTGAAAGTTTTGGATTAAATTAATATTTGTGTTTTCCTTTCATCCATGTCGGTGTGACCTAATCAATAAGTTGGATGGCAAATAAACATTACAAGAGCCTTGGGAGGGTTTTAATGATGCGCGTTCAACCATACCGTTTCTTGTGATGTGGTCTACGGGGTATTTGCATTTGCTTTATTTTTGGGGCCTTCCTCTAAAGCGAGTTAAGAAAACAAATAGATGGCACGTGGATGTTTTACACACACATAAGGTGGCCCCATGACCGGGAATTCACACACATTAAGTTATTATCCCAGACTCAACTAATCCACATCCCTATCCAAGTGAGACATTGTTATTGTAAATTACATATTTGTAATTTTCATAAAATAATAAAGAATTAAAAAAATATTGAGGAAACCACTTATATTTGCTAGTAGATAAAACTTGATCGAAGAGCACTTAAGTTGTTCTTGTTAAGTTGTATGAGATAATGGTTTGAGTGGTTGGTGATGGTCCAATGAACCACCTAAGCACTATTTAAATAGGCCAAGATTTCTGAGCGTTATGATTGTTGGGCTACCCATATGTAGCAGTTTCTGTATGGTCGAATTTAGCGACCCATTTGGGTCACGATACGCCTCTACAGTGACATTGCCTCATATCCCCATGCTCTCGCACCAAACTCGTGCGTGTTCACACTGGAACACACAAGTCTCGGTACTCCACATATTCACCAAACAAATCATAAGGTACTCCACACCCTATATATAAACATGAGATTTTCTTCTCTCCTTTTCAATATGTAACTATTCCAAAAACACTAAAAAACTAAGTTTTAACAAACACACACACACACACACACATAATAAATATTTTTTAATCAAATATTTTCACAATATACTTAACGCGGCCAACTTCTATCAACGCGGCTTAAAGCACTTTATAAAAGGTTGAGTTAAAGCCAATAGTGAGGTGGAGAGGATCAACACTGTCATAAAGCACTTCCATCTACTCTACATAAACATTCCCTAAGAAAAGAGAATGCTTTCATGCTAGGACTCGAGCCTAGTGCACCAGCGGCACAACAATTTCCGTGTTGTGGGGCCTAGTGTAATAGAGGCACAACAGTTTAGGTGTTGCGGAAAGAGGGGGGTGGCCTGCCATGATCTATTTGTTTTATCCACACCATTCATCCATTTTTTCTGCTTATTTAAGCGCATGAGCTCAAAAATGAGGTAAATAAAACTCTTTGGTAGACCACACCACAGGAAACAATAGAGCTTGGACACCCATGATTGAAAAATTTTAAGGGTACAAAAGTTAGAGCATATTGGATCTAGCTGGCATTTGTGGCATACCTTCCATGTCTGTGTGACCTAATTAACAGGTTGGATGGCAAATAAACAATGGGGTGTGTTGATGACAAAATCTGGACGGCTCCCCAATTGATGGCAAAATTTGGACAACTCCCCACTCCGACTCGCGAACTTCGTACTGCTCCGACGTCTCGAGCCTACACACTTGCAACAAGCAAAGGAGACCCTGGCTAAGCTGGGGGACCCTCCAATGCCTAAGTCAGTCAAGGAAATCTGGGTTTAAGTTAGAGAGTAGAGGAAGAGTGCAAGATGTTGTGTACCTGTAGCAATGGGGTCTCATAGTATTTATACTTGACTATCGGACGGTCTGGGTCTGTTAATCTCAGCGCGATTCGCTAAATCAGTGGGCTTTTCAGGTCGTGGAGATATTGTCCGCAATTCGGGGATCGTGTAGATCATGTAGCGTATCGTGCATATCTGCGGGCGAGGTAATCGGTTATGTTTGCTTAAAGTAGTTTCTTATGGAGCGTCCACATTCCGCCCTGGCCTCGGCTCTGTACTTCTGGCCGAAGAGGCCCTGACTAGCGCGCGCATGGGCCTTCATCGCTTCGAGTCCGAGCCGAGCACTAACCGAGGATTGTGTCCCGAGTCTGAGCAGAGCGCCGATCCAAACTTATGATGGACTTAGCTTTTCTTGCCTGTTGAGCATTCTAGAGATCTTCCTTCCGAGCTCCGAGGCGGGCGATGGACTTGTCCTGTCGAGTGGTTGAGTCATTTCTAGTCGGACGGTAATGGAATGGTCTGAAGTCTTCTTCATGGTCTTCACACTAGCTCTGGGTCTTAAATTGCTCCGAACCGACTAGCCGTCTCAGAATCGGAGCTCGACTGTGACCGAGCCGGGAATCTTCCTTCTCTTGAATTAAAGAGATGTCAGTCCTTAGAATGGTAAGGGCTCAGATCTTCTCATAACAAAAGCCTCATACTCTTCGAGTTCGGACATAGGCTCGGAGAGTAAACACATGCGAAAGATCAACCTTTTCCCGTGCCATATCTTCTACGCGTGAGATTGAAATTATAACTCCTGTGTTGAAGAGATGCGTCCTCGACATTTTTCGTCTGCGGGTTAATCCCCATTAGACATGTGGCGATGGTTAAGATTTCGTATAATCTTTAGGCTTATGGGTGACTACCACGTATGCCATGGGAGACGTTCAAATGACGCTTCTCCTGTTCGAGCGTCGCTTCCGCTGCTTCGCGCTCGTAATCCCATGCAAAAGCACGTGGCCTGGCAGAGGCTTAACCTGTGATCTGTAGCCACGTACGCCCCTGGAGTTGGCTCGCAACGGTTCGGCGACGGCCATTATGCCTCGCCATTAATGCGGAGATTCTCCTCAGGCTATATAATCCTCAGCATTTTCGGAAACGCTTCTTACTTCTGCATTTTGAATTCGTGTTCCCTAAGGAGGTGATTTCCGATGAAGGCGATTCCGACCAATCACAGTTTTCCGGCTAGACGATTCCGACTGGCTAGAGGTTTCATGGTGAAGGCGATTCTTGGTGATCATCCGATGAGTCTTCCTCTCTAGCGCTTTTCTATTTTCCTTCTTCACAAGATGTCATCTAATCTGGAGATGGTCCAAGATGATTATGATGATTCCGCGCCGGGGAGCTCGGATGACAGGAGGGGGGCATCCAAAGGCCCCTTGGAAGTCTTGCCTCTATATTCTCCTCTCCAAAAGAACAAGGAGGCTGGGGCTCTGACTCGTTGGGCCGGCAAGAAGAAAATCACTCGAGCCCTCCGAGATTCGACGGTGGGTGGTGCCGAGATGCCCGCGAGCGAGCGAGCTTCAGAGGTCGTCCCAGGAGGCTCCGTATTGACGGAGTCTCAGATGAGATGGATCCGCTCGAAGTTTGATATCTCGAGCTCCATGCAGATAAGGGCGTCAGAGCCCCTTGATACTCCCGATGCACCTACTGAAGAGGAAGTGGTCATTTTCCTCTGCACCCTTCAGTGCGAGCTCTAACTCCCTATACACCCCTTCGTCCGAGCCCTAACAGCCTACCTGGGACTTTCTCCTGATCAATTCACCCCCAATGCTTGGAGGGTTTTAATTTCTTCCTTTATCATTTGGCATCAAGTCGGGAACCCGGAGCTGACACCAAAGGAGTTGACAAGTCTGTACTTGGTCAAGCACGACAGCCAAGAGCCATCGTACGACTTCACAATCCAAGGTAGAAAGGGGTCGGGGCTGGTCATGAACCTTCCGTCCTCTAACAAGGGCTAGAAGAACAAATGGTTCTAGGCTTCGGGCGAATGGGAGGCGTTAACGGCGGAGCTTGGAAACTTGATAACTCGGGTCCCCACCCGATTCACAACATCAAGTCAGACTTTGCACATTTTTTTATATACTTCTTCTTTCTGCCGTAATCGGACTAAAGTCTTCCTTTTATTTCTACAGATTTTTTGAGAGGTTCGCCTCTCCTCTCCTCGGACCAGAAAAATCAGGTTGCCAGGACTAGGGTGCAATCGGAAGAACTTCGCTCCTGGTCAGACCTGATCATAACCGCCAATCTTCACTTGTCCGGACTTTGCAAGTCTGAGCCTCTTCCTACTTCCTTCAGTAAGTTTCTCATGCATCTCTTCCTTCGAAATTAATGAACTTCTTGACTTGGTCGCTGATTCGTTGTTTTGCATGCAGGCATGGCCGAGGCGGCTGGGTCTCAGAGGAGAAGCCACTCCGATAGTTGACGAGATGCTGAGGGCCAAGCCCCGAACGAAGACCACCGTTCGGAGGAGGCAGCCGGCTCCTCAGGGCAAGGGCCCCTCGGCTCCAGTTTCCGTTGCTGCAGCTTCAATTTCTGTTGCTGCAGCTTTAGTTGCAGCACCTGTCGCGGCTGAGGCTGCGGTCATCAATGCTCTGGCTCCAATCTTCCCTCCTGTCCCCACTCCTCCCACCGTCAAGGCCCCTCCTGCAATTGAGTCAAACCGCTGAGTTAGCCCTTATTTCATATGAGTTGAATCCAGTTTATGACTGAGTTAGCACAAATTATCAAGGCAAACAATGGACTAGCACGAGTTGAAAACTCGGCAATAACCTCATTGGAACAACTTAACTCAGTTGATTTTCGAGTTGAGGAAGAATGCTAAAATGCACCTACCTTGAATGGAGAATCTCACAGATCGACTTGCTTTCCACGACTAGCCGCACTAATGACACTTGAGCAAGTCTTACGACACACCAACACTCCAGATTGAGTGCAATACCATCAAGTTAGTGTGACTAGTCAACACCACTCGCCTCCACAAGAACTTTTAGCTCTCATTTCCCTTCCTTTGCTCCTCTTTCTTCAGACAACATCTCGACTGTGGATAGACTCAAATTGATAGCGAGAGTCGCCCAGGCTGAGTCAACTCAGTATAGTTCAACTTAGATTCACTAACTTGCCCTACTCTTACTCCCTCTCTTTCTGATTTTTCTTTGAATTAAAAAGGACTAGAGAAGAATAGAAATGGGGTATTTATATCCGTCAGTCTGGCTCTAGATGATTCCGTAACTAATCCTATAATTAGTTGAGTTTTAAACTAAAACTTAGACTCGATTAACAAATAACCCACTAGCATGATTAGACATATTGTAGAAACATAATCAGAATTTAGGGGTGGTTATCAAATGGTAAGACCCTTCAAATAGACGCACCTGATCGACAAATGGACCCCACATACGGATGGTGGGTTTTTCAGCCCAACGGAAAAGATGACTTGGACGTTAATGATAAACTTGTGGTTGACGGATCATCACATGATTTGACTCAACTAGACCGCTTAAATGGATGCTGGGATGCATGTGGGACCCACATTTTTGGATGAAAACCCTTAACACGTTGATGATTTTGAGTTTCTTTTCTTAAAGCGGCTAATGAAACTCAAAGGCAGCGAAAAAACCCTAATCCCTTCAAAGCAAAGTTTCTAGACTTGCTATAAATTTGACATATATGCAAGCTTGAGATTGCTTGGATGACATTCCTATGGCTCAGATCTTTTCTAGGGCACCTGTATTGCTAAAACTAGAAATATTCTTTCTACCTTTTGTTTGTTATGATTCCTTAACTGAAAAGATTCTTCTACGGTTTAGATGAACCTGGAATGGAGGGCTAGGAATAAATATTCGCCTCACAAACAGATATGTGGCAAAACAAAAATTGATTCCATTCTTAGAATTGCCGCATATATGTCTTTCTAACACCATTGATTATGCACTTACACACGTGTTCTAATGTGCGAAAGTAGCCAGGGTTTGGTCGAAGGCACTATCTGAATAAGATCAATGATTCAGATCTATCGACATCATAACGATAGGTGGGCTACCATCTTTCAGCGGAAGTTTGTCCATTTGAATCTTTGTTTGGGAGAATGAAAGTGAGAGAAATTCTCTACTTTTTTGTAAAGACACGGGTCAACATCCTTTTGACTGGGTGTTGAATCCGGTACACCTTTTTTCTTTTTAGGTGTTGAATCCGGTACACCTTAAAAAAAAAAAAAAAAGTCTTGCATTTCATTAGCAAAAAAGAGGCTTTACAGTATAGGAGCTTCGGGCAACCTTGGGGCAAAAAACAGGGCCACCTATCGTAAGGGCCGTCACTGACACCACCAAGAAAACAAAAAACCCAAAAAATATCTTTACAATTTCACGCGGGTATCTCTAACAACACCTAACCCGACCTTATCTAAGAACAAAAGGCCACGAATGCGGGAAGGGAGATCCCGAAATTGAGAGGTCACAAGTGACGCTTGGGCCTCGCTAGCCTCCCTAGCCATGCCATCAGCCGGGCCATTCCCTTCCCTGGGGATTATCGAGAAAGCAAACGCTGCATTCCGTTCCAAGCTCTTGATCTTAGATACCCAAGGCTTCCATTTCTAAGGGGTGACGGAAGTCCCAGACAGCAGGCCTGCCGCGACCGTGGAATCGATTTCAACAACAATTTTTGAAAAGCCTCTTTCCGGACAGAGGATAATACCATCATAAATAGCTTGAAGCTCCACTTTGTTGTTCGAACCAACCCCATAGGCAGACAAGAAAGTAAAAACAAAACTGTCATCATCCCTTCTGCAAATTCCGCCACCTCCAGAAACGTCTAGGTTAAAACGCAAAATCCACATTCAGTTTCACCCAACCAGTAGCCAGCTTAGCCCAGTAAACCGTCTGCGTGGTATGAGCCTGCGTGGGATGGGACCGAATACCGAAACCAGCCATGCCCAAACGCTGGAGGCAGTCCAAATGATCCTCCAAAATGCACGTAGCCTACCATTTAATCTTAGCAATGGATTGGATAGTAGACATAGGGCGATTCTCCTTCCTCGCACCGTTTCTTATATGCCATAACTCCCAGAGGATGAGGATTGGGATGACTCTCCTGATGGGGGCTACCGCTGCACCCTGAGCCGCTACATTTTTCCATTACGCAAGCCTTTCTTCCACCAAAAGATGATGGATGAGGGAAACCTCACAAACTGCACCGAAATGGGACCAGACCTGTGTAGCAATTTGCCCAAGGAAGAACAGGTGCTGGATGGATTCCTGGTTCAACTTAGAAATGTTCGCATCAGCACAACAAGAGCAAATAGACGGTAGGTGAATGCCTTTTTTCTGCACTCTGTCATCAACAGGAATCGCCCCCTGCAACAACTTTCAAACAAACAGGGATATCTTTGGATACATTTTACTATACCTGATCCAATTAAACTACCATATACCTGGAGACGGGTCTCTTAAGAGCTCCCATGCTGATTTCGTCGAAAACGAGCCAGAGGGATCATGCGGCCAGAATACCTTAGGCCTTTCATCAGTTGTAGCAAAACCTCCCTGGAATATGAAGTTAAGAGAATCCTGGGGGAGGTATAAAGAAATAGAGGAGGGAGGCATGTGGCCTGAAGGCCCAATGAAATCTCTGACCTGAAGGGACTGAAGCGAACTCAGAATGGAGCTGACGGCTAAATGCTAAAGAGGGCCGAGTCCCATCCAGTTTGCAATCCATAAATTCAGCGCACTCGATTCCACTTACCACTGGACGTTACTAGCGATAGTCGGAAGGATGTTTTTGATCTCTTTCCAATAAGGAGAAGCGTGATTGGATGTTCTGACCACAGTCGCATCCTCCGGATCACCCTAATAAATAGTACGCATGAGGGCCACCCAAGGGCCCTCATTATCTCCATACTTCACATTCCAGGCCATCTTCATACAAAGAGCAGACAACACATCTTTTAACTTTCTAACCCTGAGGCCACCCTCCTCAATTGGCCTTGCAATCTTGCTCCATGCAATCCAATGGCATTTCTTTTTTCCTTCAGCCCAACCCCAAAAAATTTGAGCAAAATTGCGCTCCATATTGGTTACCACCTAAGCTGGCGTCTTCATGGCTGCCATGGTGTGAAGGGGGATACTTCCCAACACATGCTTGATGAGGGTTAGCCTACCAGCTTGGGACAAAAACCTAGCATTTCACCCACTAATCCTACTAGTTATTTTGTCTATGAGCGACTGAAACATAGCCAAAGTAATTTTTCCCTTGTAGAGAGGAACTCTAAGGTATAGGACCCCCGATCTGGCTTTGGAGAAGCCCAGAATGCGCTCTGTACTCCTGATCCTATAAGCTAACAAATCCTTGGAAGAAACGAAGCAGCTCTTGATGTTGTTAATCCTATGGCCAGAGACATTTTGGAAGGAGCTTAAGAATTCCTTTACAACATTCAACGATTCCCGACTGTCATTCACAAACAGCAATGTATCATCTGCGAACAACAAATGAGAAATGAGGGGGCATCCTCTCGGAAGGCTGAACGGCTTGCT
This sequence comes from Magnolia changhungtana, assembly GCA_030180095.1. NCBI lineage: Eukaryota > Viridiplantae > Streptophyta > Magnoliopsida > Magnoliales > Magnoliaceae > Magnolia > Magnolia changhungtana. The sequence continues at coordinate 1,415,292 of JASAUF010000200.1, read as the reverse complement.
CCAACCTCTAACAATCAGCTGTTTGAAGGATCTAGAGAAGACTTCTGCTGCAAGGATGAACAACCCATGGGAGAGAGGATCCCCTTGTCGTAAACCTCTAAAGGATTTGAAGAAATCCGCTGCCTCCCCGTTAATAAGAATCGAGAACCAATTGTTTCCTCAACAAGCTTCCATGAGTGCAACCCATCTGTCACTGAACCCAAATTGAAGCAAGACCTATTTAAGGAAGTTCCAATCGATCCTGTCGTAAGCTTTTTCCAAATCGAGTTTCAGAATGATATTCATGCCCTTAATTTTCCTGTTGAGATGTTGCATTGCCTCCAGGGCCATCGCAATATTTTCAGTGATAGCTCTTCCTTTAACGAAGGCCCCTTGTTCCAATGAGATCAGTTTAGGGAGGACCTTGCTCAACTGTGAAGCCGGGATATTGGAGAAGATTTTATAGATCACATTACACAAGCTAATTGGGCGGTAATCAACAAATTTAGAGGTTGCCGAGGACTTTGGAACGAGGCATATCATAGATGCACTGAAGGCTCTAAGGAGCGCTTCTCCTGAGAACATTGAGCACATGGCCTTGTGGATGTCTTCTCCCACCGTCGGCCAACACTCAATGAAGAAAGAAGAGGAAAACCCATCAGGGCCCGGGGTGCCATCTTTAGGGATGTCAAAGGCTACAGACTGAGTTTCCTAAAAGGAAGGAGTGGCAAGTAAGTCCTTGTTATCTTCCAATGAGAGTATCCGAGGGATGGCAACCAGAAAAGAGCTGGGTTCTGCAGTATGCTCTGCCTAAAACAGCCTTTCAAAATGCTGAACCGCAGCAGCCTTGATCTAGGCCTGGCCTGTGAAGGAAGTTCCACTGTCATCCTTAATCGAGCTGATTGTACTTCTCCTAGCATGCTCACGAGCTGAGGCATGGAAGTGCTTTGTATTTCTATCTCCTTCATCCAACCAAGAGTTCCTTGCTTTTTGTTTCTTGAAGATTTCCTCCATCAGTTCGAGTTGGGCCAGCTTTCTCCTGGCAGCTAGACTATCTTGGAAAGAATCCTCAGTTCCAGAATTCTACAGACGGCCTTCCAACTGATCGAGATTAGCCTCAGCTACCTTGATCTGGTGGAAGATGTTTCCAAAAACCTCTTTATTCCATACTTTCAGTAATTGCTTGGTCTTTTTCAGCTTTAATTGCACATTTATCATGGGGTTGATGGAGCACATTCCCTCCCAAGCCTTCTTAACTACCTGCTGGAAAGAGTCGTGGAGCATCCACATATGGAGGAAGCGAAAAGAACGGATGGGGGGCATTTGCTAAGGGGGAAATGTAAGAAACAACGGCGCATGGTCGGAGTTGACATGGGGGAGGTGTTCAACCCGAAAGGATGGGAAGGCTTCCGCCCATCTATCGTTCATGAGAACTTTGTCCAACCTGGCCCAAATTTTATCATTTTCGGTCCTGTTATTGCTCCACATAAAGTTGTTCCCAACGAAACCTACATCTAGCAGCCCAGCGTGCAGAATAACAGAAGCAAATTTTGACATGCTCAGCCTTCCCATCACTCTGTTACTTCGACGCTCGCTTGCTACGAAGACTGCATTAAACTGGCCTCCAACAGCCCATGGACCTGTGATGTTCCTGCCATGATTTTCCAGGTCCAACCAGAGGGACCTTCTGAATATATATATATGAACATTTAGCATATACAATGGACAACAAAACAGGAAAACTGCAATTCTGAAAAGAAATATGCAAAGAAAGCATTTGAGACGATTTAGAGTGCACCGTCGCATTGATGTGGTTGTGGTAGTAAACCCAGATTTTACCCCCATCTTCGCCATTCGATAACGAAGAGTGAAAACCCAGCTTCAGACCAATGGCCACCCTCCGCTCCTCTCTGGTCATCGGTTCGAGGATAGCTACTAGCAACGGGTTGAATTTCTTGATCAGCTTCTTCAGAGTTCTGATGGTAGGCTGATTGCCTAACCCACGAGCATTCCAAATAAGGGCACTACCCATCAGTGACACACCCTGAGTTCACAGCCCTCCTCTTCAGATGTCGCAATCTGCAAAACCACTCCCCTTCTTCGATCAGTCTAGCCATCTTCTTGTTAGACACATTTATCTGATTGCCTTTAATAGACCTACTGCCCGAAGAGATCCTACCCTTGGCATCATTTGTGGTTATCGAAGAATCGTTACCCTGTATGTAAGAGTTCTGTTGAAAATTGTGGCTCCTTGTTTCTTCTAGATTAAAAGAGGGAATAGGCATCTAAGCATCTTGGGCTAGTTGGACTTGGTCATTGCCTGCTGATTTAATGTCTGCTCTATTTTCCTGCCCAAAGTATGGGGAGAGGTCAACCTCAAGGTGTCCTGTGAGTTCTGCTTCACTTCCAACTCCTTCCAGGTTAAAAGGATTGAGCCGCTCCCTTCTCAGCAGCTCAACACGCCGTTGCAGAGATACATTAGTAGCAGTCAATGGCTAAGGTTAAGGGTACTAGCGGATGGGTGAGCATCCAGCGGACCTTGCTTTCCATGTGGTTGCTTGGTCGCAATGCCTACTGAATGTAAAAAACTTCTCTACCCCAACAGAGAGAAGGGGGGGGGGGGGTGTTCGGACAAGTAGAACATCCTTCTTTCAAGTGGCATGATTCCCATGTCTGTTGTTGATACTGGTGTTAGCCTGATCCACACTCTCAGCGAGGAGCATACAGATTGCTCCATACGCAGGGGAGCTGTTACCTTCTTCTCTTTGCGCAGGGGAGTTAGTACCTTCCTTAGATCTAAGGTGAAGATCTTGGGACTATAGAGCTGCATGATCCACACATCTGTCTGGGTCTGAAAAGCAATACGAGGCCTTCCTAGCATCTGGAACTAGAGGGTCACTACCACCAATACTCAAAGGGTAGCAGGCTTGGATAGGGTTGTGGAGGGAAGGGGCAGAATTGGTAGGGTGGCAGTTCAAGTACGAAATCAGGGGATCCACAGCACCTGCTCCCAACTGCGGGGAGGGCGGGTCGAAGTAGGTTGGGCCGGTGAGAAGAAATTGGTCAGGATGATGGGAGGAGGGGTTGTTGGTTGCAAGTGTGGATGAATGAGCCTGCTCATATGGAATGGTTGTCTCCTCGGTATTTTCACAAGCAGCTGGTAGGCAAATAGATAGAGGAGGATTGTGTTTGTAAAAGGACTTCTCCACCCATTCTCTGGTGGATTCGCAACCTGTGGGCTGCACAGCTGGAGAGGGATAATGGATTACCTGGAATTTCGGTTTCTCCGAATAACCAATGACAGGGAAGGACAGGCCATTTACCTTCAAATATCTCAGACTATGAATATCAAAATCTGGAGCCGGTCTGATTTTGACTCTGGCAAATGCCTGAAATATACCCAAAGCTGTCACCGTGTCAATTTCTAGCACCTCCCCGTACGATTTAGCTAACCCTTCAATGGCGCCCGCAAAACCAAGCATGTGCAGGTATACCCACCAGCCGGATCCAAATACCTTTAATCAGGGAGGTGGCTTGGGCGTACTAGGAACAAACTTCCGATATACCCATCAGACGATGGAGATCTTGATCTGACGCAAAATCATCTAACTCCATCCTAGATTGGAATTTGAGGAGGAATTTTCGCGGAGCGATCCTAGTGACATCGATTTGGGATCCAGCGAAATGAGACTTACGGAGGGAGTCGATCAGGTGTAGGACGGATACCTCCTTAGCACAAGAGGCAATGAGAGCCATAGAAAGGGGACCCTGCAGTTTCTTGACCTCCCTGTTGTCAGCCTCAATGGCAAATGGGTTCGTGCGACATCCGAGAACAGGGGCCTCTTTTGCCTGTGCCGAAGGTTTGGACGGTACAGGGTGACTTCGGACCGCTTCTGAGAAAGTTTGCCGAGGCATTGCAGACGGTATCGGTTGAGAGGATGAGCCCCTAACCAGAGTGGCATTCCCCCTCTGATTTCTTGCCCAAGCTAATGTCACAACACGCCCATCGATTCTCCTACCAAAAAGGCATTGGGCGGCATTGATCGCTTCCTGTTCATAACAAAACTAAATGAAGGCAAACCCTCAAGATTTCCTCCGAATTGGATCTCTTGGAATGTATACATCGGCTATCTTCCCATATCTACCGAAAATCCTGAGCAGGTCGTTTTCAGAGGTATCGAAGGTGAGGTTGGCAACAAATATGATAAAGGGAGGCTTCCGAGGGCGTGAACGCTTAGGGTTTACAGTCTCCTAAGGGCGCTCTCGCTCTTGCTCTCACTCGCATTCCCCATTCGAATCCGGTACATCTCATTTGCATGCACACTTATGTACATACATACTAGAAACTGGGCCCCACAAAGACAGTAAGGGAAATCCATCCCGTTCATGCTTTTATAAATATCCAATTACAACATCTAACAATAGATGAGACGGCTCCAAAGATTAGGTGGGCCACGTGGTGTCAACAAAAAAAAAAAAAAAAAAAAAAAACGGCTGTTACATTCATGCACCCCGTCTCAAACCTATTGATAATTATCACAACTGTAGTAGGGCCCACTGACCCGCTCAATCTAAATAATCCAACAATCTAATCTAAACTGATGATCATGTGTGGCCCACCTGATGGAGTCTTACATATATAATGATCTTGGTGGAGTACTCCTATGCTAAAAAGTGCATTGATGGCATGGTCCCAATATATCCACATGATTGATCAAATGGATGGTTAAAAATAAAATGCCGGTTGTTAATTCACTCATAGTAATTGTTGAGATTCAAGGGCAATTTAATGGTCGAAACGATTTGCTCAGAAATAGCATTCCAGCCATCATGTATCAATTTGGGTTCATCCGTCTAACAGTCCATATTAAAGGTGAATCCATGGCCCACCTAATGAGTGTCCGATCCTGGTTTGTATCTACCGTGTGTGGCACACCTTATTAATAAGCCCCCCACATGGTATACGGCATCGGTACCCACATGTGCTTGGCTTGGGGCGTCTGCAGTATGGAAATATGAATGCGTACAGGGGCGTCTGAGTGGGGCAAACCTTCTTTAGACAAAGCGAAACACTTTCAATGAAGGGTTCTCCTATGGAGTCAATACGAACATAAGGTGATCTGCACCGTCTACATGGTGGGCACCACCTTGACTTGGACATGATCTGAAAATTGTGCCAACATGATAATCCTGACCATCAACTCAGTTCCCTTCTTCACATATTGAATGTGGACTATGATAATTTAGTTTTCAACTGATGGATTCAGCGACAATGATCACTGGTGGACCATGACCTTTTCTTGCAAGTAAGCATCATACCCAACAGTGCCGATCATTGGAATATTGCTGTGTGGGATGCATAAGCCCATCCTCCAAAGGTTGGACGTGGGCCCACTGCCATGCATTTGTATGACATCCAGCCAGTCCAGCAATGTTGACCTACCTTGAAATTTGGAAGCCCCAAGCATCAGGCCAATCCAATAATCACCTGCCACATCACGTGATGTGGAGGTTTTGGGTGGTTGTAAATTGTCTTCAATAGTCTGGCCCACCTAATGGTTGGATAGGCCTCTTTTTGGGGGCATTCCATGATCACGAACGGGTAACATGATGGCCCATCACAATTGAATAGTATTTAATTTGGGGCTATTCATCATACGAAGGAGTATGGATCAGCTGGTTGTGAAAATACCGGGCCTTGAACGGGGCTTCGGCCTGAATTTGAACTGTTTGGGCCGGCCTATTCAATATTTTGATTTTGCCTGGCTCAGGCTTCACCCATTGACCACCATAAGTGTGGACGTTTCCTGGACTTAGAAATCAGGTGGGCCCCACTTGCTAAGAATGTTTATTCAATGTGGACTATCAATTATAGTTTGTATAAATAGTCCGTTGGATGGGCATGTTTGGTAAAACTTAATTTATAGTTTAAAAAAAAAAGGCTTTTTATCAGTGATTTTTTCCAAATTCAAATCATTTGGTAAATTCCAAATTTTAAGTACTTAATTTGAATTTTCACTTAAAATATGGGTTTAATTTTAAGTTTTCATCTTTTAACTTAACACTCATCACTGAATGCAGTAAGTGATTTTGAATTTTTTATTATTTTTTAAATTTATTTTTTTTATTTTTATTTTTATTTTTTTAATGACAACTCTATCCTTTTCTTACTTCAAGTGCAAGAAGCTCTCAGTAGTAATTGTCCGTGGCAAAGATTTTTGGGCCATCATTATGATTTGTGTTATATCCACTCTATCCATCCATTTCACTCATTTTAGGGCATGAGCTAAAATATGAGGCAGACTCAAAGCTCAAGTGGAACACACCAGAGAAAGGCTTTCACAGGGTGTTCCACCATGATGTTTATTTGCCATCCAATCTATTCATAAGGTCACACAGACCTACTTAAAATGAAAACACAAATATCGGCTTGATCCAAAGCTTCTATGGCCCCATGCGCTTTTCAACTTTAAGTGTTCAATCTCTAGTAGTTTTCATGGTGGTCCACACGAGCTTTGGATTTACCTCATTTTTAAGCTTATGACCAAAAATAATATGAAAAAATGGATGGACGGTGTGGATCTAAGACATACATCATGCTGGGCCCATAGAATTTGCCACATCAACACCGTGCCGAAGGTGGTGTCGTGTTATGGGTTTTGCAATTGGATGCCAATTTCCTGCAAAAGCCTTCCGTCTGAAGTAGATACTAGGTGAGGCCCACCATAATAGTTTTGATAAATGCACTTGGTCCATCCGGATTGTGACCTCAGTTTAGGACATGCGTCCAAAAGTAAGGCGGATTCAAAACTAAAGTTGACAACATGAGAGAAAACAGTGTGGTTTCAATGACTACTATTGAACATTTGTATGGCCATGAAAGTTTTTTATTAGGCTAAGTTTTTATATATATATATATATATATATATATATATATATATATATATATATATATATATATATATATATATATATATATATTCACTTCATTCAGGTAGAAATGATCTTATAAATGGTTTAGATGGCATATAAACATAAAGGTGGAGCTCAATAAGGTTTCAACTGTACGCGAAATTTTCCCTAAATATCAAAAAATGGGAGGCAGATTTCCTGCTAAAGCCTTTCGCAGGAAGTTCCTGCGCTGGAAACCCAGGTGGGGCCTACTGTGATGATTTTGAGAAATCCTCTCAGTCCATAAGTTTTGTGAGTTCATTTTAGTACATTCACGCCATCCATTCCTATTGAAAGATCATTTTAGGGCATGATCCAAAAAAATGAAGTACTTCCAAATAGCATATGGGCCATATTACAGGAAACGGTGGTGATTGACCAATTGAAACTTCTTGTGGGTTATGGAAGCTTTGGATCAAGATGATGTTTGTGTGGTCTCTTCATTCAGGTGTTTCTTACCATATCAACAAATAAACATTCCAGTGGAATCCATGAAAGTTTTAATGGTGGAGAATTCAATCCCGACTGTTTCATGTGGTGTGGTCCACCTAGGATTTGTGTCAGCTTCATTTTTTGGAATATGAAAGATATTTTAAAAAGATTTGACAGTGTGGATTTAAGGCACATACATCACTGTGAGACCCACAGTAAGGAGTCCCACCCACGTCGCTGGATTCGGGGTCTCACCTAATCCGCTCCCCATTTCGGAAACTAGACTGAAATTACACACACAAATTGAATAAGGCTCGACAGATAGATGGATTGCTTTTTTTTTTTTAATTTTTTTTAAAGAGGGGTATAGGATTAGCTGTTTTTTAAAAAAGGGGGCATCGTAGGGCCATTTGTACCCCTTGAAAGCTGAATTCATGTATTTTGTCTCTCATAAATAATTCTAACAAAAAACATAAGTGAATTGGGTCTTCCATGTAAATGTTTGGATCTGTTTATGGCTAAAAAATAAATAAAAGAGTGGCATCATCCCAAGTAGAAAATCCATGCAATTACAAATACGGTAATGAAATGAAAATTTAAGATGCTACATCCCAACTTGATAATTGCAAATCTGAGTTTTTCAGCATATCTAATTGTTGAAACTAAATAAGTAGGACACAAGATCACTCCTATATATATAGCAGTTAAGAGAAGAGAAACGGGACCTGAATGCAAATATTAGATTGCCAATGCATCAATCTTCTTCACGCCTTTGAACATTGTAAACAGGTGTGTAGCCACCTCATCTAGCTCCTTCTTTACTTCTTCTCGTATGTTCCCAACCCCTGCAATTTTCATAGGATTAGCATTCTCTGTGGGTGTCACATACTTATTATACAGAGCAGCAAGCAGGTAACACAACGCAGGGCACTCTTTGGTCTGCAGATCTGGGAAATATCCTGGATTAAGAAGTCTTGAATATCGGAATGCAACGCTGCGGTTGGGGTGAGCCTCTGTTTGCTCATGATTATTGATGATGTCCCAAATACCACGCATTGCCGCCATACACCATTTTGAAGGAATGTTCGACATCAGTGTCGTAGCAGTGACTCCTGCTTCCAACGTCAAGTCATTCAGAAGCTTATATGCAATCATTCCAGAGTACTCAAATACCTGGTACGCGATATAGTTCATCAATTGATCGGCCTTCCTCCCCACACTCCTATCTGCTACCCTGGATGCAATGACCCACATCAAATAGGTGTTCTTGATCTCCGCCTGCATCTGCAACGTTCTCTTATAGTCCATCGCCACATTGAGAGAGACATCAAAGTTCTCAACTATGAAACTATACGGAAAGAAACCTTGATAACGGCTCTTCATACTGTAAAGCGAATTAACCAGATTCGACTCTGACTTGGCAAGGAGTCTCATGCAATAAGCTGCCAAGAAAGTATAGGCAGCTGCAGACGTTTTATCACCCATCTGCTGTCCTCCTCTACTTGGCTGATGTAGAATGGGAACGGAGAGGGTCAACTCAGGGAACGGCTTTGTGGTATCACTCTCAGGCTTCCGATCCCATACATATGCCCAGTCGGTTTGATCAGGGTTAGGCAAGCTACATGACAGCCTAAGTCCTATAAGAGCTGTATCAATGGATATCCGTCCAGACATCATCTGTTCCACCCAAACCTTACCATAAGACAGGCATTCTTGTTTTGACAACTGAACTCCGCTAAAGATGACTACTTCCTTGAGATCATTGTCGTTCCACTCGCGAGCTACGAAATGCCCAACAGTACGAAGCAGTACAATCGAATCCAGCATTTCAAACCTACTGGACGAAGCCATCTTCGTTAATTTGGAGTGCAGGGAGCTTTATATATGCAGACGGTTGTCGTTCTCGAGACTGACACCCCTCTACTCATGCCGTATATATATATATACCCCTTTTTCTTTTTCTTTTTTTCTTTTTTAGTTGTTATATTGTTACAGTTTCTCAGTCAGAATACACAATCTACCCTCTACTCTAAGATTAGTATGCTAATCATAATTAATCTTCAATTAATCTCAACTATCCTAACTAAATACTCAATTCCTTTATAACTAATTACAAAAAATAAATAAGATTAGCATTCCCGAATTTCTGGATTTCTCAGTAACCGATTGTAACTATCCTATGCGCATGTTGTTTCAGACGGAAGCGGATTGCATCCTACCCTGCCGGTTTCTAACCAGGAACGGGCAAATCTGCGTGGATTTATGTGTTTATGCATGCCATCCACCTCTTTTCTCATTTCATTACAAGGGACCAGCCCAAAAATGAGGCATATACAATTCTCAAGTGGACCACACCAAATAGTAAGCTTGGGTTGCATTAAATGCAAGTTATCTTGCATTGTGTTAAATGCAAGAGTCATCTATGGTGTGGTCTGCTTGAGCCTTAGATTTGCCTCATTTTTGAGCTAATATATTAAAATGATATAAGAAAAGGAATGAACTACAGGGATAAACAAATAAATAACGGTGGGCTCCCACACTGATCTGTCGGTTCCTGGCATGACACGGGCGGAGAGGACCCAGTCGGCTTCCTGGTTCGGTGGGGTATGGATTAAGTGAGACACCCGCCTCTCCCAAGATGTTGCCACCCTTACAGTGGGGCCCACTTATATGTATGTATTCTGTATCATACTGTCCATCTGTTTTTCCGGATCATTTTAGGTCATGATACCAAAAATGAAGATTCAAATCTCAGGTGGGCCATACTTTAGGAAACGGTAGACATTGAACACCCTACCATTAAAAACTTCTTAGGGCGCTGTTAGTGTTTATTGTATTGATAAGGTCATGTAAGCTTCGATAAAAGGAAATAACAAATATCACTTGATCCAAAATTTTTGTGGGCCATTAATGGACAATCACCACCATTTCTTATGGTATGCTCCACCTGGCAATTGGATCTGCTTCACTTGTTGGATAATGTCCTAAGATGATAGGAAAAACAGATGAACCCTGTGGATAAAGAATACACATATCAATTGGTACTTGTTGTCTGGCCTAAATAACATTCCATCAATCATGCCTGAATAGGGCTGTCTAGCAAACAGTCCACATTAAACATATCAGGGTGTCTGTCCAGCATGTGTGGCCCACCTAATATGTAACTCTCCCACATTGTGCACGGCTCAGGTAACCCATGTGAGCTTAGTTTGGTGCCACTGCTTCATCAAAATACGCATGTGGACCGGGTGCTTGTGAGTGGAGCAAAACTTCATTCCGTAAAGAGAACACTTTCAACGTAGGATTCCACCGTTATCTCGATATGCAGAAAAGCTGATCAGCGCAGTCCCATATATAGGCACTACCTTGACATGGCCATGGTCTGAAAATGTGTCAATCCTCAACATCAGCTCAGTAAGTGTTTTGTTCACATTATAAAATGTGATGTAGAGCATGTGGCAGACACTTTCATGGCAAAGATGGACCAAAGAAGGCTTGATCAGGCAAAAATGATTCAGACTGTCATAACCTTAAAACAGTCATCTCATAAATTGGGATAATTTTTTCAATATATCATAAATGATTTTGGGTTAGAAAAGCTACTTAAGCCAACCAACCCTGCTATGCCGAGTTGCTCTACTAGATTTGCAATCGATAGTCGAAAGTCCCTTTTATTTTCATTTTTATCATGAATAATAAGTTTTAGACACTTATTAGTTTTTGCCGAAAACTATGAAGTCTAGTAGGAATGGAGACCATAGTAAATTTATTATTTATAGCAAGTCTCATTTTTAGAGATTTTGAGTTTGAGCTTGAGTCGAAAAGTTCTTCCTAGTTTGAGCTCATCCTAAGTTTTATCATCAATGAAGTTATTTCAAAATTTATTAGAAACTATTGCTAATTTTATCATCGTGAATTTGATGAAGTTTTGTTGAGGAGTCCGGTGAACTGTGGATTTATAGAAGTTATTCCCTGAGGAAGAACGGTAGACCCATCACGTTCTTCCTGCGTCAAAATGTGAATTATGGTCATTTGGTTTTCAAATGTTTGATTCAATGACAATGATAACCGATGGACAGATCTTTTCTTGTCCATTTTGCATCATACCGAGGGGTGCCAGTCATTGGAATATTGCTGTGGGAGCCATTGGCTGATTCACACTATAGGACAGAGGAGGCCTTGTTTCTCTGCAATTCCTGGTAGGATAAGCCTATTCTAGAAAGGTTGCGTGTGGGCCCACTATCATGATTGTGCATGGCATCCAGCCTGTCCAGAAGGGTCGGCCTATCATGAAAGTTGGAAGTCCCAAATGTCATGCCGGTCCAACAATGTGGTGGGACATCAAGTGATCATGTGGAGGTTTTTGGGTTTTTATAAATTGTCTTCTATGGTTTGATCTGCTTAATAGTTGGATAAGCCGATTTTTGGACATGACATCATCATAGTGGGGCTTGCTTAATGCACAGGTTGGATGACACACAAACAAAACGGTGGCCTCACAAATGCAATAGTGCAAAAGGGGCTGCTATTCACGTGAATATGCAGGTGAATGTAAATAACTTGCAAGTTAAGCAAGCTGATTTTTTTTTCCTTTTAATAAAGTTAAAGATGATTCTACAGGAGCTTCGGAGGAGTGTGGACAGTTAAAGTTGATTCTACGGATCTTCCCAGCGGGTGTGGAATTAGGGGTCGTTTGGCACCTTGGATTGGAGGGGATTGGAGGGGATCATAGGGGGGTTTTAAATCCCCTTGATTGTTTGGCAGCATAAAGCAACTGGGGATTGCCAATCGAGGGGGTTCCCAATCCCCACTTTGAGGGGGTTTGTAATCCACGGTGAGAGCTTGGATTACACCTAAAATCATTTCAATAGTTGCATGTATAAATGTATCTCATTGTACACTATCATTCTATTGGGCACATGGCCCACTAACGATGATCAGCACCGTCCAAACATTGTTCATGTAGATCAGCACCGTCCAAATATTGTCCAGCACAGTCCAAACATTGTCTATATTAATCAATAATTAAAAATCATTGGTTAGTCACTCAAACATGATTTTGTACTTGTGGTCCATTTGAGACTTGGAATTTCATCATTTTTAGGCAAAGCATATATTTTAGCGGGCTTATCACAACTATAGTGTCAAAATTTATATATCTCACTAATTGGGGATATTAAAGTTGATTTAGTAATTAAATTCAAACCCCTATATAGGTATTTTTGAATTAAAGTTGATTCACACTCCAGGTACCAAACACACCTAGAGGATTGCCAATCCAAGGGGGTTGCGAATCCAGGGGGTTCCAAATCCACGCTCCCAAACAGGCCCTTAGAAATCAGGCAGGCCCGACTTGCGGAGCATGTTTACTTAATGTCGACCGTTGATTATACTTTGTAACCGTGTATCAGTGCATATAGTCCTTTGGATGTATGAGTCAAACAAAATATTGTTCAGACTGGCTGGGGAGAAAATTCATTGTGGAGCTAACCTGATGATCAGGGGTTTGGCTTGCGACCTCAAAACCAGCTGGTGTCAAAGCTCCATGGGCCCACCATACTGTATCTGTTTAATCCATGCTCTCCATCCATTTTGCCATCTTATTTTAAGTCACGAGCCCAAAAGTGAGAGAGATCAAAATCACAAGGACCACATCACACTAAAACAGTAGCGACTAAACGTCCATCACTAAAAACTTTTTGGAACCTACTCTAATGTTTATTTTCAATTAAACTTATGATAAGGTCATGTAAACATGGATGAAGGAAAAAAAAAAAAAACTTGAATCAAAACTTTTGTTGTCCTATAAAGTTTTCAACAGTAACCGTCCAATCCTCACTGTTTCATATAACGTGGTCCACCTGATAAGAGAGTGCTTCATGGCGAGTCACCGAGCTTTGACACGAGCTAGTGATGGGTCACTGGCCCAACGTGCCCGCTTGTCACATGTGGCACGTCAACAGCCGTGAGGAGCGAGTGTCAGGCATATGCGTCAGCTCAGCCACTAATGAGCCACTTCAGTCCTACCAAAATAACACACTTTATTAAAAGTGTCAATTACTTTTATCTGATTATGCATTACATTATTATAATCATTGATTTTAAGTCACTTTATTAAAGGCTCGTACTAAGTAGTGACCCATATATTAGTACTGATCGGTGCTGTGAGGACCCACCATAATTTATTTTATCTTCACTATTTATCCATTTTCCAACTCATCATGGACCACCGTACAAAAATACTAGCGATTAAATCAGGGATATGAACGCAAGAGGATCAACCCCATCATAAGGCACTTCCATCGATGCACTATAAGCCTTCTTTAACGTACGGATCCACTCAATTTCAGTAGCACCGATGACAAGCACCACGAGCAGTTCTACGTGCTACTGGAAATGCTTTGTGGGACCCACCAAATGTATGTGTTTCACCACACCACCTACTTTGATTTTAGGGCGTGAGTCCAGAAATGGAGTATATAAAAATCTCAGCCCGACAAAGCAACAAGAAACCATGGTCATTGAATGCCCAGCCTTAGAAATCTATTGGGGCTACAAAAGTTGAAAGTTTTGGATTAAATTAATATTTGTGTTTTCCTTTCATCCATGTCGGTGTGACCTAATCAATAAGTTGGATGGCAAATAAACATTACAAGAGCCTTGGGAGGGTTTTAATGATGCGCGTTCAACCATACCGTTTCTTGTGATGTGGTCTACGGGGTATTTGCATTTGCTTTATTTTTGGGGCCTTCCTCTAAAGCGAGTTAAGAAAACAAATAGATGGCACGTGGATGTTTTACACACACATAAGGTGGCCCCATGACCGGGAATTCACACACATTAAGTTATTATCCCAGACTCAACTAATCCACATCCCTATCCAAGTGAGACATTGTTATTGTAAATTACATATTTGTAATTTTCATAAAATAATAAAGAATTAAAAAAATATTGAGGAAACCACTTATATTTGCTAGTAGATAAAACTTGATCGAAGAGCACTTAAGTTGTTCTTGTTAAGTTGTATGAGATAATGGTTTGAGTGGTTGGTGATGGTCCAATGAACCACCTAAGCACTATTTAAATAGGCCAAGATTTCTGAGCGTTATGATTGTTGGGCTACCCATATGTAGCAGTTTCTGTATGGTCGAATTTAGCGACCCATTTGGGTCACGATACGCCTCTACAGTGACATTGCCTCATATCCCCATGCTCTCGCACCAAACTCGTGCGTGTTCACACTGGAACACACAAGTCTCGGTACTCCACATATTCACCAAACAAATCATAAGGTACTCCACACCCTATATATAAACATGAGATTTTCTTCTCTCCTTTTCAATATGTAACTATTCCAAAAACACTAAAAAACTAAGTTTTAACAAACACACACACACACACACACATAATAAATATTTTTTAATCAAATATTTTCACAATATACTTAACGCGGCCAACTTCTATCAACGCGGCTTAAAGCACTTTATAAAAGGTTGAGTTAAAGCCAATAGTGAGGTGGAGAGGATCAACACTGTCATAAAGCACTTCCATCTACTCTACATAAACATTCCCTAAGAAAAGAGAATGCTTTCATGCTAGGACTCGAGCCTAGTGCACCAGCGGCACAACAATTTCCGTGTTGTGGGGCCTAGTGTAATAGAGGCACAACAGTTTAGGTGTTGCGGAAAGAGGGGGGTGGCCTGCCATGATCTATTTGTTTTATCCACACCATTCATCCATTTTTTCTGCTTATTTAAGCGCATGAGCTCAAAAATGAGGTAAATAAAACTCTTTGGTAGACCACACCACAGGAAACAATAGAGCTTGGACACCCATGATTGAAAAATTTTAAGGGTACAAAAGTTAGAGCATATTGGATCTAGCTGGCATTTGTGGCATACCTTCCATGTCTGTGTGACCTAATTAACAGGTTGGATGGCAAATAAACAATGGGGTGTGTTGATGACAAAATCTGGACGGCTCCCCAATTGATGGCAAAATTTGGACAACTCCCCACTCCGACTCGCGAACTTCGTACTGCTCCGACGTCTCGAGCCTACACACTTGCAACAAGCAAAGGAGACCCTGGCTAAGCTGGGGGACCCTCCAATGCCTAAGTCAGTCAAGGAAATCTGGGTTTAAGTTAGAGAGTAGAGGAAGAGTGCAAGATGTTGTGTACCTGTAGCAATGGGGTCTCATAGTATTTATACTTGACTATCGGACGGTCTGGGTCTGTTAATCTCAGCGCGATTCGCTAAATCAGTGGGCTTTTCAGGTCGTGGTGATATTGTCCGCAATTCGGGGATCGTGTAGATCATGTAGCGTATCGTGCATATCTGCGGGCGAGGTAATCGGTTATGTTTGCTTAAAGTAGTTTCTTATGGAGCGTCCACATTCCGCCCTGGCCTCGGCTCTGTACTTCTGGCCGAAGAGGCCCTGACTAGCGCGCGCATGGGCCTTCATCGCTTCGAGTCCGAGCCGAGCACTAACCGAGGATTGTGTCCCGAGTCTGAGCAGAGCGCCGATCCAAACTTATGATGGACTTAGCTTTTCTTGCCTGTTGAGCATTCTAGAGATCTTCCTTCCGAGCTCCGAGGCGGGCGATGGACTTGTCCTGTCGAGTGGTTGAGTCGTTTCTAGTCGGACGGTAATGGAATGGTCTGAAGTCTTCTTCATGGTCTTCACACTAGCTCTGGGTCTTAAATTGCTCCGAACCGACTAGCCGTCTCAGAATCGGAGCTCGACTGTGACCGAGCCGGGAATCTTCCTTCTCTTGAATTAAAGAGATGTCAGTCCTTGGAATGGTAAGGGCTCAGATCTTCTCATAACAAAAGCCTCATACTCTTCGAGTTCGGACATAGGCTCGGAGAGTAAACACATGCGAAAGATCAACCTTTTCCCGTGCCATATCTTCTACGCGTGAGATTGCAATTATAACTCCTGTGTTGAAGAGATGCGTCCTCGACATTTTTCGTCTGCAGGTTAATCCCCATTAGACATGTGGCGATGGTTAAGATTTCGTATAATCTTTAGGCTTATGGGTGACTACCACGTATGCCATGGGAGACGTTCAAATGACGCTTCTCCTGTTCGAGCGTCGCTTCCGCTGCTTCGCGCTCGTAATCCCATGCAAAAGCACGTGGCCTGGCAGAGGCTTAACCTGTGATCTGTAGCCACGTACGCCCCTGGAGTTGGCTCGCAACGGTTCGGCGACGGCCATTATGCCTCGCCATTAATGCGGAGATTCTCCTCAGGCTATATAATCCTCAGCATTTTCGGAAACGCTTCTTACTTCTGCATTTTGAATTCGTGTTCCCTAAGGAGGTGATTTCCGATGAAGGCGATTCCGACCAATCACAGTTTTCCGGCTAGACGATTCCGACTGGCTAGAGGTTTCATGGTGAAGGCGATTCTTGGTGATCATCCGATGAGTCTTCCTCTCTAGCGCTTTTCTATTTTCCTTCTTCACAAGATGTCATCTAATCTGGAGATGGTCCAAGATGATTATGATGATTCCGCGCCGGGGAGCTCGGATGACAGGAGGGGGGCATCCAAAGGCCCCTTGGAAGTCTTGCCTCTATATTCTCCTCTCCAAAAGAACAAGGAGGCTGGGGCTCTGACTCGTTGGGCCGGCAAGAAGAAAATCACTCGAGCCCTCCGAGATTCGACGGTGGGTGGTGCCGAGATGCCCGCGAGCGAGCGAGCTTCAGAGGTCGTCCCAGGAGGCTCCGTATTGACGGAGTCTCAGATGAGATGGATCCGCTCGAAGTTTGATATCTCGAGCT
This sequence comes from Magnolia changhungtana, assembly GCA_030180095.1. NCBI lineage: Eukaryota > Viridiplantae > Streptophyta > Magnoliopsida > Magnoliales > Magnoliaceae > Magnolia > Magnolia changhungtana. Next base: position 1,398,145 of record JASAUF010000200.1, on the reverse strand, counting down.
CCATGCAGATAAGGGCGTCAGAGCCCCTTGATACTCCCGATGCACCTACTGAAGAGGAAGTGGTCATTTTCCTCTGCACCCTTCAGTGCGAGCTCTAACTCCCTATACACCCCTTCGTCCGAGCCCTAACAGCCTACCTGGGACTTTCTCCTGATCAATTCACCCCCAATGCTTGGAGGGTTTTAATTTCTTCCTTTATCATTTGGCATCAAGTCGGGAACCCGGAGCTGACACCAAAGGAGTTGACAAGTCTGTACTTGGTCAAGCACGACAGCCAAGAGCCATCGTACGACTTCACAATCCAAGGTAGAAAGGGGTCGGGGCTGGTCATGAACCTTCCGTCCTCTAACAAGGGCTAGAAGAACAAATGGTTCTAGGCTTCGGGCGAATGGGAGGCGTTAACGGCGGAGCTTGGAAACTTGATAACTCGGGTCCCCACCCGATTCACAACATCAAGTCAGACTTTGCACATTTTTTTATATCCTTCTTCTTTCTGCCGTAATCGGACTAAAGTCTTCCTTTTATTTCTACAGATTTTTTGAGAGGTTCGCCTCTCCTCTCCTCGGACCAGAAAAATCAGGTTGCCAGGACTAGGGTGCAATCGGAAGAACTTCGCTCCTGGTCAGACCTGATCATAACCGCCAATCTTCACTTGTCCGGACTTTGCAAGTCTGAGCCTCTTCCTACTTCCTTCAGTAAGTTTCTCATGCATCTCTTCCTTCGAAATTAATGAACTTCTTGACTTGGTCGCTGATTCGTTGTTTTGCATGCAGGCATGGCCGAGGCGGCTGGGTCTCAGAGGAGAAGCCACTCCGATAGTTGACGAGATGCTGAGGGCCAAGCCCCGAACGAAGACCACCGTTCGGAGGAGGCAGCCGGCTCCTCAGGGCAAGGGCCCCTCGGCTCCAGTTCCGTTCTTTGCGCACTTCAATTTCTGTCTTTGCTGCCTTTAGTTGCTGCAGACTGTCCGGTGAGGCTGCGGTCATCAATGCTCTGGCTCCAATCTTCCCTCCTGTCCCCACTCCTCCCACCGTCAAGGCCCCTCCTGCAATTGAGTCAAACCGCTGAGTTAGCCCTTATTTCATATGAGTTGAATCCAGTTTATGACTGAGTTAGCACAAATTATCAAGGCAAACAATGGACTAGCACGAGTTGAAAACTCGGCAATAACCTCATTGGAACAACTTAACTCAGTTGATTTTCGAGTTGAGGAAGAATGCTAAAATGCACCTACCTTGAATGGAGAATCTCACAGATCGACTTGCTTTCCACGACTAGCCGCACTAATGACACTTGAGCAAGTCTTACGACACACCAACACTCCAGATTGAGTGCAATACCATCAAGTTAGTGTGACTAGTCAACACCACTCGCCTCCACAAGAACTTTTAGCTCTCATTTCCCTTCCTTTGCTCCTCTTTCTTCAGACAACATCTCGACTGTGGATAGACTCAAATTGATAGCGAGAGTCGCCCAGGCTGAGTCAACTCAGTATAGTTCAACTTAGATTCACTAACTTGCCCTACTCTTACTCCCTCTCTTTCTGATTTTTCTTTGAATTAAAAAGGACTAGAGAAGAATAGAAATGGGGTATTTATATCCGTCAGTCTGGCTCTAGATGATTCCGTAACTAATCCTATAATTAGTTGAGTTTTAAACTAAAACTTAGACTCGATTAACAAATAACCCACTAGCATGATTAGACATATTGTAGAAACATAATCAGAATTTAGGGGTGGTTATCAAATGGTAAGACCCTTCAAATAGACGCACCTGATCGACAAATGGACCCCACATACGGATGGTGGGTTTTTCAGCCCAACGGAAAAGATGACTTGGACGTTAATGATAAACTTGTGGTTGACGGATCATCACATGATTTGACTCAACTAGACCGCTTAAATGGATGCTGGGATGCATGTGGGACCCACATTTTTGGATGAAAACCCTTAACACGTTGATGATTTTGAGTTTCTTTTCTTAAAGCGGCTAATGAAACTCAAAGGCAGCGAAAAAACCCTAATCCCTTCAAAGCAAAGTTTCTAGACTTGCTATAAATTTGACATATATGCAAGCTTGAGATTGCTTGGATGACATTCCTATGGCTCAGATCTTTTCTAGGGCACCTGTATTGCTAAAACTAGAAATATTCTTTCTACCTTTTGTTTGTTATGATTCCTTAACTGAAAAGATTCTTCTACGGTTTAGATGAACCTGGAATGGAGGGCTAGGAATAAATATTCGCCTCACAAACAGATATGTGGCAAAACAGAAATTGATTCCATTCTTAGAATTGCCGCATATATGTCTTTCTAACACCATTGATTATGCACTTACACACGTGTTCTAATGTGCGAAAGTAGCCAGGGTTTGGTCGAAGGCACTATCTGAATAAGATCAATGATTCAGATCTATCGACATCATAACGATAGGTGGGCTACCATCTTTCAGCGGAAGTTTGTCCATTTGAATCTTTGTTTGGGAGAATGAAAGTGAGAGAAATTCTCTACTTTTTTGTAAAGACACGGGTCAACATCCTTTTGACTGGGTGTTGAATCCGGTACACCTTTTTTCTTTTTAGGTGTTGAATCCGGTACACCTTAAAAAAAAAAAAAAAAGTCTTGCATTTCATTAGCAAAAAAGAGGCTTTACAGTATAGGAGCTTCGGGCAACCTTGGGGCAAAAAACAGGGCCACCTATCGTAAGGGCCGTCACTGACACCACCAAGAAAACAAAAAACCCAAAAAATATCTTTACAATTTCACGCGGGTATCTCTAACAACACCTAACCCGACCTTATCTAAGAACAAAAGGCCACGAATGCGGGAAGGGAGATCCCGAAATTGAGAGGTCACAAGTGACGCTTGGGCCTCGCTAGCCTCCCTAGCCATGCCATCAGCCGGGCCATTCCCTTCCCTGGGGATTATCGAGAAAGCAAACGCTGCATTCCGTTCCAAGCTCTTGATCTTAGATACCCAAGGCTTCCATTTCTAAGGGGTGACGGAAGTCCCAGACAGCAGGCCTGCCGCGACCGTGGAATCGATTTCAACAACAATTTTTGAAAAGCCTCTTTCCGGACAGAGGATAATACCATCATAAATAGCTTGAAGCTCCACTTTGTTGTTCGAACCAACCCCATAGGCAGACAAGAAAGTAAAAACAAAGTGACATTGCCTCATATCCCCATGCTCTCGCACCAAGTTCGAATACAAGTCTCAGTACTCCACATATTCACCAAACAAATAATAAGGTACTCCACACCCTATAAATTAACAAGAGATTTTCTTCTCCTTTTCAATAAAACTATTCCAAAAACACTAAAAAACTAAGTTTTAACAAACACACACACACACACACACACACACACATATATATATATAATATTTTTTAATCAAATATTTTCACAATATATTTAACGCAGCCAACTTCCATCAACGCGGCTTAAAGCACTTTATAAAAGGTTGAGTTAAAGCCAATAGTGAGGTGGAGAGGATCAACACTATCATAAAGCACTTCCATCTACACTTACGTAAACCTTCCCTAGGAAAAGAGAATGCTTTCATGCTAGGACTCGAGCCTAGTGCACCAGCGGCACAACAATTTACGTGTTGTGGGGCCTAGTGTACTAGAGGCACAACAGTTTAGGTGTTGTGGAAAGAGGGGGGTGGCCCGCCATGATCTATATGTTTTATCCACATCATTCATCCATTTTTTTTCTGCTTATTTAAGCGCATGAGCCCAAAAATGAGGTAAATAAAACTCTTTGGTAGACCACACCACAGGAAGCAATAGAGCTTGAACATCCATGATTGAAAAATTTTAAGGGTACAAAAGTTAGAGCATTGGATCTAGCTGGCATTTGTAGCATACCTTCCATGTCTGTGTGACCTAATTAATAGGTTGGATGGCAAATAAACAATGGGGTGGATGGTAGGAAGTTTTTAACGGTGGGTGTTCATTGACTAATGTTTCCTGTGGTCCGCCTAAAATCTGCAACTGCTTCATTTTTTTTAGACAATGCCTTAAAATGAGCTAGAAAAACAGATGGACAATATAGATATACGGTATATACATTGAGGTGGGCACCATAGTTAGGCACTCACCCATTAAGTTGTTACTCGAACTCACCTAATCTGGGTTGTTGGAAGAGTGAAACATAAACACTAAAAAATTCAATGTGGCCCACTTCTATCAACAAGATATAAAGTACATTACAATTTAAATTATTTCAAGAAAAGGGAAGAAAGAGAATCGATCCACTCATAAAGCACTTCTATGGGCACCACATAAACATCCTTTACAAACGGAGGGCGCCACGTAAACCTCCTTTACAAAAAGAGAACCATTTAGGTAGAGACTCGTAGGGGCGTACATCGAATATTCAGCACGGCCACTAGCTAACCTCAACTAGCCAGCTCGGTTCTGTCAGCAGCTTGGGCCGGTGCGAGCCAAGATCGAGTTGTTGAGAATTTCGCAAACACATGGACTGCACCTTCAAATTCTCACTGAATGTAAAAGACCAGCAGCAGTTTCACAAGTATTTCAGCAAACACCTTGTAAGCAACATCAAAATCAAGAAAAAAAAAAAGAAGAAGGGAAATTCATTTGATGAAACATATCTTATTTGCCACTAGCCGACACTTTGTTGAGTCATTTCATCAAACACTTGGTGAGCAACATCAATATCAAAATAAACGAGTCGCCGAACTGGTTTGATCCGAGTTCGATTCGAGTTGGGTTCGAACTGAGTCGAGTCGAGCTGGGCCATCTCGAACTCGACTCGAACTCATTTTCAAGCTCTAAAAACTAGCTCAACTCGAATCGAACTCAGCTTTGAACCGAGCTAATTCGAGCTTTTTCAAGCCTAGTTGAGCAAGTTGACCGAGCTAGCTCGTTTCTTATACACCCCAAGAGACTCGGATTGTCTAGCCTTACAGACATTATGACAATTGTATTTTATGTGCCATGAAATGCTCATCGGCCCCTCCAAAATGTATGTGTTTTATCTACTCCATCCATCCATTTCTTCCAGCTCATATTAGGGCATTTCTGGTAGATAAAATTCTCAAGTGGTCCATAACAATAAGAAGCAATAATGATTGAATGCCCCCCATTAAAAACTTTGGGGGTTAAGTCTGGACCTGTCATCTTTAGGTATATGTACAAATTCTCTACAACCAAACACTTTTAAGTGTTCATAAGAAATATCTTTCCAACTGATCCGTACCATTTATACAATATCTCCATTTGTAAAAGTCAAATGAGATGGAGTAATTAAATAACATGCAGTCCTCATTAGAGCTGTACACGAGCAGACTAAGGCTCGAGTACTCGCTCGACTCGATTCGGAATACTCGACTCGTGTGATTTTGAGCCGAGTACGAGCGAATTTATAGGGCTCGTTTAGAAAACGAGTAGAGTACGAGTTGAGAAGTACTCGACTCGTGTACCTGATATATATACCTCGCTTTAAAAAAAAAACCCTACTCGTCTGGGTCGTTTTCAAACAGCGCCCGTTCAAAAACGAAAACCCCCTCTCTCTCTCTCTCTCTCTCTCTCTCTCTCTCTCTCTCTCTCTCTCTCTCTCTCTCCCGGCGACCGGGCTCACGTCCCCTCTTCTTCCCTCTCTCACTCTTCCCCTGTCCCTGTCTAGCCGTCCCTCTTCTTCCCTCTCTCTCGTCCCTGTGGCCTATCCGGTGCCCTGCACCGCTGCACGCAAAGGGTGGAGATACTCGTCCATCGTCCTTGCCCTACACGCTCATCCCTGCTCTACTCGTCCGTCGTCCCTGCCCTGCACGCTCGTCCCAAACCCTACTCGTCCGTCGTCCCTACCCTGCACGCTCGTCCGGTGCCACAAAGGGTCCCTGCCAACCACTCGTCCGTCGTCCCTGCACTGCACGCTCGTCCCTGCCCTACTCGTCCGCAAAGAGTATGAGTCCCTAATCCCTATCCATACTTTCTTTTTCTTTTTATTATTGTATGCCTAATGTGATTCAAATCTGCCCAATTTTTTGCCATGAGAAGGGCCCACAATCTGTCCATTTTGGACAGCAAGGATGGTCTTAAATCTGTCCAATTTCTGCTCGTACTCGAACTCGCTTTGAAAAATTAGACTGGACTCGACTCATTTACTACTCGTTCTCAGCTCGTACTCGAGCGAGTAGAGTACGAGCAGGGAGTCCATGCTCGTTGGCCGAGTAGAGCCGAGTACGAGCAACACTCGGGCGTTAAAAGCCGCGAATGAGTAGGGCGATGCTCGACTCGACTCGACTCGTGTACAGCTCTAGTCCTCATTGCTTCCCTCCAAAATGATCTTGGTAATTTTTTCTTTGTTGGATAAACAGATCATGTCGACATCTCTCACTCTCATCCTTGAGCTGGACGGATATTGTATTGTTGCATGGCGTACATCCATTTATCATACCATCAGGTGTAAGATCCTTGAGCTGGACGGATATTGTATTGTTGCATGGCGTACATCCATTTATCATACCATCAGGTGTAAGACTAACTAATTATTCTCTTAAAGCTCACGGAGTTATGTGATGTAAAGACGGTAGCTTAGGGCTGTCAAGGGGCCGGGCCCGGGTTGGGCTCGGCTCAAATTTTGAACTATTTCGGGCCAGGCCTATTCAAAATTCTGATTTTGGCAGGCCAAAGCCCGGCCCATTGACACTTGGACTACAAGGTGTTTATCACTTTATTTCACTAAATTTTATTACGCTGGAGATTGCGGACGCTTGCAAGATCCTAGTCAATCATCAAGTAGGTCGTACCTTGGATGGGTCATACACAACCAAGTACATTATTTTGACAATCCTAGCCATTCTATTGCAAGGCTGTTCTGGAAAAGAATAGAGCCAACAGAAATGTTTTCTTTTTTATATTGCCCATTTCAATTTTATTATTATGATTATTATTATTTTAAAAAAGAAAAAAGAAAAAATGCCAATGCCATTTCAATAATTGTGAGGTTTTTTTTTTTTTTTTTTTTTTTTTTTTTTTAATTAACAGGTGGGAGCACACCGCCTGAGATTTACAATATGTGTGAATTAAATGATCGAAATCGTGAAAATTCTCACAATGAAATCTGTTTTTTAAAATCAAATTATGGTTCTCAATTTAAATATATCATGATTTAGTTTTTCGTTTTGGAACTATGAATCTATTATTTGCTTTGTAATAAGTCATCCATCATTATTTGATAAATACTGCATACTACACAGTTGGGTACTTTGGAAACTTATGTTTGTTAAATACTTTCAGTTACACATTGAAAGAGTCCATTTATTTGCCGGTATGAACTGATCATATCTGAGGAGCCGTAACCGCTCATCCATTGGGGCTTCCGTAGAATTTCCGGGTGCTAAAAAAATGAATTAGTACTGCAATTGCAGCTATTCGACAATCTGGACTTCCATAAAGTCCATTGACCTTAAGGCTAACACCATCCAATTAGAACCCTTCTCTAACTAAGTGTTTTCATGGATGGGCCCACCACATTGACTTCATCAATTCACCGAGTCGCCTATGCCTGTTAGGTCGCAAATGGCAGCGGATCGGATCCACAACTAAACAAGTAGCCGTCTCTTTCATGAAATAAAAACTCGAGCGTCTTCTATCCAATGAAATTCCATCGAAATCCATTAACGATAGTGTTAGTATCATCCAGTTGGAAGCCCTTCTGTGACTAAAGGTTTTCCCCATCCATTTAAAAGGACATTGATCAAATAGTTACACTTGTCAGATCAGCATGACATTTGCAGGATAGCTCATGAACTATGGGCTGTACCAAATGAACAGTCCAGATCAATGTCTATTTCATTTATTGAAATTAATTCTTTTGATAATTCATTTCATTCATTAAAAAAAAGGAAAATAAATACAACCACCTGGTGATTAGGATTGCTCGAACATGTTTCTGCTCAGAGTCCTGAGATGATCTGAGCAGACCCGACTTTTGTAACTGTCACCATCTGTCGATGACTTTAGTATTCAACTTGCGTTTTTTTAACCTATGACATGCAATGCACTCTATCTACCACTCAGCCATGAGTAGAGACCCAACAAACATTCAACTCAAAAAAAAATAAAAATAAATAAATAAATAAAAATCAAAGGTTAGAATAATGAATGAAGCTTAACTAGACTTAGAGATCTTCTACCACATTGAAGTTGAAGAGGCCAGTGAACTACGGCCATTTTTAGAACGGTGCAAAACTAACAAACTAATCTATCTCCATGTAGACGGTGTAACCTGCTATAAAGATAACCTATGTACATGAGGTGAGCTATGTGTAGACCACAGGTTCACAAAAGTGAAAATGGAGAGTGATTCTAATGTTGGTTTTTAACAGTGAAAATTTCCGACGCGCCCCTGGCCACAGGAAGTTTGCGGCCATAAGCTATATATGTGGGCTACAGAGATTCTAGTGACAAAGTCCACTCTGTTCATTGGTTTCTAAAGATTAAAATAGGACAAGTTCAGAAATATCTAAAATTCAGCTGGGTTACAACACACTAAACAGTGAAAAAGGAGACGTCCACCATTGAAATCTTCCTTGAGCCGACCATGATGTTTAAATGCCATCCAAATCATTCATAGGGCTACTACCACTCAAATAAACAGATAAACATTAGGCAAAAATATCATTCTGATAATAAAAAATAAAAAATAAATAACTTCTATGGCTCCCACGAGGTTTCCAATGGGAAGCATTCAATCCCAGCTTTCTTGTGTGGTGTGTATGAGTTTTGGTTCTGCCTCATTTTTAAAATTCTGTCCTATTTTGATCTTTAGAAACTTATGTGCGGAGTATATTTGTCACAGGAATCCCTACGGCCACAGCAATTCATGTCAACATCCGCTTTTTTATGGGACTCCGATGGAGCCCACACCACCCAGCCAGCTGGTGGAAAGAGCTATGTGGGTCACAGCTTGATGCATGAGTCTTATCCGTAAATCCATTTTTCCAATCATTTAGGGCACGAAAACAAAAATAAAGAAGATCCACAGCTAGAGTGGACCACACCATAGAAAACAATAGTGGAGGGTTGAACGCTTACTGTTGAAACTTCCCCAGGATACAAAAGTTTTGGATCAAGCTGATATTTGTGTTTTACATTCATATAGGTTATCAATAGGTTAGATGGAAAATAAACATTACAATGGGGCCTCCAAGAAGTTTTCAAACGGTAAGCATTCAATGCCACTGGTTTTTTGTGGTGTGGCTTTGGATTTATCATAGTTTGGGCTTAAGCTTTAAAATGGGCTCCAAAAAAGATAGACAACGTGTACAAAACGCATGCATCATGGTGGGGCCCACAGAACGTTTTCGCTGGGTAGTGTTGGCTCACTGCCCAATCGGAGTCCTCAGTCCTCACTTTTCATGCCGTATGGAAAATATCCCGAATCTCTTCCACGGCAGCCTCCCGGTCTACACACTGCCACAGGAGTCAAGTCAACACCAGCAGGATAAAAACTTTGGTACTCTGGCCTGATACTCAGGCTGTCCAGCAGGGTGGGCCCACCGTGAAAACTGAAAGCCCCAGGCATCACGTACGCCGATAAGATCATCATGTTGGCCATCACGTGGTGTATGTGGTGGTTTTTGGGTGGTTGTAAACTATCTTCAATGCTATGGACCGCCTAATGGTTGCATAGGCCATGTTTTGGGGCATTCCATGATCATGGTCCACCTTGTTAATACACGGCTTGGATAGCATACACGTAAAATGGTGGGCCCCACAAATAAAATAGTGTATAAGAGGGTGCTATTCATATCAACAATAGATGATGAACAGGATCCTTGTTTTTACCCCACGAGTTTCAACAACAGATTAAGGGTTGAGCACGTAAAATCCCACAGCGGCGTGAGTTCTTCGGAACAGCAGACAATGAAAAGTTCTTGGAGCCACTTTTCACCAAGCTCATATTTGTGTTTTCCCTTCATTTAGATCTTACTTTTTTGTTTTATTTATTTTTTATTTTTTATTTTTTAAAGTTTATTCAAGTGGACCATGCAACATAAATCAATGGAGATTGAAAATTTATTGAAGCTACGGAAGATTATGATCATGCTGATATTTGTGTTTTCTCTTAATTTAGGTCCACCTAACCTTATGAATATAAGTCAGGACACTCTAAGACACCCTATCTTATGGATAGGAGTCCGGACACTCTAAGATATCCCAATCTTACCTTGTCTAAAAACAAAGAACTGCAAAAAAACAAAAACATAAAGATTAATTTTTAAAAAAGCAGTATGAACCGATTGGATGGCAAATAAATATCACGATGGGCCTTAGGAAGTTTAGAAAGTTTCAACAATATTATAATTATCACCATTACTTCCCGTGGTTGGATCCACTTAATCCTTAAATTTGCCTATTCTTTGAAATGATTTGTTAAAATAAATGAACGACGTGGATGGAAGGGAGTGGGAGTCAAGTGGACCTGATTTTCTGGGAGGCTTTTAGCTTGCCCCATCTTGTTAAGGGCCAGTATCTGTTAGATAAGGAGGGGTTGGGCTTAATTAGAGAACACCCATAGAGTTTTCTTGTATAGGATATGATAGGCGGGCCAGCCTTCTTTTTGTAGCTGGTCCTTGCCCGAACAGCCTTGCCTGTTTTGCCTTGTTTAATCAATGAATATGTAACGCCCTGAAAATCGGGGGTCGAGTAAATACTTAACTCCCGAGTTTCCGGTGTCACATATCATGCATTTTATGACTTATTGATTAGTCGATTTAAATTGCGCAATTTGGAACAACCTGGAACATGAAGTACATCCACAAGCCTACTGAAATGGAAGGAGATAACATAAATATCTATATACATGTCCAAAAGAATAAAAGGGCGCACATAGCGTCACACAACCAAAATCACAAAAAAATATATCAAGTCCAAAAGAATAGGACTGAGCTCCCAGCTCAGCAACCCCTCAACTCATCTACGGATCCGAAGCAGCTCCGCCCATCAACTGAAAATATGAGAACTCATCCTCCTCGTCCAGACTCACGCTGCCAGGCTCCTCCTGATCGTCGCCACCTGCATCTATAGAAGCGTCTGGTTGGTGTTTTAAAACACCGTCCCAGAGTGGGAGTGAGTGATCAACTCAGTGTGAACTATTAATCTTAAGTTATAACAGGCATCAATTATAACATGAATTTAATGAAAAGCAGTAAATCAACAATCCTACAACTCTTATTAGATGCAAATGCAATGCAATGATATGATGCATGCCCTCGCCGCAACGCTCCCTCGAGCGACTCCGTCTAACGATCGCATATGGCAACACTCCCTCAGAGCGACCTCGACTGCCGAGTCGCCACCCTAACTAATGCGATGCAATGCGATCATGTTAGCCAAGTTTTTAGTTAAGTCCATTCATCCAGCAGATTGGGATTCTGATTCACCCTACATGTCACTGCCCTAATCCGGTTGCAGGCCAAGGCCCCCATCAACGCGTGAGGCCGAGTCCCCGCGGTCCGTGATCCCGTCGGGTCCTCATTCCCGACTCCAAGCACATGAGGAGTGCCGATAAGGAAGGGATCGCTCGCGGTCACTACGGGGAGGCGCGGTACCCCAGCGTAGGCCGACAGCTCGGACACAGTGTCCCATTCCACCGTGCCCGGCTCACGAGACTGTGGACCAGTTATAGTCTAGTTATCAATGGGCCACCAAGGTTGTAGGGTGCATCAGGTTCCATACATATATGTGCGAACATGGTTAACAAACAGGGATGATCAGGTAGTAGGCTAATCCGCACAAATCGTAGCATGAGACGAATGGCCTCGGGCACAAGAGTCCCATGTAGTCGAACTACAGCCACCCGAACACTCTCGCCCAATCCGCGAGCCTAGCCTTAGTGTATTCCTACCGATGGGACTACCCTCTCCTGTTAGGTTCCTGACCATCCCAAGAGCGCACTAAAAGAATCTACCGCATGCCCACGACTTATATTACTACCTAGCACATCCATATCATATTATCAAGCATCCTAACCATACCAAACATATACCTCAAACAAGCGAGCAAGAACTATCATAAAATTAAAGTGCATGTGAGTGTGTGGGTTGTGTGAGGAAGTTATCACTTCCTCCATCTTGAAAAATCATGAGCATCCCGACAAATAATCACACATACAACGAAACACCACACATGAGGGAATGAATCAACAACCACAAGCATGTTATCATCCAACATAGTATTATGAGAAGGCACAATATATATATCACAATTGAGAGTTAAGCATGCATATTCCAACCAATCCAACAAACATGGAAATCCCTAGGGTTTTCTCTAGAATTCCAAATATGACATCCAAGCACTCAAAATCATTAAACCCACACTAAAATTGGTGCTAGGCCACCTAAGAGCAATAGTCCGCACCTCGAATTTGATGGAGGCTTGGAAACGACCTAGAGGTGAGGGTTTTGGAGGTTGGCCGGCCGGAATCCCTAAAACAATTCAAGCATGAGAGAAATCCATACCATTTCTTCTTCAATATAAGGATTTCAAGAGAAAAAGAGTGAGGGATCCTACCAAGACGGCCCACGGACGATTCTTAAAGTGGCGGTGGAGAGTTTCTTCTTGGAGGAGGGATAGGGGGTTGAAAGGGTCGAGTTCCCTTGGCCCCACCTCGATTTAGGGTGCTCCTTTGCTCAATTTCACACTCTCAACTCTCCTTGGTCGTTGGAGATGGTGGGAGTTGCTAGGGAGAGAGATGGGTTGTTGGAGTTGGAAGAGGTTTGAGGGGGAGCTTGATTGTTGGAAGATGGTGGGGTTATGAAGAAGGGAAATTGGTTGTTGTAGGTAGAATGAAGTGATGAGGGAGAGAGAGAGCTTGTTGGAAAATGAAGGAGGGTGATGAGGAAGAGAGCCTTAGGGCTTTATTCTCTAGACTTGGCCCATTTGGCCCCAAGCTTCCAAAATTCCCAAATTAGACCTATGGGGCCCCCTTTTGGTGTTGTGGTGGCCCAAGTGCCCCTCAGGCCACCAAATTCGGCGTGGAGGAGTCTTATGACGCGACTAGGATCCATGCAAAAATTGAGAGCGAGCGGATGAACGAATATATGATTTGAGCAAGCACTTTCGTCCCAAAAATGGCCCTGTGGGGGCTGATCTGGTGATTGGGGCAGTTCTGGTGGCCCTCTGGCCATGAAACTTGTAGGGTAGGTGATCCATGGCCCGATGAAGGGCCCTGCAAAATTTGGGAACAAACGGATGCGCGGTTTGGTCATACGGGTCCGATTTGCGATCAACGGTCACCGTTCAACGATCAGGCCCCAGATTTGGTGGACGGGCGTAGAAAAATATATTAAGCCACCACCACAAATTTGGAGGGAATCCGACGGCCGGAACGCCTAGAATCTCGATTTCATTTGTAAGAGCCAGATTCCAATTTTTGGCATTGGTGGGGTGCAGTCGGCTAGTGCCAGATCCTAGTTCTAGGTGTCCACTGGGTCCGCTGTCCGCGATGGACCACAAGCCCAGTGAGATATATGATTTCCGGAAGTTTTAGATTTTTCTGACCATCCTCGGTCACTGGGTGGCCCACACGGGCTGTTGACAAGTGCGAACGGTCATCAGGCTTGGCGGGCCACGCCAGGTCCCATCATGGCCAGCCTGGTCTGTTCTAATGGGCTGATCCTAGTTTAATTTTACTGGTGGTACCTCACCCTGAGCAGTTTAAACTGATGGTCCTGCGGCAAATCCGACGTGGACGTCCCAGGATACTGTGCTGGTTGGACGGGACGTTACAGAATATTACATAGAGATTTCAAAAATAATAATAATAATAATAATAATAATAATGAATGAGGTGGATAAAATACATATAATACGGTGGACCCCACAGAAACCTGACAGGACCGAGTTTGTCTTAAATGAAGCATAGCTAGCATCAGTTTTTCACCACCATTTTCCGTTCCCCCCTTTCTCCCCTTTTTATATGATCCAAGTTGCATTGACACACATGCATAATCCAATCAATCCATCCGGACGGTCTATTATGTCCAGCATCTATTTCAGTGATTAAACTGTCTAAATCACACTACTTGTCATGATCTATTTTAGACTTCTATTTGATAGCCATCCACTTCCCATTGGTTTGTGCAAAACATTGGAATGATCATCAGCAATCAGGGTTGTTCGATGAGAGTCTCTGGTAGCACCACGCCCACCTCTGGTGTGGCAAGTGTCTTGACTCTTCTACTGGTTCCCTAGTTAAGTTCGCATCATTTGCAGGCATGCGACTGTAACACTTGGCATCGCGTTACGCGAGCGGAAGACCTTGTACTCGACTACGGCGTTTCTCACTTTGTTTCGTACGTAGATTTCTCAGAAAGCCTTACTTCATGCACTTGGATGCTAGGTGGGGCCCACTTAGATGTTTGTGATAAATCCACTCCATCCATTGGTTTTTCGAGTTCATTTGAAGATATGTGAACAAAAATAAGGCGGATTCAAAACTTAATCCGGCAACACAAGAGGAAATAGTCGGGATTCAGTGACCACTGTTGAAATATTTGTATGGCCACAAAAGCTTTGTATCAAGATAATTATTTTTTATTTCACTTCATCCCAGTGGCAATGAGCTTATAAACGGTTTAGATGGCACCTAAACATCAAGCTGAATATCGGAAAGGTTTCAATGGTATTAAACTCTTTTCCCAGTCTTGGTATCGATTCCCTAGTTGTAGAGCTGGGCATATTTGGACCGATCCGATGAATCCGACCCGATCAGACCCGATCCGACCCGTTTCAAACCGATCCGACGGCTTGGATCGGTGCTGATCGAGTAGGGTCATTCAGATCCGACTATTTTCCGGATCCAGATCGGGTAGTGGTCAATCCGAACAGATTCGATCCGAAAACCCGATCCGAATGGATCCGGACCGATCAGATCCGGCCCGATCCGGAGTAAAAACCAATACTTTTACTTTTTCCTATGGTGTGGTCCACTTGTGCTTTGGATATGCATCAATTTTGGGTTCAACGACTAAAATAACCTTAAAAAATGAATGGACGGCGTGGATATACCGCATGAATTCACGGTGGGCCCGAACAAAGTTTACTCGCCTATCACTGTGAGTTACCTGCCATGCACGTCAACTTGGCAGCAATATGTATCATACCACATGAAACAGTGGTAGTAATAATTTTTCACCATTGAAACCTTTATGTGCCCCACAGTGATGTTTACTTGCCATCCAACCTGTTCATACGATCTTACAGGCATGGATGAAAGGAAAACACAAATATTATCTTGATAAAAAACTTATGTGGCCCACAAGAATATTCTCAACGGTGGACGCTCAGTTCACACTGTTTCCTGTAGTGTGGTCAATTCAAGCTTCGGATATAATTCATATTTTGTCCCTAGTACTAAAATTATCAGGTAAAATGGATGGACGGAGTGGATTAAATATATAAATCATGGTTAACCTTGAAGAGTTTACTCAGTACGTTGAGCTTAATGAGTTACTCAGTTTCGTTTCCAATTCAAGCTCTACACCAGTTTTGAGCAAAACAATGGGCTGAAAAGCGGTTTTAATGTTTAAGTAAAAACATGGGCGCTTGAGCTCCGAGTTGTACGAACGGTCCAAAGATATCAAAGTTACATGGCCCCACAGTGATATATTTATTATATCTAAACCGTTCATATATTTTTAGAGATCAACGTAGAATATTATCTAAAAATTTATTAATATTCAAAGATCATTGGACCACACCACAAGTAGCAGCAATGAATGATTTTCACCATTAAATATTTCATGTGGTCCACTTGATAGTTAGATCTGTCTTAATTTTAATCGTAAGCCTTATGACGAGCTCGCCAAATGGATGAACAGTTTAAATATAACACATACCTCATGATAAGATCCAAATAACTTGCTAAGGTTGTTACAGCAAGTCCCCACCTATGGTATATAAAAAAAAAAAAAAAAAAAAAAAAAAAAAGTTTCGTGCAGTGCACGATATATATGCTCGGTAAAAATATGAATACAGTAACGGATAGTCTTTTCAGAGCCATGTGGGGCCCACCTTGATGTATATGTTTTATCTAAGCCGTTCATCCATTTTGACATATCAATTTAGGCGTTGATAAAAAAATTTAACATATATTAAACATTGAAGTGGACCACATTTCATACAGATTCGAAACGTACCCAACTCGGTTCCTTTGACCGAGGAGACTCGGTTCGGGTGAGATGAATCATGTATCAGATCTGTTCGGGTCAGGTGACCCGGATTTGATTCCGGATCTGATCGAGTTTGGGTCCACCCGTTGCCATTTCAGATCATCGGTTTGAACCCAATCCGCTCCGATCCTGACCGATGCCCACCTCTACCTAGTTGGTGGCTAACAGTGAAGTGTGAGCTGACTGTGCCGTGTACTAACAAAGCTAACCAAAAAACAAACCTCTTTTTCCCGTTTTTCCTCTAATTTTTGTTCTTATTTACTAAATGAGCTTGTAAAATTAATGACCATGATAGATTTCTAACAAACATCACGGTGGGCCTCATCTAACATCGCATTACATTAACGTCCCTTTTTCCCAAAATCTTATTTGCTAGTGATCTCGTTATACATAGAGCGGATTGGGTGAGACCCCTACTGCTGGGCTCATAGTGATGTATTTTACTTAAATCCACATCATCCAACTCTTTTAAAGCTAATTTTCCACAACATCCAACTATTTTAAGGCTAAATTTAAGGGAAGACCCCAAAAATGAAGCTGACATAAATCTTAGGTTGACCACACCACGGGAAATAGTCATGATTGAATTCCCACCACAAAAATTTTATGAATTCCACCAAAAAGTTTATTTGACATCCAACCTGTTGATAAGGTCACAAACACCTGGATGAAAAGAGCACACAAATATCATCTCGATCCAAAGCTTTGATGGCCCACAAGATGTTTTAGTGGTCAGTCACCATTGTTCCTGTGCTATGGCCCATCTTGGTTTTGGAACTGATTATTTATTGGATGATGCCCTAAAATGAGCTTTCAATGCGGATGGACTGCGTGGATGTTGTCACATACATCGTATTGAGCCACATAGTCAGGGGTCCCACCCAACTCGGTGGATCTGGTGTCTCACCTAATCCGCTTCAGGCGTTGCAGACGCTATCCGAACCAATCATTAAATAGGCCATACCATGGATGGGCCATATACAAAAAGTAGATCGTTCTCACGATCATAGCCGTTCTACTGCAGAACAATTTTCGAAAAGAATGAACGGTTATAAAAAGAGCCAACAAAAGGTTTCTTTTAACCGTCCATTTCAATAAATACGCCAATCCAAGGGTTAGGTTGTGCATTTCAATACATGTGAGTTATTAAATTTTCTAGTCCAAGGTCTCTTTTTGACTGCCACCATCAATATCGATGGATGTATTCATGACTGCCACCATCAATATCGGTGGATGTATTTATAAAAATGAAAAGAGAGTTTTCAATTGATCGCATTCAACTACAAAAATCCAAGGTTAATATATTTCTAAGTGTTGACTATAATGTAACAGCTCAACTAGCGTAGTATCCAGAACACGGACGGTTAAAAACATGGAACCATCTCAGATGCAGCATTCTAAGTCGTGACGGTGGCAAAACCAATTCCGCTTATAAATATACGAAGGTAACGAGTCACCAGATGCCACTGACGTTTGTTTTCTTTTCTTTTTCGGTATCCCTCTCAATGGTACGAAGGATGGTGCTTGGATTCTTACGTCCAAAGGCATTTTGGTCGTTAATACTCCTTGCCTTCCATCTTCCATGCATGAACTGCATAGGAATCAGGTCGCCCGCGTTAGGAAACGAGACGGATAGACTCGCCTTGATCGCATTCAAGGAACGGATATCCAACGATCCTTTCGGAGTCTTCAACACATGGAACGATTCCTTCCATTTCTGCGATTGGAAAGGAGTCACATGCGGTGGACGTCGGCATCCTCAAAGGGTCACCGCCTTGAATCTTGTGTCCAGTAAATTGGTAGGGCCCATAGCACCTCACATGGCAAACCTCACCTTCCTCAGAAGTATAAACCTCTCGAGCAACAGCTTCCATGGAGAAATCCCACGGGAAATAGGCCGTCTCTTCCGGCTCCGTGATCTTGATCTGAGCAGTAATGGGCTGCAAGGAAGAATCCCTGATGACCTGTTCCACTGCTCGGAAATCAGATTCATCCTTTTACATGAAAACAAGCTCTCAGGGAGAATTCCTGTCCACCTTAGCTCTCTGTCAAAGCTTAAGTTACTGAATCTTGGTCATAACAATCTCATCGGCAACATCCCACCACCATTCGGGAACCTCTCATCTCTTGTTTCTCTCTATCTCCATTACAACAATTTGGATGGAAGCATTCCAGATGATTTAGGACGGCTACTGAAGTTACAATTTCTTCGGATCTCTTTCAATAATCTGTCCGGTATGATCCCACCATTGCTTTACAACCTTTCATCCATCATTTTTTTCTCCGTGTCTGCTAACCAACTTCACGGAAACATTCCACCCAATATAGGTGACACCCTTCCTAATTAATCTCCAGGGTCTTTTCCTGGGAAAAAACACATTTACAGGACCAATACCAGTTTCACTACCCAATGCTTCAGGAATTACTCATGTTGATTTTTTTTTAAATGATTTTAGTGGACCCGTTCCTGTAAACTTGGGAAGCCTACAGCATCTCCGTATCCTAAATTTAGCTGCTAATAAGCTTGGAGGTGGAGAAGGAGATAATGACTTGAGTTTCCTCACTTCTTTGAATAATTGTAGCCTTTTGGAAGCATTACTTGTAACTTATAATCAGCTGAGAGGAACACTGCCAGCCACCATCGTCAATCTCTCTACCCACCTAACAATGTTAGGGTTAGGAAGAAACCCGATATCTGGAAGCATCCCAACATATATAAGCAATCTCTTCAGCTTAAATAGTCTAAGTATACATGAGAGCTCTGTCATGGGTACCATTCCTATTGGTATTGGGAAGCTTCGAAATTTGCAGGGCTTGTATTTGTATGGAAATAAACTCTCAGGACAAATCCCATCCTCCATCGGCAACGTCACTGGATTGGCTATACTCTCTTTATATGAAAATCGTTTGCAAGGAAGTATCCCTTCGAGTCTTGGAAACTGCAGTCTTCTTCAAATATTATCCCTCAATAGAAATGAGCTTAACAGTACCATACCCAAAGAAGTTCTAAGTATTCCTTCTCTTGTTGAACTTCATGTAGGTGAGAATTCTTTGATCGGATCTTTACCGTCCGAAGTTGGTCAGTTAAAACAACTTCAATATTTGGACGTTGCCCGGAATAAATTGATAGGCGAAATTCCGAGCATGCTAGGCAATTGTCCAAACCTAGAAGTCCTTAATTTGAGCAATAACTTATTTCAGGGAGCCATTCCTCTATCTTTGAGCAACTTACAAAGTATTCTACTGCTAAATCTTTCTCATAATAACTTGTCTGGCCATATTCCACCAGTTCTGGAGAAATTTCCATTTTTGCAGTATATGGATTTGTCTTCGAATGATCTTGACGGCCCAGTCCCAACTCAAGGATTTTTCAAAAATTCAAGTGCATTTTCGATCCTTGGAAACATCAAGCTTTGTGGAGGTATCCCACAATTACAGCTACTAGCATGCCCGGAGAAAGCTCCTAAGAAAAATGGAAGGTCGACGTCTCTTATAGTAATATTCTCTGTGGTCGGTGCAGTTTTAGGTTTGATTCTTTTATCCTTTCTCTTTGCCACTCTTTATCGGGCGAGAAGAAAGGCCAACAAGAAGCCTTTGCCTGCATCTTTATTGGAGGGCCAGTTTTTAAATGTTTCCTATGCTGATCTCTTTAAAGCGACTGGAGGGTTCTCTTCGGACAATTTGATTGGAATGGGAAGTTATGGTTATGTATACAAAGGAATTCTAAATGGCGATGAAACACTTGTTGCAGTGAAAGTTTTCAATTGGCATCAACGTGGAGCTTCTAGAAGTTTCATGGCTGAATGTGAAGCATTGAGAAATATCCGGCATCGGAATCTAGTTAAAATCATAACTGCTTGCTCAAGCATTGATTTTATTGGTAATGATTTCAAAGCACTAGTATTTGAGTACATGCCTAATGGGAGTCTAGAGAAGTGGTTGCATCCAAGTGTACATGGCGAATATGAAATGCAGAGCTTGAACCTTATTCAAAGACTAGATATAGCCATTGATGTCGCCTCTGCATTGGAGTATCTTCATCACCATTGCGGCACACCAGTCATTCATCGCGATCTAAAACCAAGCAATATTCTACTGGATGATGACATGTGCGCCCACGTGGGTGATTTCGGATTAGCAAGGTTCCTTTCTAATGCTGCCAGTAATACCTCTCAAGATCAAACCAGCTCAACTGGGATCAAGGGATCTGTTGGCTATATTCCTCCAGGTAACAATTTCATGCTTTTTCTTCTTTCTTTTATGTATTTAAATGCTTTATACGAAAGTTTTTAAATATGAAGCTATCCTTGTCACTTCTTTTTGTTGCTTGTGTTGTTTCTACTGTTGTTATAGTTGCTACCGTAGTGAAACCCATCGTGGATCAGTTATGGTACTAAGGAATCACTTTTATCAGGCAATGCTAACTATCCCATTCATGTCTTCCAAACATGAATGGCTTACAAAATGAGGTCCAATGGTTGTGACTTTTTCACCCTAGCCTATATGAAATAGGTAAATTACCTAATGGACAGTCTGGATCAATCTATTGGACTATCCAAGTGTTTCAATGCAACTACAACCACGGTTGCTCTGAGAGAGCTGAATCCTTTCTCATAAAAAACAACAACGACGACAAAACTTTCTCATAAACAACAACAACAACAGTAACAACAAAGTGGGGCGCCTGTTCAATAGCCACTGAAAAATGAGTTCATCTCATTTTGGTTAATATTAATTATGTAGTGGAGATTATATAATTTGTTGGCTATGATAATTATTGTTAATCGTTACCAAAATAATCAATCTCTAATGCATAGTTCTGATTAACTAAATTGAGATGAACCCATTTTTCAGCAGCTGCCAAACATGCCCTAAAATTCTCAAAATAAATCATTTTGTCCATTACCACAGCTAGAGCAGCTGCAATGGTAATTGGAAAGAAACTCTCACTAAGAATGAAGGATTGCAGGATGGAAGATTCTTTTTAGTAATTTTTTCAATTTTACATATGATAGATTTCAACTAAAAATGCATCCAACGGTTGAGCATGCAAGATTGCCAGATGAGTAATTAGTACTAATTGTTTTTCATTGAGTTGCAAAGTTTTTCTTTTTCTTGTAATAGGGCTCATTTATTAGTTATACCTTGATAACTTCATGCTTCAAAAGTTTTAAATTAATAAGATAATTGATTCCTATGCTTGTATTGATTGTCACTTCTTTTACGTCAAAAACTAATTCCTATTTTTGTTTAAATGTTGGAATGAAACCTTGATAACTCGAAATTTTGAGGTGTGTAAATGACAGAGTATGGAATGGGCGGAAAGGCGACTACATATGGAGATGTCTACAGTTACGCTATCCTTCTTTTAGAGATGTTCACAGGAAAAAGTCCAACTGATGGCATGTTTAAAGACGGTCTAAGCCTCCACCAATTTGTTAAGATGGCTTTACCAGATCGAGTGATGGATATTGTAGACCCACAACTTCTCTTAGAAGAAGTTCAAGGTCTGAACAACGGAGAACAACTTCGCATTGCAAGAACTAAAGTGCAGGAATGTGTGGCTTCTATGGCCAAAATTGGCATCGCATGTTCTGTAGAATCTCCAAATGAACGGATGCAAATGAGAGATATTACCAAAGAAATTCATGCAATCAGGGACTTATATCTTGGGGTTGAGATTCACTGAGATGAGAAAAATGGCCCATGATTATTGGGCCAAGGTTTGTCTTATCACGCATAGTTATTATTAACAAGTTGTGGTTGGTTATGGAATGGAAGATACATGTGTGAGGGTTAAGCAAAGTTTGTATGCATCCGGTGGCTGTCCCAATACGATGACGTAACATGGTGTTGGGTTGTGTTTAGTTGGTTCTGTGTTTTGGCCTCCTCTGTTGTTTTGGTTGTGTTTGCTTCGTGTAACTGATGTAATTGCTTTTTGTTTGGACATCAATAAAATTTACAAGTGCTGTACTCCCCAACCAAAAAACCAAAAACAAACAACAACTTAGGCTTGAAAAGTTGCATGATGAGTTTTATTTAGGTTTTCAGCTTTGTATTCCTTCATCTCTCATACGGATGCTTAGAAAAGGGTATATTGTATTGTCAGATAATGTTTTTGTAAGAAACGATTTTCCTACCGAAAAATAGTCATGTCACGGAAGAAAGAGTAGAAATATGAAGTGGCTAATTATCTTGGTCGCGTGATCCCATACAGGAGGTTGTAGTACTGGTAGCATTCTTTTATTATTTTTTTATTTTTTAATAAAAGGTGGAAGCCACCTGCTATGTTTTGATGTAGTACTGGTAGCATGGTCCAGATTTCTCCACATGATTGACGAATGAATGGTTAAAAATAAAATGGTCCAGTTGTCCAGTTTGATCAAAGTGATTGTTGAGATTCTTGAGCAAATAAAGGCAAGAAAAATGGTTCATGGTTAGGTGGAAATATATGTCATTCTGTCCATCATATATGAGGTAGGGCTCATTGCCAACGTTCCACATTAAACGTAATTGCATTGCCAACTCAGAGCTTCTGCTTCATCCAGGCAGCCTGAACATCCTAAAAGATCAACCAAGCAAGTGTAATGCTCCAATCTAGGCTGCAATTCATACTTCTCTGTCATCAGCTTGAAGAACTCCACTGCTTGTTCCTTCAATCCCACTGTGACAGCAAGCATACACAAACCCAAAAATGTGACATCATTCTGCTTGATTCCTTCGCTTTCTATCCGTTCAAACAACCTGATAGCCTCCGAAGCAAAGCTTCTCTCAGGCATATCGTCAAAAATCTTCCGAGCAATCTCCAAATCTCCATTTTGGATAAACCCACCAATGAAGACAATCTTCTCTAGATAAAGAGGGTGTTTTGGAGTGTTGACTTTTTTGAGGGAGGCTTGTACACACATCCGATTCTTAGTACACACCACGCCGTTAGCCGCATCACATCCCGCTTGGGGATCCATACCAATACCTCAGCATTGAAACGAGAGTATCTGCACTCAGCCTACTACCTGAGCTATTGATCGGGTGTGTATGACGTAGCTCATATCCTAGCTATGGCACATTGATACAAGAAAGCGTTTGCATCCTGCCACGCTTGGATAGAATCGGTCTATGCAAGGGCTTTGTGGATCCCACCATGATGTATAGATCAGATCTAAAGCTCAAGTGGACCACAAAGTGGGGATTGAACGCTCACAATTAAAAACCAGTTAGGGGCAACAGAAGTATTGGATTAAACTGATATTTGGGTGGGCTATAGTAATGTATCAACAGTAGGCGTCATTATCATTGTTGCTTTCAGTGATGTGGTCTACTTAAGCCTTGGGTCAACCTCATTTTTGGGCTAGTAACCTAAAACGATATGTAAATATGGATGGACGGTGTCGATAAAACCCATACATCACGGTGGGCCCCACAAAGCCCCTACCTGGACTGATTTTCCGTCCATGCGAACTGCAGCAGGACGCAATTGGCTTCCATTGAAACAAGATCCAATCTAATCATCATTGTGCGATAATAATTTACATGCTATTACCTAAGATTCAGGTCGATGACAAAACAAGCATGGGGCTGAAAGAAAATTTGCTGAAGTTTTCTTACCCGTCCAACTATTTCTAACATTGTGGCCCATCTGCTGAAGAGATTGGATTTATTTTTTGGGTAAGGACATCTGCACGATCATGACAACCTGATGGATGGCTTAGATATTGCACCCGTCATCAATACCAGATGCGTTGGCCTGCTTTGTACACACATGTGTGCTTAGCAAAGCGATGATATATGCGTTATGTCCTTGTGTCTTCAGTTCTATATGCATGTGGGGTCCATGGTTAGATGATCCAGCCAATTGATCTGAAGGGTCTCACTGTAAATGAGTCTAGTTTTAGGATCCCTAGATTGGTAGATAGTCTGAGTCTTCCTATGGCCGGACCCCACTCATGAAATAAATGGCCGGTTTTCTTTTCCTCGATTACTTGAGCCAACCCAGACCCGGTCCTCCGTATCCGAAAGTTCGACTTGCCTTACTAAATGGGTCGGGTCCAAGTCCTAACCATACCCCACTAGTCGGGTGAGCTGCAGATGAATTCTAAAAGTGGCCCGTAAGAAAAATCATGAAAATGATCCATATGCAATGAAAATATGCTGCCCTCCTAATGGATGGACTGTCTAGCAAGGAACGTCAATGAGCTGGAGAGAGAGAGAGGAAATGGGTTGGATTCGCCAGAAGAAAAATGGATTTTAGTATATTACAAAATTGCACATCCTAAACCTTTATGGGCCAAAATCGGGCCAGGCTGTTTGTACGTTATCTAAGCCAGGCCCATTTAAAAACCAAACTTAAGTTTTAAGCCTGAGCCCGTCCTTAGGGCCTAGCCCGAGGGTGGCCAAGCCAAAAAGCCCGATGGGCCAGCCTGACCATTGACAGCCCTACTATATGGATTTCTGGACATCATTACTATGTGGCATGTATATCCCTCACATGTGTATAGCATTAACACGTGGGAATATTGTAACGATCATTCATTACATTGAATTTGATCTATATTTGTTTGGTAAATCATCTGTTTGGAGGTCATCAGTCAAAGCTTTGGTATCAAAGTGTTTACACTTGACCTGACACCATTAAGATCAATGACTAGGGAGCCGCCACGTAACCTCATCGCCAAATAAAGATCATCACAAAATTACTGCAGTCAATGTGAACGGCAAATGCACGGGGTTGATGTTCGACATACATCATGGTGGGGCCCACACGGCTCTCATGGGGAGTTCCCCTGACCTGGACCGTACAGAACCTTTTCCACAGGTTCTGTACGGTCGAGGTCATGGGAACTTCTCATGAGGTCGAGCTGTAGGCCCCACTGTGATGTGTGTCAAACATCTACCCTATCAGTCAGATGCACCTTTCTATGGTGGGCCACGGGCTTAAAATTTTAAGTCTATCCATGACTCGGGTGGGCCACACCACATACAACAGTTGAAAGGGTTTACCCTCCCATTAAAACATTCATAAATATTTATTGGGCCCGCTGTGATGTGGTTCACAAATCCAGCCCATCCATTATGTGTGTCCCACTTGGATGAGGGGTCAGACCAAGTTCCAGCCACATCCAAAGCTTAGGTGGGCCTCGCTAAGTACTTTTATATGCTTTAGGCATGCCTTCACATGGTTTTAGATGGTATGACTCACCTTAGTTCGGCATACAGCTGATTTTTAGGATATCCCCATAACCTAAAGGGGACCCATCAAATGTACCATATTGATGTTCGACACACATCACGGTGGGGCCCACACAGTTCGATTTCATCGGAAGTTTCCATGAAGTCGACTCATAGTGCGCGCGTGCGTGTGTGTGTGTGTGTGTGTGTGTGTGTGTGTGTGTGTGTGTGTGTGTGTGTGTATATGGGTTTAGGTACTATGAGCTCGAGCGTACGCGTTTGCCCCATGCGGTCGAGCTGTGTGGGTCCCACCATGATGCGTTTCGAAAATCTACCCCATCAGTTAGATGCGCCATTCCCTTGTGGGCCTAGGTCTCAAAAATCAAGTCAATCCATGACTTTTGTGGGCCACACCACATATAGAAGTGGAGAGGGGGTCGTGCACCATTAAAACATTCATAACCATTTTTGAGGCTCACAAAAGATGTGGTTTACAAATCTAGCCCATCCATTATGTGTGTCCCACTTGTATGAGGGGTCATACCAAGTTTCAGTAGCATTCAAAACTCAGGTGGGCCCACCAAGTGCTTTTATATGTTTTAACGGTGTTTCACATGATTTTAGATGGTATGGCCCACCTGAGTTCCGTATACGGCTGATTATTGGGATATCCCATAATTTAAAGGGTACGCATCTGACTGATGGTGTTGATTATCGAAACGCATCACGGTGAGGCCCACACAGCTCAACCTCATGGGACGGACGTGTGCGCTCGAGCTCATTGTACCTTTTCCCTATATATATATATATATATATATATATATATATATATATATATATATATATATATGGGTTTAAGTACTATGAGCTCGAGCGTACATGTCTGCCCCATGCGGTCGAGCTGTGTAGGCCCCACCGTGATGCGTTTCAAAAATCTACCCCATCAGTCAGATGAGCCATTCCCTCGTGGGCCTAGGTCTCAAAAATCAAGTCAATCCGTGATTTTTGTGGGCCACACCACATACAAAAGTGGAGAGGTGGCCGTGCACCATTAAAACATTCATAACCATTTTTTAGGCCCACAAAAGATGTGGTTTACAAATCCAGCCCATCCATTATGTGTGTCCCACTTGTATGAGGGGTCATACCAAGTTTCAAAGGCATTCAAAACTCAGGTGGGCCCCACCAAGTGCTTTTATATGTTTTAACGGTGTTTCACATGATTTTAGATGGTATGGCCCACCTGAGTTCCGTATACTGCTAATTTTTGGGATATCCCATAATTTAAAGGGTACGCATTTGACTGATGGTGTTGATTGTCGAAACGCATCACGGTGGGGCCCACACAGCTCGACCTCATGGGACGGACGTGTGCGCTCGAGCTCATTGTACCTTTTCCCTATATATATATATATATATATATATATATATGAGTAATGCTCACACACAACTAGTTGGACATTACATTTTCGTCCAACCGGCTGTGCATTTAATGAAAACTTTCTTCTTAATTAATGTAAATGCTTTCATTGCCTACTAATTTCATTTTAGCATAGACAAGTGGCCACGGCTTGGGTGGGCCATCATGGTGTTAATGTAAAATCAACCCCGATCATCACGTATGTCACTCTATTTTAGAGTAAGTTCTCAAAATTTATCTCCATCCCTAGTTCAAGAGGACCACACTATTCGAATCAGTGTACATGGAAAGGTTCACCCTCCAAACAGTTTCCCCTAAGTGTGGCTCACATGAATGATATATAATTAATCTGATTTTTGGGACCTAGGCTTACTTTTGATATGACATCTAATGGTTGGAATAGATTTTAAAGTCTCATTGTGATTGGCCCTGTAAAAATCAAGGGTGGATGTCTCTCTCCTAATTATTCTCATTGGTGTGGCCCATTTGAATCGCTGGTTAGCCTGATTTATTGACACTAGGCCTATTACTTGATTATACATCTAATGTCGGAGTGGATCTTACATGCATGTTAAGTATATCCATTAAAAAAAAAAAAAAAAAAAAGAGTGGAAGTCGGTGAGATATGTGTTTCCAAAACACTAATACAGTAATACTACACGTGTTTTAAAGTCGGAAGTTAATGCTAGTAAGTCATAACGCTTGCAGCTGCCGATTAGCTACTGAACCTGAAGTGATGTCACATGTTCTGTGGGGCCCACTATGATGTATGTATTGTATCCACGCCATTCATACATTTGGAGAGATCATTTTAAGGCATGAGTCAAAGAATGATGTAGATCCAAAGCTCAAGTAAACCCCACCACAGAAAATAGTGGGGAGAATGACACTCACCGTTGACACCTTCATAGGGCCCACTATGGTGTCTATTTGATATCCAACCTATTTATAAGTTAACATGGACATGGAATAAGGGAAAACACAAATATCAACTTGATCGAAAACTTATGTGGCCTCAAGATGTGTTTTAAGGGTAGGCATTCAATCCCCACTATTTTCTATGGTGGGATCCATTTGAGCTTTGGATCTGCCTGGTTCTTTGTTTAATGTCATGAAGTGATCTTTCCAAATGAATGGACGGTGTGGATGCAACACATTCATCATGGTGGGACCTACAGGACGTGACATCACTTAAATAGCGAGACTCGCTAAGTTCCGTAGCTAATAGTCAATGTTGGCGGAGAAGGGAAACAGATCGACTACTCCCCAGCCAGTGGTCGGTGCTCTGTAGGCCATACCATGATGTATGTGTTTCATCCATGCCGTATGTCTATTTTTTTATATTATTTTATGGTATAATACCAAAAATGAGGTATATCCCAATCTCAAGTGAACCACATTATAGGAAACAGTGAAGAATTAACATTGACCATTAAAACATTTTGGGGGCTATAAAAGTTTTGGATCAAGATGATTTTTTTTTCCCTTCATCTGGGTCTAAATGAGCTAATCAACAGATTGGATGACAAATAAACAGTACAGTGGACCTTAGGAGGATTTAAATGGTGAATATCCAATGACTATTGTTTTCCTATGGTGTGGTCTACCTCTCTCATTTTTGGTATAAATCTCTAAAATGATCGGTAAAAACGGATGAACGGAATGGATGAAACACATACATAATGGTGGAGCCCACATAACACCAACCCCGTGGCTAAACGAGAGAACATTAAATAAGGAAAAAGAGGTTAAATGAGGAGAGAGAAAAGAGGAGACCGAGTGTTTAAAAAGAAAATAATGGGGACACTATAGAAGCTATACACATATAATATATTTTGGTGATGCACAGTATATTTTGCAAATTTGGTCCGTTAATTGGGTAGGGTCCATTGTAAGCATACAATAAAAAAAATATATTTTTTTATCAATAGTTCGTTATCATCTATAGGAAAAGTGAATTGTTAGAAATCTACTCCAACAATTCAGATTCAAGTTACATGTGTAAATCTAGTGGTGACAAAAAATTTCTAAATTTTAGTACATAAAATTTCATGATTAGCATGCTCTATTTAATAAACGGGTTGGATTTATGACACATAATTCCCAACATACTTATGTAAATCAGTGTCACATATCTTCACATGTGGTGTATTACATGTGAATGAAAATAGAAATTTTGACATTTAATGCACAGCTAGTTGGACCAATTTAACTGGTCCAACTAGTTGTGTGTAAGCATTTATGTGTGTGGGGAAGAATGTTTTGAACCTATGAATTTATTTTTTTGCTCTCTAATAAGTCATCCAAGTGAGTTAACACCATTATTTGATTAATACTTTGCCGCTATTACAGCTGAGGAGCCGTAACTCTAATCCAACAATCTGAACTTCCATAAAGTTCATCGACCTTTGATTAATACTTTGCCGCTACTGAAGAGCCGTCACGCTCTTCCAACAATCTGAACTACCATATAGTCCATTGACCTTTGATCAATACTTTGCCGCTCTTACAGCTGAGGAGCCGTAACGCTCATCCAACAATCTGGACTTCCATTGACCTTAAGGCTAACGTCATCCAATGGGAACCCTTATCTAGCTAAAGGATTTCGGAGGCCGATCACCTGCGAAAGCCTTTAGCATAAAGTTCTTACGCTAGGAACCCAGCCACTGTGATGTTTGTGAGAAATCCATTGCATTCATCCGTTTTCTGAGTTCGTTTTAGGAAATGAGGGCAAAAAGAACCGGATCCAATGCTCAAGTGGGCCGAAAACATGAGAATTGAACGTACACGGTTGAAATATTCATGTGGCCGCAGAATTTTTGAATCATGCTAATATTCGTGTTTTCAGTTAATCCCAGGAGGAATGGCATTATGAACGGTATGAATGGCATGTAAACATCACTGTCGTCGTCAGGCAGGTTTCAACGGCAGTAATTTCCCTAACCACCTTTTCCTACCGTACGGAACACTTTAGTCTTGGATACTGTTCACATTTGGTCTCGTATCCTCATATGAGCTCACAAAACGGATGGACAGAGTGGATTCTTCACAAACATCACGGTGGGCCCCACCTCGGTTTCAAGGAACTCGCTGCGAAAGGCAATTGCAGGAAATCCGCGCCCGGATCAGGACTCCAACTAGACAAAGTTGCCGTCTTTTCATAAGTTGAGCATCTTCCATCGCTTCCATCCAAATCCATAGACGACAAGGTTACATCATCCAAGACGTTTGTTATATGGCCGCATCTACGCAAATAGTAACCATCTCTTTCATGAGATAATTAGCAGAAAAACTTCGATACCTGGCAGAGTACTGTGAAGGATGAATTGCAGGCACCTGTAAATTATTTACATATTGCATGGTTAACATATAAGTAACACAAATTAACTGTTTAAATTGTGTCTTATAGTTTAGATGTATCATGAACCAAAAAAAATACATATTTGATTATCTAAATATAAGATTAATTGACATTTATTGGACAGTTCAAAATGATAATGAAAGTATCAAATAACAATATCTTAATACAAGTGTTGACGAATCAGAAAATAAATGTGCTACCAATCTGATTGTTAGATTATAAGTTGGCAACAGCAGGTTCCACAATTTAGCTGGTTTAAGTTGAGTTAATGCATGGCACGTGTACCATTTCGAAGTGCCTTGGATGAACATGTAGAGTAACAACTAACACAAAAATAATAAAAGCCTGAGTCATTACGTATCTACCACGGCCTCAAGGTCTAAGAAGTGGACGCGGATTGCGTCCTACCCTTGCCCGGACGGTAATCCGTCCAGGCATAGCTCTGTGGGGCCCACCGTGATGTAAGTATTTTATCCACGTACGCTGCTCATCGCTTTTGTCATATCATTTTAAGGTATGATGCTTAAAATGAAGCATGTCTACAGCTCCAGTGGACCACACCAAAGGAAGCTGCGGTGATAATGACACCCACCGTTGAAACCTTTCTAAGGGCCACCGTGATGTTTTTGTACGGTCCAAACTATTAATAAGGTCATGTAGACGTGGATGAAGTGAAAACACAAATATCAGCTTGATCTGAAATTTCTTCACACCTTGTGGTCCCCTTAATCCCTGGACCTGCCTTATTTTTTGGCTCATATGTTAAAATAATCTGACAAAAACGATGGACGGCGTCACGGTGGGCCCCACAGAGCCCAGCCCGGATGGATTACCGTCCGGGCGGGGGTAGGACGCACTCCGCGACCCTAAGAAGTAATGGTACTGGTCAAGTCAACTATAATAGGAAAACTTCTATACACTGGCAGGGCCGTGGCTGATACGCAAGGATTGAAATTTTGTATAAATGACAATAAAATAATTGGGACGGAGCCAAATTGTCAGACTCGTCGGTCAAGCAAAAGAGACAGTACTTGATCACCTATCTATATCATTGGTGGACATTTTAGTGGATGGTTGAAAGGTAAATAATCAATTTCTGAATTCAGCCTATGCCATGGTTCGACCCAAGGTCATGGGTTTCAACTTCGGTGGTAAACACACGAGAGTTTTAACATGAGGTCATTGGTTCGAGTACCAATTGTCATGAAATACTAATGTGGTGTGAATATGTGTGTAAAAAAAAAAAGAAGAAGAAGAAGGAGAAGAAGAATGAATGAATTCATTAGTATATAGGTCCTTGAGGTATTCAAACCCGACAACTTCCTTGTTCATGATAAATAGCAAGGTTGCACATCAGCTAAGCGCATTAGCCACCTTATTCTGCTTTCGGGCCTTAAGCTTCAATACGAATAGAAATTCTTAAAAGAAAGAAATCTACTTAGCATGCATGCTATTAACATTAGCCTAACTATTAATAGACTTGAGGGCTTGGTGGTCCATATAGAGTATGAATTTCTGTTGAATCAAATAATGTCTCTAATGCCATAAAGCATGAACCACCACGTACAATTCTAGCTCATACAGCAACTATTTCGTACAAGCATCGTAAAGTTTCTCACTATATAAGGATACCGACCTACCTTCTTGAGACAACACCCCCAATACCCACATACAAAGTATCGCATTCAACTTCAAATGATTTATCAAAGCTGAAAAGTATAAGAACCAGTGTAGTAGATAACTTATGCTTAATTACTGTAAAACTTCTATCGGCCTTATCATTCCACTGAAAATGTCCCTTCTTCATGCAATCAGTGATCGATGCCACGATGGTACTAAAGTTCCCTATGAACCGACAATAGATCGTCGACAACCTATGAAAACTGTACACTTTATGAATGTTCATCGGAATCGGCCATTCTCTGATAGCTTTCACCTTCTCTTCATTTAAGTGAATTCCTGTGAACGTCAGAACAAAGCCTCAAAACAAGAGGCTCTCAATCAAATGACTACACTCCTTCATATTAAGGTACAACTTGCTCTCCGCGAGCACTTAAAGTACCTCTTAGAGTGCCCCCACATGGTCTACTTCGCTCTGACTGTATATCAAGATATCCTCGAAATAAACCACCATGAATCACCCAATGAATGATTTAAGAATCTATTTCATCACCCTCATAAATGTACTAGGCGCATTCGAGAGTTCAAATGGCATGATCAGCTATTCATATAGACCCTCCTTGGTCTTAAATGTTGTCTTCCATTCATCACCCGGCCAAATACAGATCCGATGGTAGTCACTCCTCAAATTTAATTTGGAAAACAACTTCGCTCCCTCTAGCATATCCAACATATCATCCAGTCATGGTATATGAACCTATATTTAACAGTTATTTTGTTTATTACTTGGTTGTTGATACGCACGCACCAACTCCCATCTTCTTAGGTGTCAATAGACCCTTATGGATCAATCTCCCCACTTGTCCTTGTAAAATATCGCACTCTTTCGAACTTATCTAATAATGAGGGTAATTAGATAAGCTAGTCCCTGAAATAAGGTCAATATGATGTTGCATATCCCTCATGGGAGGTAACCTGTCGGGAAGTTCATTGAGGTAGATTGCCTTAAATTCACGCAACAACGGTTTTAGTTTCTCAGGAATAATCGTGGATTCTATCTCTTCACCCTTCACAACCAATGCATAGACTTTTCCCATCTCTCTCTACTCCACAAAGTCTTATATGGTTAGGAGAGAACACCTCTCCACTTTAAAAGTTTTGAGTTGCTCATCTGAGTCCATAGGAGTAGTGAGTATGATTTTTTATCATCCTTGATGAAATGTATACATGATCTCATCCTCTATAAGTAGTATCATGATCTGATTGTCACGGCTGACCGAGTAATATATGACAAACCTTCATGTCAACTACGTCACATATATTTGGTCTTAATAATATTTAAAATTTTGAAAAAGAAATAGTACATTGTTCAGTTACCTTTATCTCGCTAACATTTTCTTAATCCAGCTGATTATGTATAGGGAGGGATGTTTTTTCGCTTTCAACCACAACTTTTCCACCATAACTTTAAAGAAAAAAACTCTCCAAATCATTGTACTCCTTGTTCGAAAGACGTTATGTCATTATGGATGTACCTCCTTTGGTGTATACAATAGCATCCTCACTACTAGAGATTCACCGTGATCTTGCAAAACCCAATCGCTCCATCCACTTCATCATTCATGGTTGTTCTACTTCATCAATCCCTAGGTCTTTTTTTTTGTATTTTCAATGCTTCACCACTTGATGTCGAGGATATGCATTTGGCCACATCGGTAATCATGGTCTAGACTTGGCCGATCGTAAGGGTTCGAGATCCTGCTTGGATCGGCAATAGCGGTTACTGCTCTTTGGGGTCTCGCTTGTCTGCTCCCCGACTTTCAATTTACGGGTATAGAAGGTTGAGGACGCCCCTTCTAGGTTCTTTCCCTTTGACCGGTGGTGCCCATAGTGGCTACCCTATTAGCATAATAAGCCCGCATATTGGATCGTTCAAGCTGTGAGATGGGACTCAGGTGGTCAGTTTGATCGCTTCATTCATCGTCTAGACAGGCTGCATCTGAACCCGATCCTGGATCGCAACATGCAAACCACCAATGAATCGAGTGGCTTGTTATAATTAAGTCTCAACTAAATCATTTCATGCCACCAAATAGTTGAATTCCTCTAATATTCTCACTGTTCAACTATCCTACCAACAATTATAGAATTACTGGAATAATACCTAATCATAGTCATTGGGGAGGAATCATGTGCGCGACAGCTATTTCAACCATTATCGCGTACAGATTAACACATTCATCTGTTTCATCCATACAAGTTGAAGTTGTTCCCACCAAGCTGAAGCTCCACCCTTCAACTTGTAACCACAAGTTTAACATTTTTTCTTTCAAAGATATTCATGTAGTTGAAAAAGAGCTCAACCATGAACACGAAGTTGCCTTAAGGCCTCCATCATGCGGTTAAGAGCAGCCTACAACCCTCAAATGACTTACTGATTCTCCCCATGCGTCATCGCTGTTAAAGGATAATTCCCTGCAGCACCGTTCAGGATTGTTGCCCAACTCGTCGTTAGAAGACATCGATCCGAGGAAAAGCCTCGCTCTGATACTAACTGATGTAAGGAGGGGCGTGATGAGGATGATCACCATCTTCCTCGAGTAATAACGCCTTGAATCCACAATGCTCTCTTGAATCCACAAGCGAAATTTCTCGAAGCCACGAGAGAAATAAGAAATTTTCAAGAATTTTTATTGATAGCTAACTAAAATAAATAAGTTTTAAAGCTTAAATAAACCCTAAAATGTAATTAGAAAAGATAAACAAATAAGGAAATAAAACTAAAAAATGTGAATGTTTTCGTCATCTGTCGTCAATTGATCGATTGGGTCAGATCGATCGAACGATCGATTGAGATGGCCCAAAAATGTCCAGAGACTAAAACAAATAATTCATGTGTGTTTCAAAAGGTTTTGATCAATCGACCTTACCTGATTGATTGATCAAACTATGCTGAATTTTATTCTAACGCAGTCGATCAATCAAACTATGTTGAGTTTTTTCGATTTCCTTTTAGGCTTCTTCCGATCCATTTGTGTCATGAACGTGCTTGATTCATGTCTTACATCATTCACTTAATGCACGGGTGGTGGCCACAAATGCAAACATAAGGTGTTATTCATATGAACAGAGAGGTGAATAAGCAGATGGATCTCTTTTCTACGATCTTAGTTGTTGATCAAATGACTTATCCACTAGTTAGACTTCTGTTTTGTAGCCATTCGTTTGTCAAAACATGGTGGGATGGTTCGAATTCTGTAAATACATTCGTGATTCAACAGGCGAGATTGTTTGAATAAATATGATTTCATTATATATGGTGACTTGCCAACTTTGACTCCCAAGTAAGACCATATAAGTTGAGTGGTATTTTTTATTTTTATTTTTAACTTTTTTTTTTCAAATAAAATTTTTATAAATATTTATAAATATGAACACCCCCTAAAAATTTTCTTGAGGGGCCCTCTGACAAAACAAAAAGCTCAGAGGCCCCTCATCATATGATAATTACAAAATTCAACCGAAGAGGAGAGAACTTAACCCCACCATGTCCAGAAAGAGATTCTTCCTAATGACACAGGGCAAATCTCTCACCTCTTGGAGAACCCGAAGATATTGGGGTTCGCTACCTCATTAAGCTAAGCAATTATTGGGGGTCACACGAAAGCAAACCCAAATTCAAATTAACAAGATGAAATCAAATAAAAGAAAAACGCACAGAGAAAATGCAAGTTTTACATGGAAAAACCCTCAGGGGAAAAAACCATGACACAAAGCGACAAGTAATCCAGTATAAAAGCAATAATATATGAGATAGATGGACTTACCAATCCGAAGAACCCCCAAAACCTCCTCTCTTTTTCTTCTTTTTCTTTTTTTTTTTAAAAGGAAAGTGGGTTCATGCCACCAATTCATTAACCACAGAAATTTACAAACGTTCGGGTGGGTCCCAATAAAAGAACATATTAGAGAACATATTAAACCCCAAAACCTCCTTGAAATCCCTAGTTATGCTCTTAAACCCTTAAGAACATCTTAGAGAACCCTAACATTACCTTAATACTGATTACACCCGACAAATCACGCAGTTACACAATTCCGCGTGCGCCTTCGATGGGACTTTCGATGGCATCGACAACCATCGAGGACCAGTTAATGACATCGAAACTACATTCGATGTCATCGAGTAGCAACTCCAGAGTTGTCCAGCAATCAACTTTTTTGAATTTTCTCGATGGGATCGAGCATCTATCGATGACATCGACATATGCTCGATGGAATCGAGTGGCAGGCAGGAGCCATTTTCGAACATCACACCCTCCGCCGAAAGGGAACAGTGTTCAATTCCAGTTACCTCCCGCCACCGGGAGTCCACCATCTTTCCAGCAACCCCCCATTCTTGATCCATATGAAGAAGAAGTAGCACAAGCCCTACAGCAAGGGACAAGATATCCACGCAAGGTAAGTCTGAAATCGAGGAACTATGAGAACAGTTACAAATGGTGTAAAACCAGCTACAGAGATAGCAAGGAGTGGACCACCCGTCCACCAAGTTCAGGGACCTTTGTCCCTTCCCATACGTCCGACTACCTCCAAACTTCGAGGTACCAAAGTTCAAAAGGTACGACGGTAGGGGATGCCCCACGGCACATCTAAAAACATTTTGTGGGGAGCTTAATGCAATAGCAGGGAATGATGGAGCAAAATTCAAACCTGGGAAAAGCTCTCCCAAGCATTCATTAACAGGTTCTCATACAACCTGAACATCGCTCCAAGGAGGTCTGAATTGGCTGCTTTGAGATAAAAAAGCGACAAATCCTTATCAGCATACGTAGGACGATGGCGAGCCATGGCAGCTCGAATGAGAAACCCCATCGATGATGAGGAGCAGATATCCATGGTTGTACATTCGACAAATCCCAGCATTTCAGGATATCTAATCTCGTGTCCATACGTAAATTTCTCCCAACTCATCCGAGCCGGAGAATAGGTTGAAACTGGGATCAGAGCTGGAACCATTTCCCCATGGCCACACCAGACCCCCTCAATTAAAAGAAACAAGCTGAGGGGAAGCCCGTTAGATATGGGAATGGTAACAGCACTGCTTCCACGCAGCGTGCCACGGAAGTTAACAACATCGCTAACACTCAAGGCAATCAATACGCTCCACAACCAGAGCCACGATAAGACAGACAGTACCAGCCACAGCCAAACAGGCAGTACCGACCCTAGCAAACCCAACAGGGATATCAGGCATAGCCATTTCAACAATAATCACAACAGCCTAGGGGGAATGCGTAAGGTCCATACAAGCAAGGAATGATGGGAAAGAAGTTCACCCCATTAGTACAATCATACAATCAAGTGCTGACAATGCTCATGCAAAAGTAGTTGTTGACACCACTCCAGCCTCAACTTTCACCTAATCCCTTGCCTCCTGGTTACAATGAAAATCAATATTGTGCATATCATCAGGCTCCTGGCCACCTAACAGACCGTTGCTTCGCCTTGAAACATGTGGTCCAAGATTTGATCGAGAGCCAGAAGATTGCGATCACCCCACATGCCAATAATACAACTCAGGCCAACATTCTCCAAAATTTCCTTCCGTCGCATCAAGCAGGGCCCACCACGCCAAGCACCTCTACTGTCAACCACATTGAAGGAGGACAACTCATGCACTCCTCCCCACACCATTCTATTCAAGAAATCATACCCGATACAACAAATCGGACATGGGGATACTAACAGGCATCACCGTCGGGACCACAGATATTCCTCGAAGCAGCACCAGCGATACAGCCTCTCATATTCCTTGAAGTATCACCATTAATACCGCCTCTCGTAACCATGGAAGCCGCACCCGACAGGTCATATCCTCAGTATCCTGTCCCCCAAGGGGCACACTCAACTCCCGTACCTCCAAAAAGGTCGAATTCCGAACCCATTGTCCTTCCAATAGGTCTCCCTGACCTAACCTCACTAACCTTACAAGGGGCACTCCCGGTTCAAGCCCCAAAATTCTTGATGCCTCACCAACTGACACATGTTCAGAGGACCCCTCCCACACATCAAAAGGAGGAGGAAAATTACGCTGCCAAGAATACTCAAAACTTGGTGGCACCTCACGAGAAAACACCGACTCTACCACAAATTGCTCCAGCTGCGACCCCTCCGCCTCAGAAACCCATAATATACCTAGAAGGAAGGGCGATCCCATCCTCCAACCCGAAAGCACTCCCATGGCATTACCCAGAATGTGATGAAGTGGGTAATAACGGGAGATATTTTAAGAGAGACAACCAGAGCCAAAAAGAAACCCGGGGAACTTTGTCGGGACCCACATGCAAGACCAATGCTGCTTACAACATAGCAGCTCAACTCAAAACCATTCCCACACAAATATCCATTTGGGAACTTTTATGCACATCAAGATCGCACCGAGAAATCTTTGCGAAAACATTGAATGATGCCCATATCTCTCCTAATGTACCTCTCGAAATGGTGGCAAGTATGATCAGTCAACTCCTCACACCACAAGCCATCACTTTCTCTAATGATGAATTACCGCCCGAGGGTTACAAACATGGACGATCACTAAATATAATTGCCTGCCACCAAAATTTTAAGATCTCACTCGTATTCATTTACAATGGATCTAGCCTTAATGTTTGCCCTTTAAGGACTGCTAAACAGTTAGGAATAGAACCGTTCTCTTTCAGACCCAGTACCATGAGTATCAGGGCCTTTGATAACCCTCAAAGACAGGTTGAGGCAGAAGTCGACCTTGAACTGCAAATTAGACTAGATATAACCCTTATCACCTTTCAGGTCATCGATATTTCTGCCTCATTTAACCTACTGTTGGGACCTCCATGGCTCCATGCTGTTGGAGCCATCCCTTCAACCCTCCACCAAAGGGTTAAATTTCCTTCAGGAAACCAAATCATTTCAGTGTTAGCCGAGCCAAAAACCATCCTCCCGATAACAACTAATATTCCAGAAACTGACATCCCAGTGATTGATGTTCAGCATGCAGAGGGTGATATATCGTACCACAATTTCGAGTTTGAAAATATAAACGTAATCGCCAATCCTCGACCTCTCGCTGCAGAATATGTCATCCCTTCTACAGAGAGACTAATCTTGAACTACCGTACCAAGTTCCATGAAAAAGGTATGGTGGTAAAACCAGCACTTGCCAACGTGCAGAGACAGGGACTGGGATATCAGCCGACACCAGGGGATCAGACCGGAAAGCCAAAAAAGGATCAACCGTTTAACTGCACACTCATCGAATTCATTAAGGCTGGGACAGTTTGTGAAGGCATAGCAATTTCTCTTGAGGACCAATTTCAACAACTCAAACTTATAGAACAGGCTAGCCAGGAGTCCATCTGGCCACCGATAAGGTGGGATAGGATCCTTAGGGTACAAAAAGAATATCCGAAGCCAGGGGCAGAACCCCCGGATTCATCACATAAGGCTAAGGGCAGGAAGACAGGGTCATCTATAGGAGACCCAGAACCAAGAGTGCCTCTTATAGGCAACACAGGCAAGAGAGGGGAGACCCATTTCCATCCGTAGTCAAGGGGACCCATCCCCGCCACCAGCTCAGCAACATAAGGGGCAGAAGCAGCCCATCCATTGGGTCGATAAAGGGAAATGGCCCGCCATTGATTGGATAGAAGTTCAGATCCCATCCTAAGATGAACCTGAGGAGCTAGAAGGACTCCAACTCCTGGGTGAAGAAATCGAATTGAATTTCGACTCTGAGCCCAACCCAGCAGACATCATGGTCATCGAGAGAGGTGACTCACAAGAACAGACAAGTCAGAATAGTAAGATCAAAAAGGGGAAAGAGCCAGGATGGTCAGCCATCCCCCTAACGATTGAAGCAGCTGGCGAACCATTCACTAATGCCGGCCTAAAAAAAATGTCAATGTAAATAGCAATTGGTATCCCGAACCAGGACAAGACCACTCATGGTTCACAACACCATCCTGTTCAGGACACCTTAGCAACACAAAAAAAAAAAAAAATTAAAAAATTTTCAAAACATTAAAACATCATACATTTCCAAAAATACTAAAAAATAAAAAATTCCTCAAAATCATAAAACATCAGAAAATTTTTAAAATACAAAAACAATAGAAAAGCTTTCAAAAATCACTATGTCAAACACTTCACATGCAACACAACAGTTTAAGGATGACTCGTATGATTTCAATCTCGAGTTGGACTTCGAACTCATGGGTTTGGATGAAGCCTTGGATAAAGGAAATGATGATATGGCTCGCGAATTCGAGGATTCTCTCAAAAAGTTTGAAACAAAGGCTAATGTTTTAGCAGACGATTTCGAGATTGTGAACTTAGGGTCAGCAGAATCCCCCAGAGAAGTGCGCATTGGAAGATTGCTATCCCCGGAATACAAGCAGAGAATGATGGAGTTTCTGAAGCCGAGGTTGTCTAACTTTGCTTTTTCTTATGAGGACATGCCAGGGCTCGACAAGGACTTGGTGGTGCACCACCTACCAACAAAGCCAGATATGAAGCCTATCAAACAAAAATTGCGAAGAATGAAGCCAAAATGGGCCTTGAAAATCCGTGATGAGGTCATCAAGAAATACAATGTGGGGTTCCTGGTAGTCTCCAACTACCCAGAATGGCTTGCAAATATCGTACCAGTTCCAAAGAAAGATGGGAAAGTTAGAATATGCATCGACTTCAGGGACCTCAACAAAGCAAGCCCTAAAGACGACTTCCCTCTGCCTCACATCGACACACTGGTAGATAATACTACTGCTGGATACAAGATCTTCTCTTTCATGGACGGCTTCTTCGGTTACAACCAGATCAAAATGGCCATTGAAGATCGAGAGAAGACCTCCTTCATCACACCATGCGGGACTTTCTACTATCGGGTCATGCCCTTCGGATTGAAGAATGCGGGGGCTACATATCAGCGAGCCATGATAGCCATGTTCCACGACATGATAAATAAAGAAATGGAAGTCTATATAGATGACATGATTGTCAAGTTTCACACAATCGAAGAACACTTCAAAGACCTCGAGAAGCTCTTCTATAGCTAGAGAAGTACAAGCTCCGACTCAATCTGCAAAAATGTGTCTTTAGTGCAACCAGAGGAAAACTCTTAGGCTTCATTGTCAGCAAAGATGGTATCCGGGTGGATGAAACCAATACCAAAGCAATCATTAAAATGCCGCCACCCAAGACTGAAAAGGAAATACGGGGTTTCCTCGGGCGGATCGAGTATATCAGTCAATTCGTTGCACAGCTCACTCCGATTTGTGAACCCATATTCAAGCTCCTGCGAAAGAACTCGCCAAAAGAATAGAATGATGACTGTCAAGCGGCCTTCGACAAGATCAAGAGATACCTGCTAAATCCGCCAGTGCTCATGCCACCAACTCTGGGGAGGCCATTGCTGCTATATATCTCCGTCACAGCAGAAGCAATCGGATGTGTTCTCGGCTAACACGACGATACAGGAAGAAAAGAGCAAGCGATCTACTATCTAAGCAGGCGATTCACGGCTTACGAAGCCAAATACTCCAACTTAGAAAAGACGTGCCTTGCCCTAGTTTGGGCAACACAGCCGCTACGACAGTATATGATCGCTCACCCAATCCTTCCGCTCGCTCGCATGGACCCGTTGAAGTACTTGTTTGAAAAACCAACACTAACGGGTAGGATCGCAAGATGGGAGCTATTGCTTTCAAAATTTGACATCACCTATGTCACTCAGAAAATAATCAAGGGGCAAGCATTGGGCGACCACTTAGCAGCCCACTCTCTGCCCGACTATCAACCATTGAAGGCCTTCTTCCCTTACGAAGATATCCTTCAAATTGAGAAAGAAGAAGAAAGGAAGGAAGGAGAGTGGACACTCTTCTTTGATGGGGCTGCAAACTCAAAAGGAAGTGGAGTAGGCGCCATACTCTACTCTCCTGATGATGTCCCAATTTCCATATCCAGAAGGCTAGCGTTCCAGTGCACCAACAACGTAGCCGAATATGAAGCATGCATCGCCGGTCTAAGAGAAGCCATCATCCTTAACGTGAAGAGGTTACTAGTCTTCGGAGACTCACAACTCATCATCAATCAGATAAATGGCGACTGGAAGTCAAAGGATGAAAAGCTG
Organism: Magnolia changhungtana; assembly: GCA_030180095.1. Lineage (NCBI taxonomy): Eukaryota > Viridiplantae > Streptophyta > Magnoliopsida > Magnoliales > Magnoliaceae > Magnolia > Magnolia changhungtana. The sequence goes on along the minus strand of JASAUF010000200.1, from coordinate 1,356,203 downwards.
ATCCCGTATCATGTCTATCTAGAGAACTTAATTGAAGAGTTTGAAGAAATCACTTTCTCTTACATGCCTCGAGTCAAGAATCAATTCGCGGACGCTCTGGCTACCCTCGCCTCAATGTTGGAGATCCCAAAAGGCGTTGCTGAATGGGAACTCACTGTTGAGCTCCAGGAAGAGCCTGCATTCTGCCTACAGATCAACGAAACTAAGTCACCCTCAAATGATCAGCCATGGTACACAGATATCAAGAAATACCTCGAGCATCAGAAGTACTCGGAAGGAGCAACACCAGTCGATCGACGTACCATCCAACGACTAGCGGCACAGTTCGTAATCACTAGGGGCATTCTCTACAAGAGATCCTTCAACCAAGTCCTTCTGCGCTGCGTGGATGAAGCAGAAGCCACGCATATCATGTCTAAAATCCACGAAGGACTATGCGGCCCGCACACGAATAGACATATGATGACGAAGAAGATCTTACGACTCGGCTACTATTGACTCACGATGGAGACAGATTGCTGCAAACACGTCAGGAAATGCTTCAAGTGTCAGGAACATGCAAACTCGATTCATGCGCCTGCTTCCAAACTCTACAACCTACAACACCATGGCCCTTCTCTGTATGGGGGCTGGACATCATCGGCAAGATCAACCCCAAAGCTTCAAACGGGCACGAGTACATCCTGGTGGCAGTGGACTACTTCCCCGAATGGATAGAAGCAGCATCCTACACCACCATCGCAGCGTCTCATGTGGTTAAGTTTATAAAGAACAACATCATCAGCCGTTATGGGGTCCCTTAGGCCATTATTACTGACAACGGAACTCCATTCGTCAATAAAAGGATAGGCAATTTTCTCAACAAATTCAAGATTCAACGCCATCGGTCAAGCCCCTACCGTCCTCAAATGAACAGTGGGGTCGAAGCCACAAACAAAACTATCATCCGCATACTGGAGAAGATGGTGAAGACATATCGCGACTGGTCGGAGATGCTTCCTTACGCACTTTGGGCCTATCGGACATCTGTACGGTCTGCTACAGGCACGACTCCTTATGAACTTGTATATGGAATGAAAGCAGTATTACCAGTCGAAATCGAAATCTCATCACTCCGAGTACTACTAGAAAGTAAAGTCGAGGAAGGCGAATGACAACAAGCAAGGTACAATCAACTACATATGGCAGATGAAAAACGCATGCGAGCGTTAAGTCATTCCCAATGTTACCAAAGAAGGATCGCGAGGGCCTACAATAAGAGAGTCCGAAAAAGAAGTTTCAAAGTTGGCAACATGGTCATGAAGCGCATTCTACCACCACACTTACCAGGTCCCAGAGGAAAATTCAAACCTTCGTGGGATGGACCGCTGATCATTCAGGAAGTACTCCTAGGAAGTACTCTTCGACTCACTAATTTGAAGGGAGAAGATCTTCATGAACCCATCAACGTCGATAACGTGAAGATCTATCACAGGTAACCATACCAATCTTTGTCAATGATTACAATCACAAGGCTGCATCCCTCACTTCCCCACCTAAAAATAAAATAAAATAAATCCGCCACCTTTCCCATCGGAAACACCAATTGTCTCTCCCACAAAAGAAAGAATACAAAAAAAAAGAGAAGAATTTTTTTTTTTAAAGAAAACAAAAAAAAAACAAAAAAAAAGGGAAAATCTCAAAAAGGAAGGACCCAAAAGAGAAGAGAAGAAGCTCATCCCACAGCCCCAAATAATCCGACCAAAAGCAGCTTATGATTGTACTCAAAGACAAGGATAGGAGGGTAACCAATCGGCCGATTAGGAAGGAAGTCTCCTACATCACTCCCTGTACTCCAAAAATTTTTTTTTAAAAATGAGAAAAGCATGCCTAAACAAAAAAGGGCGAGTTGAAAACCCGAAAGGGCGGCTCGAGTAAAAACAGCAGGCATGCGACGGACTGGGTGAAAACTTGAAAGGGCACCAAGGGTAAAAATAGTACAGCTACCAAGGGGCAGGCAAGATCAAAAACCCAGGACGTAATGAAAACTTAAAAAGGCGCTACGGGTAAAAATGACAGGAAAAGCCGGATGTAATGAAAACCTAAAAAGGCGCTACAGGTAAGAATGGCAATAAATAAATAAATAAATAAATATGCAGGTACAAAAAAAGTCGAAGCAAAGGGCACCATAATGCGATACAAGGAAAAGTCAACTTCGGATCAATATTCTATCAAACTCTACCCAAATTCGGGGAGGTGATCTTTGACACCCTCTCAGGGAACCAAGACTCTAAGGACACAATCCAAACCACTGCATATAACGTGGGTTGAGCCCAAGATTTTGATCCCTATCACTCAGAGCACAAATCCAAACTTAAGTAAACATTGGGCATATTTGGCAAAAACAAAAATTTTCTTTCATTGTTTTAAAATTTTTACAAGTGCATTGTTTTCTTTCTTCACGAAAAGTCAAAAAACAAAAAAAAGGTACGAAGCAAGTGATCAACATCAAGATCCACAGGGGAGCTCCTATCCCTCATACATCGATAATCTCTACCTGGGCCTCTCTATCTCCATACGTAGGTAAAAGATTTCGTCCCTATCCAGGCGATGTGCTGCAAGCGTACTCTCATCATACCGTCGTCCCACTGTCAAATGACGAGCCATATCCTCACATGTGTGACGGAGGACAGCAATCTTGCTGATCAAGTGACCATGTGTGGTTAGCAGGAAAGACGAATAGATGAACGGTCGCTCCTCGAATGCCTCGAACGAATCAACAATGCAAGAAGAGGATGAAGCAGTATCACCCACCATGTCCGGATTAGCAGCCTCATTCATCAAGTGCCAGCTCGGGACCTGACGATACAAGGACTACTCTGCCACCCATCGCTGATACGGCACAATAGCTAACGAAGGGGCCCAGGACTCGAGCTTCAGCATCGCAGCATCCAAAGAGCCCTGCCAAGATATCTAGACTCGCCTATACAGGGTAGTCAAATCAGATGGAAGAGAGGCATGCCCAAATCCAGAAAAGGCAAAGTCCAGGATATCCTGCCAAAAGCCAAACTATCAAAGAAAGCGCACAGGATGATAGGAGCAGTACCCCCGAAGCCCCAGTAGCAGCAAAGGGGTACGAGCAGCGCTACATATCAACGGGGAGCGATGAAGCCAAGGAGCCTCCCAGCTGATCTCCCACCCTCGCAACTGAGAAAGTATGCTGCGATATAGTGGCTCTGTGGCCTCGGCACCAAGGGGAAGGTCATCAAGTAACAAAGATAGCACATTACCACGGTGAGAATCGGGCCACACAAGTAAGGGAATTATAAAGAGGTGCTCCCACAGCCACATCTGTAAGACGACATGACTCAGGAGGCAAGAAAAAGAACGACACTAGGTAAAGGAAGAGGATAAGAATGAAGAATACCTGGAGGAATGTGCAACAGCCTCGAAGGATGTGGGTCCGTCCCAATGAACACTTAGTCAGCCCTAGAAAAAGCTCCGCCAGCACCACCGAAGTGATACTCCTACGATGCAGAACACGGCGGAACACATCCAGCAGAACCATCAACGAAGACTGTCACCATCCAGAAAAAAGCAGCTCAGCAAGAATGCAGAATATCAGCGCATTCAGGCACTGAAGCTGACGATCAGATCCAGGGGCACCTCGGTAAGTAGAGCGGCGATCATATAATATCTCGAGTGACAACTCGCCAGCCCTACCCTCTGCAGTGGGAAGAGCATTGAGGAATCCAAACCAAGAGATCAGATCAGAAGAACGGACCGGCTCAGATGCAGGAATATGAGTCTCTCGGGTGAGAGGGAGTCCAGACAGACGAGAAAACTCCTCTAGGGAAGGGCCCAACTCCAAGTCATTAAAGGAGAACAAATTCAAGGACGATATCCAGTCATATAATGCCACGCTCAACAGTCGCCAATCCAAACTGACCCGGTGGAAGTGGAGAACCTCCCAGAAGTCCAAAGAGCTCAACTCGAAGATCTCAGACTCGGTTAGGCTCTCTATCCATAAGTGCAATCGCTCAGAGCAAGTAGCACGTGGCTGCAATCGACAGGTCTGGACAGGCACACCCTCAACAATCTGGATCCCTGGGTCAACCGAAGAATCATAAAAAATGGGCATCCCCTCATCCAACAAATCTATCTCATGGTGACGAAAGAAGCCAGCATCGCCCATCACATCGCACAAGGTGTCCTGGAAAGCCGCTACAGACAGGCCCGAGCTGCCAGCAACCGTCACATCCGGAGCTATCTGAAACACACATGCCCCAGGAGCCGCAACGTCCCAAATATCCAAATGACCGATGGGACCGGGAGCCTGAACACAGGTAGCAGCCGATTGTCCCATCACTGTCTCGAAATTTGTGCCAAAGATCTGACCCAGGCCATTCACAAAAAGACCATCACCCGTCAGATCCAAGACATCCAAACCGTTAAGATGAGGGCCACCACTCATCTCAGCCTGATCTATCACATCTACACCATCCATCAACATCATACTACTATTAATCAGACCATCGGCCACCGTTATCACCCTATCCTCACCATTCGAACCATCCACCATCATCACATCAGCATTAGCAAATCCTGGTGGACCATCTGACATGGACATATCAAAAATATTCAAGCCTATCAACCTATCCCCATCACCTCCATTGTTGGAAAGAGCCAAGCCATGAAAAGTATTTACCTCTTCTAAAGGGCCCATTACTCTCCCACCAACCTCCATCAACCTATTCATAAATGGATCCTCTCCCACATTTATGGACCCACCTACCTCTCCACCACCCATAAATTTAGCCATACCCTCATCATGATCAGCCATGATAACTCTAAAAAAGGGATAAGGGAAAAGGAAGAAGTCAAGGGAGAAAAGGGACAAAGGAAAGGGACAAAAGAAAAGAGGGGGACAAAAGGAATGATCAGACGGACAAAGACAAGGGAGAATATCTGAAAGGGGGCAGAAAGGATGAACAAAGAAGAGGGGTACTTGCTAGAAGAAAAGATGAACGGAGGCGGCTCTCCGATTACCACCTGCGGTACTCCAACTCCCGCTCTCAGAACTGACATTCTTGCATCGCTGCCACATTGACAGAACAGAACGGGCATGCAAAAGTCTCCGGGCGGCAGACCAACTACTGCTCGCGGCATTACAACTGCCGCCCGGGTCCATTTTCAAGAAAATTTTGGGCGGGGTCCGCTATGTAGAGGCAGGACTCAAAACAAACATCTATGTATTCAATTGGAGCTGCAAAGTTGAAGGACAGTGCGAGAAAGCAACATTGAGCAAGTTGGATTTCATATAAACAATTGAATACACAAGCAAGGATACATTATTACATGGTACAGTGAACTAATCGTCATTAGGAAGATAGGTGTCAGTATCTTTGCGGCGAAAATGTGGCCCTAAAATCCCTCCTCCAGCAAAACGTGCGCCACTACCAGGAGTATAGCCAGGCTGTAAGATCGGACCAATGCCATGCTGCTCGCACCAAGAGCTGTACTCTATATCAGGATCAACGAAAGCACTGACATCATATCCCTTTAAAGTGGCCACTAACTCCCTCTCAGGAACCGATCTCCAGTCAAAAGGCCCGGACGGTGGACTAAGTGGCACTATGGGACTACCAGTCAACTGCCAGAAAAGTCTCTCTCCCAAGTACCATTTCGTCACGCTCGGATCCTCCAAAATGCGGCGACGTCATGAGGCTTGAAAAGCCTCCTGAGCTCAAGGAGTAAGTGACACGTTCAAACAAAGATAGGGCCTGGTATAGAATTGCAAAAAGAAAACAAGTTAAGGGCTAGGAAACAGGCAGAAATCAACATATGGGCAACACAAGATAAGGCGAATTGCTCACATCATCGGGAATCAGGGCATCGATGTTCGACCTCCAGGCAATATCAGAAAACATGCGCGTGCGGCTGCGATTATCCTTATACCACAGCATCATGCGGGGAAAAGGAGGCGAATGATCTATCAAAGTAGGGGCTAAGTGGGGAAAGTGGTCAAAAAAGCAGACCTACACAAAACTACAATCAGCAAGGCACATCAAACCATCCCCAGGAAAGACAGAACATAAAGGATGATAAGGAAGTACCTCAATGACTGGAAAGAAGCTGGTCAAGGATCGGCTGACACAGCGGCTGACCTTATCCAACCCTTCATACAAATGGGCTAGGAGGGCCGCGTTCCAGTTGTACAGGGTGGGAAAAGTTATGTCTGCCACGAGCGATAATAAACGGGAACTCACGAGCTCATTCCCATGGCAGAAAATCCTCGCACCCATGGTGTACAGAATCAAGGCCCGAGCCTTCACCACAGCCGCTGCTTCGGTCTCAGGGATGCGCAGAGCAAAATTTGATGATAGCTAGAGAAGTTTGAAACGAGGACCAGTAAACTCTGACGCATCTAGCATCATTCCCAACAACTCCATCCAGTCATCCTCGGTAGGCATTGGAAGGTCATCCTCAAAGGGAACGGATTTCGTCATACTGGAGACCTAGCTGCATTTATATATCATATGGAGTGATGCCCCACTTCCCAAAAGGCAGCTGAAAGGTGTGAGTCTCGGGGTGCCACCGCTCCGTCAGAGCCGACAAAAGAGACATGTTTGTTTTACTCAGACGAACTCAGAACAGGTGAGCGAAGGGAGTACACTCCAGAACCTCGAAGAACAGGGGCTGGGGATCATGAAACCAGTCAGGCCAACACGTCCTGACCCCTTACCCTCTCAGAACCGTAGGAGCGCCACCCTCCCAGGCTAAATCAGACAAGTGTCATACTTCTCGTGGTACATGGTATGGATCCGACGACTGACGAGACGAATTAGCCTCATTTTTACCACAACGGGGCATGCTGCACAAGAAAGGTGTACAAGTAAGTCTACTTCTCCAAAAAAACCCATTTCAAGGCCCAGTTCCAAGAGGCCCACTTCCCAGGCCCACTTCAAAAGCCCATTTCCAAGGAGACCCATTCCAAAAGGCCCACTTCTCTAGGCCAATTCCAGAAAAGCCCATATTAAAGTCCATTTCTAAAATCCATATCCGGGGACTTCTCTTTCAAAGTGTCATTCATGCCTCTGGACACAACTAGATCATGATGTGGGACCCATTTGAAAAATCCCATCCATCCATTATCCACAAGATGGCCCACCATCAAGATTCATGATGTCCATACGCTCACATGGGCCCCCATAAACCATCTAATGGTCCAAATCGTTCAAAAATCTTATCCACGATAAGCATCTAGACATGACTAGATCATGACGTGGGACCCATTTGAAAAATCTCATCCATTCATTGCTTACAAGATGGCCAACTGGTTTTTACCTTTAACCATTAGACAATGTCCAAAAAATTTACAAGAACAGACCCGCACTTCCAAAAAACTACCAAAATAGTCCCAAATTTTTAAAAGTTACTAAAACAGCCCTAAATCCTCAAAAAATCTCCAAAGTTGCAAAAAATACATAAAAATTCCAAAAAGTCCAAAAAATCCAAAATTTTCAGAAAAAAACCTCAAAATTCCAAAATAAAAAAAAAAAAAAGGGTTCAAAATTTCCAAAAGTTCCGAAAAAAAAAATCCCAAAAATTCCCAAAGATACCAAAATTTGTCAAACTAACACAAAATAAATCCCCAGTGAGTGTAGCCTCAAAAGGATTTGTCTCTTCTAAATCATCAGCCCCAGTAACTTATTAGTGGAAGCCATCTAACTTTGTTACAAATAAAAACTGAACGAGGATGCCCACCCGCGAGATCGAACGAATATTTTTCCAAAAAATTAAAAATATATTTTCAGATAAAATCTTCAAGGAGCCTAGTTCCAAGGAGATAGCTTTCAAAAGTTTTTCAAAACGCACGCGGCATGCAGTACACTGAGGAATCTTCCATATTCTCTAGTTGCGGCCAGTGCGAACACCTAAATAAGATTCGATCTCTTCCGGTTTCCCCAGATAATGATCGACTTCGTACATGATACATGTACGATTGGCCTGATCTCTATATCTGGACAGTCATACGAATGCTAGTAAAAATGGGTGGATCAACCTTTGGAAAGAACAATTAAACTGGAAGTGACAACAATCCATTGTAACCAAAGTATCAGAATCAGTGAACTGCATGGCAAAGGCTTACCTGCACATACCTAGTCCTGGATGTTCACAAAATTTGATCGAGTCCAAGTCGACATAGTAAGTTCCCCGTAAGGCCGCAGCAACGCGCAGGGCAGCTAACCACTTTGACGATCAAATAGAACGAACACTCATAGGGTGATTACATAGCAAAGGAACGACAGACCTAACAGTAAGGGAATCCTCGTAAAGCCGCGATAAATGCGTAGAGGCCCTTACTTTTCAGACTTACCCTCCAATGCTGTTAATAATCCGATGTGAAATGGTTGTGATTGGTGATCTGTAAAGCCGCGACAAATGCGTAGGAGACAATCACAACATTTTTCTCAGCCCTCGTGATATGTGCAAGTCATCATTTTCCAGATAGTCAGCAAACAATGATACAATGGCAGGCAACAGATTCGAATCACTACCCTTTTCTGGTCAAAGGGGTGGGGTGTCCACTTTCTTTGACCTTCAGTTGCTCACAACCTTTGTCAAAGAGGGGCATCTGTAGACACCCCACCCAGGTTAACATCTTGAGGAAGCTAAGATGACCCAGGAACCATGATCATAACTTAACCCTAATCCTGACCTAAACCCAAACCCTAATACCAAAAAGCCTTAAAACTCCCAAAGTCACAACCCAAACCATAATCCAAGCCATCTATTATACACACAGCCTAACCTATACCCTATATCCCTGTCAATATCCTCTACCCATACCTAGATCCACCACTTTGAGTCCCAGAAACCCAAAATGGAGACCACCGGATGAACCAGAGCACCACATAAAATACGTACACGTGAGCCCGGCCCGAACTAGGCCCAGGCGGTAGTCTGACTACCGCGGGCGGCATTCTAACTACCGCCTGCGGTACTCCGAGCTCCACTACTCATGGTCCGCGTGTGGACAGCTGTCCCACCGTCCAAAAGTTAACTTTACTATGGATTTATCCCTCCAAAACTCACCATTTACCTTTTTACCAACACTAAAAACCAATGGAAATGTGCCACATGTCACCCCTCTCTCCTTAACCAATTACAACCCTCAATTTCAAAACCTTAACCCTTACCTACCACTTATTTACCACTTAACCATTGGAGAGGGCTACCCTTCTCATTTCAAGACAACAACTAAGAGAAGCAGTGAGAGAGAGAGTGGGAGAGAAAGAGAGAGAGAGAGAGAGAGAGAGAGAGAGAGAGAGAGAGAGAGAAAGAGAGTGAGGGAAAGGGAAGGAGCTCCCAGGCCCCTCAAAGTTTAAATTTTTTCAGCCACCCCCTAGCCCTCAACTCAACCTTTCTAACCCATAAGCCTAACCCAAATTGGTCATGGTGCAGTTTATGTTTTAGCCTACTCAAGATCAAGCCAAAGATCTATTTACCTTACAAGCATTCATCATGACATCCATTCCCTTCTCAACCCCCCTGCTTTTCTAGATCTCTAGTGAACGTATGCTCTGTGACTTGTCATACATCGAATCCTGTCACATTAGAAATTTCTAGTGATCTAGTCCATTTTTCTTACCTCTTTGCATAAGCATCATCACATCCGCCCTTTAGACACATTATCGGACGTATGCTCTGTGGCTTGCCGAAATCTTAAATCTTGCTACATCAAAAATTCACATGTGACTAGTTCCATCACGACCATAACATCATCATCATCCCTTGAGATTATTTTACCACACTAAGTAGAGACCGTACATTTGTACGGGCAGAGAGGGTGCCTAACACCTTCCCTCTTTGTAACTGAGGTCCCTTACCCAGAATCCCGGATCGCAGATCAGGAGTCACTCTAAGGTAGGAAAGTCTTCGAATTTCCCCAACCTTATGTATTCTGTGGGTTCTAACCGACCGCGGGATTCTAAGATTAATTGGCTAGTGGCGACTCCAACATTCACAAATCAGCCTAATCACCCCCACCACTAAACCATAACATATATCAATCAGCATGGACACCAATTTTTCCAGTGTCTACAGGGCCCCACTGATGTCACAGTGCAATTAGATATGCACTCTGTTACAGATCGTTCGAGACCCGGACGTTACAGGCCCTTTTGCAACCATGGTCAGTATCGGTCCGACAATCCTGGCCGTTCAAAATATTCCCAAGGAGGGACCGAACACTCCCAAGGAGTCTAAATGGAGTGGATTATTTGTCAGATGGTTATTTTGTCTCAAATATTTGTCGCAGCGGAAGACTGTAGCTGTTGCTGCGTAAAGTAGCTCGGAGATCTCGCACGCAGCTGTCCAGCTATGCACGCACCGACTCCATCACCTCTTACGCACTCCAGCCGACCTTCATCAGCTATAAAGGAGAGAAAAGAGAGAAGCAAAGGGGATCATCCGGGGATCTAATCTTGGACGAGCAGCCGTGGAGGCCATGCACACGTGAAGAAGAGAGAGAGTTTCTCCCGTCTTTGTTTATATTCTTTTCTTTTGAGAATTAGTTAATCAGATCCATGGTTAGCTAAAACTCTTAACTAGGGCTAAGAGGTGAAACTTGTAACATGATTGGGGTGTTAGATTTGCTTTGATTTATGTTTATTGAACTCTCATAGATTCTAGTTTTTATTTATTTTTATTTTTATTTTTTATCTTCAAAAGAAAGAGCAGAAAAAAATTCTACCTCATTCCCATAAAATCAACCATAAGTCTTAAATCAAGCTCCATTTCATCACTACTACATTAAAGAAAAGACATCCAAACTGGTCCAAAACTCTATCATTACCAAAGCATCCGCCCTAGAATTCAAAATTATAGATTTGAAAACCCTAAATCCAGCGACGACCTACTCGCCGCCAGCTTTCTGGTAAACGTAGGAGAGACCGCATTTACCGCGATAGTGGCGAATGAAATGTTTGGCCATGAAGGTACCGGCCCCACACTTGGTGTTGGGACACTCCTTCCTCAACCGTTGAACCTTGCCGGAATCGTCGACTTTGTAGAATTGAAGAACTGCAAGCTTCACCTTCTTCTTCTTGTGCTTGATCTTCTTAGGTTTTGTGTATGTCTTCTTCTTGCGATTCTTGGCACCACCTCGCAGGTGGAGGACAAGATGAAGTGTTGACTCCTTCTGGATGTTGTAGTCCGCGAGCGTGCGACCGTCCTTGAGCTGCTTGCCGACAAAGATGAGGCGTTGCTGGTCCGGTGGGATCCCTTCCTTGTCCTGGATCTTGAATTTGACGGTGTCGATCGAGTCCGAGGACTCAACCTCCAACGTGATGGTCTTACCCGTTAGGGTCTTTACGAAGATCTGCATCTTCGGATGCAGATGACGATGATAAGATTAGGGTTTTCCTCCTCTCTCCCTCTCTCTATAATGGGGTTTCATAGATTCAGGTATTGAGATTGTGAACTTGGGAACTCTGTTGTTCACCATTGTCTCATGGGCATGGTTGGGTGATGGAACTTTTCCTAACTTTTACAATTCTCTCATGATTGACTGTGAGATTGGTAAATTGTTGTTGTTTGCCATAGTCTCCTGGGCATGGTTAGGTGACGGAATCACTTCCAAATCTTCACCACTCTTATCTATTGATGATTAGATCCATGAGAAGTTCAGAGATCTGACAAATCTCTTCGTACCAATTGGATAGGATAGGACTCTGATTCCAGTTGTGTCTTTGAATTAATGCAAGGTATCTTCCCAATTACTACAAGTGGATCCTTGGCACCCTAGTTCCCACCTTTATTTTTATTAGTTTTTAATTAATTAATTCATAATTGCTCTCTCAGAATATTCTGATTTAGATTACATTTTCGCCTAGTTCTAGTTCTACTTTCATAATACATACAAAGTTCAGTCCCTGTGGATTTAACCTCGTTCCTACCGAGATTATTACTACATCACAACCCTATATCGAGATTATTACTACATCACAACCCAAAAAAAAAAAAAAAAAAACAGCTCTATACTTGGGGTGTGAACAAGTTTTTGGCGCCATTGCCGGGGACTGACAGCTTCGTTGGTTTTAGAATTAGATTAAGGTTAGGACAATACTAACTTTAGTTTTAGATTTTTCTTTCTATTTAATTTTTAGAAACTAACTTAACTTTCCTGTTTTGTAGGATTCTGAGATAGACCTTCTAAATTGGTAATCTCTTTCTAATTTTTCTGTTTATCTATTTTTTTTGAAATTTTCTAATTCTACGATTTCTTTTAATTTTAGAATCTAATTTACTTTCTAATACTAGGTTTAGACCCTTCCTTTAGAAACTTTCTATTTTTAGAAACCGACCTATTTTGTTTTGTTTTTCAGGTTTTAACTTAGGAATCTCTAATCTGGTAAGTTCTTTCTAACTTCTCCTCTTACTTTCCATAATGCTGTAGGATTTTTTCTTTTATTTTTTTGGGATTAGATTCAGAATTAAGGTTTCACCATGAATGAACAAGACTGGCTAGAGTGGACACGTGAGTATTGTAATCTATTTCTAGAAAACGAGAGGTTCCGTGAAAAAGTGTTAGATGCTTATGCTTGGAAACTACCTATGTCTCAAAAATTTTCTGAAACCATGATTGAGAACCGATCAGAATATAATTCTCCACCGATTAAGAAATCTATATGCGATCATATGAGGGAGAATAATTACACCCCACCGATTAACAAAACAGTACGTGAGTGTTAGGGTTATCATAACTATGGGAGTGAGAATTATTATCACCCATCCGATAAAAAGAAAACAATGCGTGATAATATTATGAGTGATAATATGTATTACCAACTATCAGATTCTCTCACTTATGATCTGTATGACTATAATTATTTTTTTTACACATGCACACACATCCCCATACACTCACGCTAGTGGAATTTCACCACCTATGGATACTCGAACCCTTAACCGGGTGTTGAAACTCCTGAAAGTCTACCAATGACTATAATCATTGACAACATCAAAATTAGAGAAATGAACCAACAACATGTTATAATGATTATTCTCTTGGATCCCCTATCTTCGAGATCCAACCAGAAATGATCCAAGAGGATTCATTTCAGTGTAACATGACTTGTCTTGCGAAAATTAGAAAATCGTTGGAAGCACTTAATTCGCGCCTTGATAAGCTTAGATATTTCATCCCAGCCACAATTCATTCCAGAAACACAATGCGAGGAAAGTGATCCTAACTCTCTTTTAAAGAACTCCGGAATTACAAATGAGGAGTTGGAGTCTATTAATGAGCATATGGTTTAATTTTCTGATGAGTCGATCTTGATGACGGTCTAAAGGAATGGTCAAGAGACGTGAGTATCTTTCAAATACAGTGATGATGACACACTTTCCTCACATGACACACATGATTTTAATGATAAGGTAAAGATTAATTTATTCGAACCTCAACCTAATTCAGGAATGAAATGTGAGGAAAGCGATCTCATCCCAAGTGTATACTACTACACGGAATTAGACAATGATGCGTATTGGGATGACTATTACGAACGTACAACCCAAATTCCCTTAGAATCAATCTCAAGAGTTAAGGTCAATGATCAAGATGTACACAAAGTGGTCGGTCATAATGAGCTACTCCTCTCACCTGACATGTCCAATTTAAATGTGGAGGATGAACCACTTTCGCCTAAACTGTAACGCCCTGAAAATCGGGGGTCGAGTAGTAACTCAACTCTCGAGTTCCAGAACATCACTTATGCAACAAAATGAATGATGATTGAATGTTGACTGTATTAGAGTAGTGAACATGAGTGAGATTAAGCCAAAATAACATATCATACTCCAGAGACAATTAAAGTTGCAAGCGGAAGACTGTAATAGGTAGACAAAATATATAAACTATGATGACTCTCCAGAGTGTGATAACATTTCCAGGTTAAATAATTACAAGGACAATTCTAAAATATACCTAATGTGATGACGTGTAAAGTCACCTATCCCAAATACCATAGCCCCGTCAGTACAATACCAGGTCTTCATAGACCTGTCAGAGAGATACAGATAGGAGAACTCCTCCTCATCACCATAGAAGTAGTCCGGCTCTGCTTCACAAGCATCGCCATCACCTGAAACTCAACAAATCTGTTTGGTGTGTACAACACCGTCCCGTAACGTGGGAGTGAGTAGCTAACTCAGTGGAACAATAAAGCATAAGTTATCATGTTATCAATACAGTCAAGCAGTAATGATAAAGCAGTAAATCAAACACTCCTAGTTACTCTGATTAATGCAAGTATGAATGCAGGTATGATGGATGCCCTCACCGACATACTCCCTCATGCGACACCATCTCACGTTCGCGCATGCTTACATCCCACAGTGCTCCACATCTTCCAGGCACATGCGATGCATGATGAGCATGATTACCGAGTTTTTAATTAGTCCATTTCAAACAGCAGGATTGGGAAACTAAGGTACCTCCCTTGTATCATTCCCAAACATGATCCATTCTAGGGTCGTCACCCTAGTTAATATCGACGATGGTGTGTTTTCTAGGTCACTGCAGAGGCTGCTGTGGTCCATTACGCACAAAAGGTTGCACCACTCCCCATCACCCCTTAAACGATTCATCACTATACGAGAAACAGGCCTAGTTCATACTCTATATATCGCGGCGAACCCTAAGGCACGCCGCAACTTGAATATGCTCGCGGTCACTACAAAGGGTGCGCTGTGGCATTACGCACAAAGGTTGCACCACTCCCCATCACCTTATCAATGTAGGCCGACAAATGGCGCGAATATAGTGTCCCATACCACCATAATCGGCTCACGAGTTAAGTTGCTCACCGGTCACTACGGGGAGGCACGTAGCCCCAGCGTAGGCCGAGCCGGCTTTCGAACACGGTGTCCCATACCACCATGCCCGGCTCATGAGTCTTAGCGGATCGAGGTACCATGGTTAAAAGGGTTTTCACTGGTAAGTTTGGTATCCTAGGTTCAAGCATTAGTGACCAAACATGGTGAACATATAAAAGACAGATCGGGTTGCCTGACGAGCTCAGCTAGCCCGAGCGCACAACAAGTTAAACGACATGAAGTGCATAAGCACTTCGCGTGGCCAACCACTATCGCCAACCGAAGTACGACTCGAGTTGTCGAACACATCTCACGTGGCAAATGAATCACAGACCACGAATTCAATTCTAGGACCGATTGTCCTGGACTATAATCATAGCCCCAAGCACAATCACTTGTCATCCTTAGCATATGGAGTAAAGCATGATAGACAAAGTAATTCAAGCATGATAAATAAAGTAATTCAAACATGCTAGTAGGCATGTTATAAGCATATTATAGAGCATGATATAAAGCATGTTGTAAAGAACAACACAAGCATGAGTTTGTATATATTCAATTCCTAATCACATAGCTATTCAAGGAAATCATACACATAGTTAAAGGAGTTGAGAATCATACCTCAACACCCTTAAACATTACAATTTACTAACTACTACTCATTCGACATTTCAACAAACACTTTAAAATACAAGAATCAACATACATGACATATGTTGATCACAGAGGTATGAGGCCAAATCCTTTCACTAGGGAGTTACCCCAATCATAACACGCATACACCCATGACGGATAGTCATGGCAAGCAGGAAACCAAATTCCATATTCATTCAGTCATTTCCACAAACACTTGGGCCACACATTTTAACATATATAGTGTATATTGGCCGTGGCGTGATTTAGGGCAAATCCTTTCGTCAAAAGGGGTATTGCCAATACAACAATCAATTATCCATGACAATTAGTCATGGCGAGCACGAATGAGAATTCTATACTCATTCAGTCATTTTCACAACACCTAGAATACACTATTACAACATACATGGTGTATGTTAGCAAAACATGTATTAGGGCTATCCTTTAGCTAAGTGAGTATTTTATTCATGTATAATATATTACTACAACAAATAATCATGATAAATACATCTCCAAAATTTATACGTATACAGTATTTTCTAGAATACGCATTTTCAACATACATAGTGTATACAAGCAAACATGTATTACGGCGATTCCCTTCGCCAAGAAAATATTTTATACGCACATAATATATTTATACGACAGTTAATTGTGACAAACGCATCGTTAAAATATACATGTATATGGTACTTCTTACAATACCGTATTTCTACATACATAGTGTTTATTAGTAAACATGTATTTGGGCGAATCCTTTCGCCAAATAAGTATTTTATCCATACGTCATATATCCATACGACAAATAAACATGTCAAACACATTTCCATAAAAAATACGTATACGGTATTTTATACGAATACCTAGAGTATGTGAAATTCCAAATTCTACAATTCTAATCGAAACAGAAAACGGAAGGCACTTTGTACATGTGCAATTGCATGCAGATCATGAATCTACCATTATCTGACATTGAAAGCGTTGAAAACCGTAACTTATACACTTAAAGTTCTCACCTTTGCCTTTGGAAACGAAACGAATCAGCAAGGGTAGTAGAACTTCCGTATACGGGAGATTTCTAGCCTAAAGAGCGGAATCGGTTAGTTGTTACGCAACCCACATCGATCCCACCTCAAATCAGACCTAGGGTTAGGGTTTCTTACCTTCAAATGGGACGGAAAATGCCGGGAAAACGCCTAGAATAGGGCGGTGTAGGCCGTGTAACAAGCCAAAGCAGGAGGAGGGAAATCGGCAACAATCTCCAAGTCTTTCTCTCTCTTTTCTCTCTCTCCCTCTAGGGTTTTCTCCAAAATTCGTATGGCTGTGAGAGGGGCTGTTCTAAGCTCCTTTTATAGCCACAAATATTACGAAATTAGACTCAGGTTCAAGGGGTACTGCTAATATAGGATTTTCGTCGCTTTTCCAGCTCAAAAGGGAAGTTCTGGTGGCCCTCCTTGAACCAAACGTCAGACTTAAGCTCACCATCGATGGATCTACGTGGGATTATGTTTTTGACTTGATCGGATACCCAGATCGCACGTGGCGGACCACTTTCAGTTCGACGGTCAGTGGGCCACGATCAGAAATTCCAAGTACATGTAAATGTTCCTGAAATTTTTCTTAATCTGAGGGTGTAATTTGGTCTGATTCTGACGGTCAGGTTGCTTAATACTGACGCGTCAACGAATGATGCCAGATCACTATTCCAGATATTTATTTTGGATGGGAATAGTGTTTTTCACACTCCCTCGCTCCGAATCGAAACGAATGGCCATGGAACATCGGATGGAGCTGATTTTTGAGATGATTGTTAAGCCCAGTGGGCGGTCCTAGTTCCTTAGCTTCGTGTTAATCGGACTCGATGTGCGATCTAGACCTAATATGAAGTTTCGTCTCATTCCCGAGAGCAGACGGGAAATGAGTTTGGTTCTAAACTTTAGGGTAACCTAGCGCCAATGATTCTGCAACTTTTGGGTCTTGCAGATCGTATTTAAAGCGATCCTAACGGATTTCGTAGCTAATCTGGTTTCACACCTAGTTACTTTGTCTCATTTCTAAAGGATTTAGTCCTAAGTGAATTCTGGTCGAGGTGGTACTCAGGCCTTTGGAGTTTGTATATAAAGTGATCCAAGTTATACTACTTAGCTAGTTTAAGATAGTGTCTAGGGTGAAAGTTATTAGAAAAATTGGAAGATCAAGGTGATGAAGGGTGAGGTTTGTGAAGGAAATGAGTTCAAAGGCGGCTTTAGACTTTGGGATTCAGTTCTGACAAGTTAATGAGGTATTAGGATTGACCCATTGCCTAAGGATATCTAATCCCAGGTTGGCAAAAATCCGGGGCGTTACATAAACCTTCCAACCTTTGTGAGGCATGTTTAAATCACTCCCCTGAATTGAATGATGATATGATTCGGGAGATGGACGAGCCGCTCGATATGACTCTAAAAGTTTAAACCACTCAGTTGAGGTCACCATCTGAGTTATACACTTTTAACGATTCAATGCCTCTTCTGAGTAGTATCAATGAATAGAGTCCTCACATTAATACTTCGTCTACTGACCCTCAATTTGTCTACGCAGGGCTGGAGCACGAGAGCCTAGCTTCATTTACTTTTAAAGGCGATGGACCTTGAGCATCTCATTACAGACTTCAATGAGGAAAACGAGTCACTCTTAGCTAAAATTCCCGACTCTTTTGATGATTGCTTGGCACCCTTTGCAGATTTTAACGACCCCATAATACAAGAAATAGTGGATGCCTCGCAAGACAGTACCTCGATAGTTGTCACAGACTAAGAGAAGCCTCATTCTGAAGCTCCTCATTCCCCAAACCCTGAATGTTTTACCATTAAAGGAAGAGGAGCTGAAAATTGAACCGAAGTTCAGCTGAAAATTAAACCGAAGTCTGAAACTTCGAAATATGTTGAAACTACATTACTTCCTGAGAATTTTTCTAAATTTTATCTACCTGTAGTCTCCGATTCACCATGGGGTACTAACTTTGAAACTTTCTCTGCCACAGGTGAATCATATATACTATGGACACCTCAGGAAATTAAAAGGAAACCTTATGCTGAGGTCCATAAATTTCTCTGGAAATTCATGCTCCAGGGCATCCAAGCCTATTACAAAAAGGGATTTTGGATGATCTTATTAAGAAACCCTACTGAGAAATTTATCAAGATATTGGCCGGAAGAAGAACCTTGTAGTATAAATGAGTAGTTTTCCTCTGCTTTCATAGGACTAAGGTAGTTTGCTTATATCGTTCTAGGTTAGATGGCTTTATGCCACTAAGTTAGTTTGCTTTCCAGTTGCTTTAGGTTAGTTTGCTTAAACTATTGTGCTTAGCCGCTCTTATGCTACGTTCTCTTTGGAAAAAGCTTCTTGATTCCTTCGTCCAGGTACTATCTTTCCATCACTTCTCCCTTATTTTCATTGTCTCATGTGCATTACATGCTTACATCTTTTACATTAAGGACAATGTAGATTTTAGGTTGGGGGTGGGAGATTAAGTTACCTAATCAGTGTTTTATCGATCTTGAGCAAAAATTGTGAAAAAATTTTAAATTTTTTTAGAAAATTCTTATGAATTTAAAGTGATTTTGACGGCCATCTTTGATTTAAATGTATAAGATACTTAATGTTGGTAGTTTAGGCCTCTTGGATTCAGCTATCTTTATATTTCACAGTTAAGTCGAATTGTTAATCCATGATTAAAAATTTTAAACATTGATTGAGTCATGATTTCACACATCACACCTAGCTTACACATTATGTAACAGCCCAGATTTTTTCCAACCTGGAATAAGACGTCCTTAGGCAATGGGTCAATCCTAACACCTTATGAACCTGTCAGAACTCAATCCCAAAGTCTACAACCGCATTTGGACCCATTTCCTTCACAAATCCCACCCTTCACCACCTTGATCTTTCAATTTTTCCTAAGTACTTTCACCCTAGACACTATCTTAAACTAGCTAAGTAGTATAACTTGGATCATTCTATATACAAACTACAAAGGACTAAGTACCACCTCAGACAGAAATCTTATAGGATTAAATCCTTTAGAAATGAGACAAAGTAACTAAGTGTAAAACTAGATTAGCTATGAAATTTGCTAGAATCGCTTTAAATACAATCTGCAAGACCCAAAACTTATGGAATCATTGACGCTAGGTTACCCTAAAATCTCGGATCAAACTCATTACCCGACTGCTCTCGGGAGCACGTTGAAACTCCGTATCAGATCTAGACCGCACGTCGGAAGTCCAAATAATACCAAGTTAAGGACTTAGGACCGCCTCGCTGGCTTGACAACCATCTCGAAAATCAAATCCAGCCAGTGTTTCACGGCTGTTCGCTTGAGTCCGGAGCGAGGGAGTGTGAGAACACTTGTTTCTTTACAAAATAAATATCTTGAATAGTAATCCGAGACTCGTCGCTTGCGGATCAGTATTAAGCAACCAGACCGTTAGAATCTGACCAAATTATACCCTCGGATCAGGAAAAATTTTATAAACATTTACATGTACTCGGAATCTCCGATCAAGATCCACTGACCGTTGAACTGAAACTGGTCCACCACGCATGATCTGAGAACCCTACTAGAATGAAAACTTAATGGAGCGTAGATCTAGTGTTAGTGAGCTTAAGTCCGACCTTTGGCTCAAGGAGGCCCGCCAGAAGTCCTCCGTTGAGCTGAAACCAGCCCCCTTTGGCTATAACCCAAGTATACCTTGACCTGGAGTCTAATTTGGAGACTTTTTAGACTATATAAGGACCTTAAACCCTCTCTCATTGCAGCCATACGAATTTGAGAAAACCCTAGGAGAGAAAGAGAGAAAAGAGAGAGAAAGTGTGGGAGATGTGGGAGGATCTCCCTGCCATGCTTCCCTGCCGCTCCACGAGCTTCACCACTTCGTTCTAATCGCTTTCTCGGCGATTTCAGCTCCATTTCTAGGTAAGAAACCCTAACCCTACACTGATTTGGAGTTTTAAGAGTTGTAGGTTATGAAATAGCTAACCTATTTTATCATATAGGTTGCCGAATCGCCGTATACAAAGCCTTAGCAAATTCATCGACTCCGTTACGATTCTACGACACAAGGTGCAGACTTTAGGTGTATAGGTTATGGTTTTCAACGCTTTCAATGTTAGATAATGATAGATTCATGATCTGCATACAATTGCACATGTACAAAGTGCTTTCTGTTTCCTATTTCGATTAGAGACGTAGAATATGGAATTTTACATATTCTAGGTATTCGTAGAAAATACCATATATGTATAAATTTTGAAAATGTATTTGACATGATTATTTGTTATATGAATATACGATATATGGATAAAATACTTATTTGGTAAAAGGATTCGCCCAAATACATGTTTTACTAATATACACTATGTATGTAGAAATACTATATTATAGAAAGTACCGTATATGTATATATTTTAGAGATGTGTTTGCCATGATTATTTGTTGTATAAATATATTATATATGCGTAAAATACTTGCTTGGAGAAAGGACTCGCCCTAACACATGTTTGCTAACATACACTATGTTGAAATAGTGTATGCTAAGTGTTTGTGAAAATGCTTGAGAGAGTAAGTGTTTGGATGATGATGCCTTAGGTAGGTGTTGAGATAGGATTCTCAACTACCTTAGAGACCGGTATGATTTCCTCCGTGTGGTTAATTACTCTAACCGCTTACTTATGAAACATATGTATTTATGTTTCTTGTTTATATAGTGTTTTATAACATGTTTTATATCATGATTTATAACATGCTTGTTAACATGCCTGCATTACTTGTTTATTTAATTCTGCTCAGTTTACTTCACATGTTTATATTGTATTCCATGAAATCCGTGAAGGGTGATGGAAGAGTGGTGTAACGATTCCGTGCAACAGCCCTGGCAGCCCTAAACGAATAATACCAGACTTTGGTTGTATGATTTGAATCTTAATCCACTACTGCTTTATCTATCTGTAATTGGTTATGTTTGGGGCTATGATTATAGTCTAGACAATCGGTACCAGAATTGAATTCATGGCTGTGATTCATTTGCCACGTGAGATGTGTTCAACGAACTTGAGTTGTACTTCGATTGGCGATAGTGGTTGGCCACGTGAAGTGCTTATGCACTTCATGTTGTTCAACTTGTTGTGCGCTCGAGCTAGCCGAACTCGTCAAGTAAACCGATCTGCCTAATGTATGTTCACCATGTTTGGACGCTACTGCTTGAACCTAGGGTACCAAACTTACCAATGAAATCCCTTTTAACCATGATACCTCGATCCGCTAAGACTCATGGGCTGGGCATGGTGGTATGGGATATCATGGTTGAGCTGTCGGCCTACGCTGGGGCCACGTGCCTCCCCGTAGTGACCAGTGAGCAACCAGACTTGTGAGCCGATTATGGTGGTATGGGACACTATATTCTTGCTGTCGGCCTACATTGATAAGGTGATGGGGGAGTGGTGCAATAAATGCAAGCAAAAGCCCTGGCAGCCCTTTGTAGTGACCTTGAGCATACTCTAAAATTGCGGTGAGCCTTAGAGTTTTGTCGCGGTATATAGAGTATGAACTAGGCCTGTTTCTGTATAGTGATGAATCGTTTAAGAGGTGATGGGGGAGTAGTGTAACCTTTGTGCGTAACAGCCCTGGCATCCTTTGCAGTGACCTAGAAAAATACACCATCATCTGAGATTAACTAGGACTGACGACCCTAGAATGGATCATGTTTGGGAATGATATAAGGGAGGTACCTTAGTTTCCTAATCCTACTGTCTGAAATGGACTAATAAATACTCGGTAATCATGCTCATCATGCATTGCATGTGCCTGAAAGATGTAGAGCACTGAGGGATGAAAGCATGCCACAAACGTGAAATGGTGTCGCACGAGGGAGGGTGTGGTGAGGGCATCCATCATGACCGCATACATACTTGCATTAATAAGAGTAGTTAGGAGTGTTTGATTTTACTGCTTTATCATTACTGCTTGACTGAGTTGATAACATGTTAACTTATGCTTTACTGTTCCACTGAGTTGATCACTCACTCCCACGTTACTGGACAGTGCTGTACACACCAACCAGATTTGTTGAGTTTCAGGTGATGGCGATGCTCATGAAGCAGAGCCGGACCACTACTATGATATTGAGGAGGAGTTCTCCTACATGTAACTCTCTGACAGGTCTATGAAGTCCTGGTATTGTATTAACGGGGCAACAGTACTTGGGATAGAAGACATTACACTTCCTCACATTTAGTATATTTTAGAACTGTACTTGTAATTAATTAACCTAGTAATTTTATCACACTCTGGAGACCTACCACTGTTTTTATATTATATATATCTATCACAGTCTTTCGCTTGCAATTTAACTGTCTCTGGAGTATGATATGTTGTTTTGGCTTAATCTCACTCCTGTTCAATGCACGAATACAGTCAACATTCAATCATCATTCATTTTGTTGCATAAGTGATGTTCTGAAACTCGAGAGTTGAGTTTATGCTCGACCCCCGATTTTCGGGATGTTACACATTAAGGCTTCAGTTCGATATTGAATTGTTAACTTAGCGATCAGTAAGCATGGAAGGAACCGACCTGGGGAATTTGTCCATCATGTTAAAAAAAAATAATTTAATGTTGTCTTTAAAAAGGGTTGGGCGAATGGTCTTCACCATAGGTTTGCTCCCTATAGGTGAGGGGTCGTTTTCCCTCCTTGGCTCTACCCGATACATGTGGTTATGGGCGAACAGTCTTCACCATAGGTCTGCTCCCTATAGGTGAGGGTTCGATTCCCCAAGGTTAACACGGTGTGAAAGTAGCCGATCAAAAAGAAGAACTGTAAGTCAAGTTTTAGTTTAGGTTTTAGTTGTCCTGAATACTCTTTTGATTATCAATGTTATCATGAAATTGACGATTGGATCTCTTAATGATGATAAGCCGAGATTACACTTTATACCCATAGAACTCAATGTTTAGAATTTTTTCTAATTGATGGATTAATACTTTGAACTTGATTATGAAGTTTACCATGTGCTTGAGTCCACGAGAAAGTAATGCCCAACATTCATGAATCTTAGAATTCTAGTATCTGGATTGTTTTTCAAAAATCACTCAATTTTATAAAAAATTATCCTGTAATTCTTAACTTATTTTTCGCATACTTTGCTCAAGACTAGAAAAATGTTGGTTGGGGGTTGTGTTGAGGGTCAAATATTGCATATTAAACCCCAGTTATTACCTGAATTTACATGCATGACAATGTTTAAACGGTCTATTTTAATCGTGTTTGTGTAGTAAGGTGAATTTAGGAGCCTGGACTAAAAAAGGGTACTAAAAGCATAGATTTGACGCTTCGAAGTCACCAAGGCAAGGGACGGACCCTAGGGGACCATAAATTACATGTCAGAGATTCGAGAAAATTAGGCCACTCAAGTTAAACGGGCCCGAAAATCGTCCAGAATGCAAGATCACAGGGTTTCCACCATCCTTTCAGCTCGAAACTTCAAATATGGCATGAGGACCATAAATTACCCATACACGTCAAATTTGAATCATTGGATCCTTGTAGAAGTGTCCCAATAGATAGATCAGCTTATAAATCACTCATCTGAGGCCCACCTGACATC
The DNA here is from genome assembly GCA_030180095.1 of Magnolia changhungtana. Taxonomy (NCBI): domain Eukaryota; kingdom Viridiplantae; phylum Streptophyta; class Magnoliopsida; order Magnoliales; family Magnoliaceae; genus Magnolia; species Magnolia changhungtana. Next base: position 1,332,057 of record JASAUF010000200.1, on the reverse strand, counting down.
TAGATATGCTTCACTTTTGGTCTCAACCTCTTAATTGAGGTGAAAAAAACTGATGGACGAAGTAGATTTAACATATACATCAAGGTGGGTGCCACTTAATGTGGTCGGTGTACATAGCAGGTGTACACTCGCGGAACACCGGACCAACAGAGTCGGTCAGCGTACGCTAACCTGACTTCCGTTGGGATTCAAATCCCACCGCTGCAAATAGGGATTATGGACGAGGTTTTGTGGGCCACCATGGTCCATGATCCAGATAATCGGGACCGTCCATCAAGCTTAAAAAGGCCCTATAAACATGGCTTAAGTGTCAAAATCACGAAATGAAGCGAAGGACGGCTTTTGATCTTCCAAACACAGAATAGATGATGTAATAAAATAAACTATGGGCCACCACGGTTTTGATCCAAAACTGATCAGGTATGAATGGTTTTTCATGAGTAATCCATTGAACGGACTGAATTTTTCAAACAACATCATCCGTGGGCCCCACCGACGTCGCAGCGCAATTAGATACGCACTCTGTTACGGATCGTCCGAGACCCAGACATTGCAAGCCCTTTTGTAACCATGGTCAGGATCGGTCCGACGATCCTGGCCGTTCAAAATATTCCCAAGGAGGGACCGAACACTCCCAAGGAGTCTGAACGAAGTGGATTATTTGTCAGATGGTTGTTTTGTCTCAAAGATTTGTCGCAGCGGAAGACTGTAGTTGTTGCTGCGTAAAGGAGCTCAGAGATCTCGCACGCAGCTGTCCAGCTATCCATGCACCAACTCCATCACCTCTTACGCACTCCAGCCGACCTTGATCAGCTATAAAGGAGAGAAAAGAAAGAAGAAAAGGGGATCATCCGGGGATCCAATCTTAGATGAGCAACCATGGAGGTCGTGCACACGTGAAGAAGAGAGAGAGTTTCTCCTGTCTTTGTTTATATTCTTTTCTTTTGAGAATTAGTTAATCAAATCCATGGTTAGCTAAACCTCTTAGCTAGGGCTAAGAGGTGAAGCTTGTAACATGATTTGGGTGTTAGCTTTGCTTTGATTTATATTTATTGAACTCTCATAGATTCTTGTTTGATTAATAAGGAATGTTTTTAGTTTTAATGGTTTGTTGTGACTCAAATTACAATAGATCTATGATAGCTTGAGATATTCTCTTTTCAGGTATTGAGATTGTGAACTTAGGAACCCTATTGTTCACCATTGTCTCCTAGGCATGGTTGGGTGGAACCTTTCCTAACTTTCACAATTCTCTTATGATTGGCTGTGAGATTGGTAAATTGTTATTGTTTGTTGTAGTCTTCTGAGCATGGTTAGGTGATGGAATCACTTCAAAATCTTCACCACTCTTATCTATTGATGATTAGATCCATGAGAAGTTCAGAGATCTGACAAATCTCTTAGTACTAATTGGATAGGATAGGACTCTGATTCCAGTTGTGTCCTTGAATTAATGTAAGGTAGCTTCCCAATTGCTGCAAGTAGATCCTTGGCACCCTAATTCCCACCTTTATTTTTATTAGTTTTTAATTAATTAATTCACAATTGCCCTCTCAAAATATTCTGATTTAGATTACATCTTCGCCTAGTTCTAGTTCTACTTACTTTCAGAATACGTATAAAGTTCAGTCCCTGTGGATTCGACCTCGGTCTTACCGAGATTATTACTACATCACAACCCTATACTTGGGGTGTGAACAGTCTCAGGGTTATTTTGTCTGTCTCCCCTCCATTTGTACATGATCTTCATTATCAATAAAATGTTCATTTTGAAAAAAAAAAAAAAAAAAAAACAATCAGTTAACCGACCGGGCCGGATCCATCGGCTCAAACTCTCAAGTTTCCCAAGCCTGTCCTATCAAGAACTAAACAGCCCCTAATACGCCTAGGCAGCTCAAGGGGTGAGAGGAAAAGGGAGTTGGCGTACCCGTCATTTGCATCCCTAGCAAAACCATCGGCCACCACGTTCCCCTCGCGGAATATGTGTGAGAAGGAAAGAGATAGGGTGTGGCCGTGGCGATGAATGGCCCCCATCTTATACCAAATATTCAAAGGATATTGGCCCGAAGGGTCAGCCCTTGCATTGACCACCACTATAGAGTCTGATTTAACTGTTATGTTCGAGAAGCCAAAACAACTGCATAGGGTGATACCGTCCAGCATGGCTTGGGCCTCCGCCACTTTGTTCATCGCAGAACTGTAGAACCTATGGAAAACAAAAATGAGGCACCCAAAAGAATCCCTGCACACCCCGCCTCCCCCACTCGCGCTCGGATTCCCACGAGACGATCTGTCGACATTTAGCTTAACCCATCCCACTGGTGGTATCACCCACTTAACCAGCAGAGGCCTGGTGAAAGCAAGCCCACTGACCGAATGAGAATTGGTGGAGATTAACGAGCCAATTTCCTGCAACCAGCCATTGACTTTGGCAACGATCTTCGTACTGGACATCCTAATCTCGTCAAAACAGGTAGAATTGCGACTAATCCAGATCTCCCAAGAGATGATGGCAGGGATCAGGCCGAGCAACAGCTTGGTGCGAGAAGAGCCGGACGCCCTCGAAGATCAAAAAGAGACTCTCTTCTAAATGGTATGAGATGGAATGACTGGAACATCGAACACCCAATGGAAGTGGGACCAAACGTCAGCAGCTATTGACCTGAAATAGAGCAAGTGGTCCAGCTCCTCACTGCTGGATCCATGGAACCAATCAGTCAGGTGGAGATGAGCGTTAGCAACTGGCTGAGAAGGACAAGTAGGAAGTGGGACCGATCAGTCCATCCATCTTTTATACTATTGCTTTATAGTGGATTGCTTATCGCTTTGCGTCATTGTTTTTTCACGTAAAAATTGCATGTTCTTTATGCGCTTTGCATTTATTTGATTTTATCTTGTTAGTTTGAATTCGGGTCTACTTTTACACGACTCCCAATAAGTGGTATAAGAGATAACATTGGGGTTTCGAGTTCTAATTTAAAATATGTTGACAAAAAGATCTAATGTGAAGTATGGATAATTTTAAACTATCAAAGGTAAAGATGAGAGGCCTTTTAGTTCAATAAGGATTCCAACATACTCTCCTTGGTAATGCGAAGTATCCCGCATCTATGAATGACGAAGCGTGGGATGAACTCAGAGAGCTAGAACCTCAATCTAATTGTATCTAGCAGATAATGTTCTCTGTAATGTCTTGGATCAAAAGACCGCTGTAGGGTATGGATGAAACTTGATAGTTTGTACAAGAAGAAATCCCTGGCCAGTCATCTGTATTTTAAGAAATAATTCAACAATCTTAAGATGACAGATGGATTTGATATCAGTGAACACATGAGCACTTTCAGTGAATTGCACATAAACTGACGAATGCAAATGTTAAGATCAAAAAGGGAGATCAAGCCTTGATTCTCTTGAATTCGCTTCCACTATCTTTTAAGAATATGGTAAACATATTGATCTATGGTAGGGATACCATCGATGTTGAAACTATCATCTCAGCTCTTCATGAGAACAAGTTGAGAAAGAAAGACAGTAGTTGTAACGCCCTGAAAATTGGGGGTCGTGCAAATGCCTGACTCCTGAGTTCCAACACATTACTTATGCAACATATTTCATGATGATTGTATATTGTCCATGTTAGTACATAAAACATGAATGGAATTATACCAAAACAATAATCCATACTCCAGAAACAATTACGTTACGCAAGCGGAAGACTGAGAGATGTATATAAGTATAAGCAAACGTATAGACTATTACTACTCTCTAGAGTATGATTACATTACCAGATCAAATATTTACATGTATTAGTTCAACATTCAAAATTTCAAAAGTATAGTCCATCTATAACTGAGAAGCCCTGTAATCCCCGTCGATCAGTACGGCCTAAGTAAAACCACCTGATAACTGCATATATGAGAACTCCTCCTCATCATCGTAGAAGTCAGGATCTGCCTCATACGTCACGTCGCCATCTGCAACTAAGATAGAGTCTGGTTAGTGTGTAAACACCGTCTCAGAATGTGGGAGTGAGTAGCTAACTTGGTTAACATGTTATCAATTTAATCAAGCAGTAATGATAAAGCAGTATAACAATTCAGCCCTAAGTACTCTTATTAATGCAAAAATGATATGATATGATGCATGCCCTCTCCTGCACTCCCTCTGCGAACTTCATCTCACGGTAGCGGCATGCACCACTCCAGACACATGCTACTTCCTCGCCAACCATGCAATGCAATGTTATGATCATGTTAGTCCAGTTCTTACTTAGGTTTATTCATACAGTAGGATTAGGAAGCTAAGATACCTCCCTTATATCAATTCCCAACAATGATCCGGCCTAGAGTCGTCGGTCCTAGCAACTCACATATGATGTTGTGGTTCTAGGTCACTGCAAAAGGGCTCTTTGCCTTATCAGTGTAGGCCTAGTTTATACTCTATTGGCTACGGAAAGGCTCATTGCCTCAACGCAGTCTCAGAGTATGCTCGAGGTCACTACAAAGGGCTCATTACCTTATCAGTATAGGTCGACAGCTCGAATATAGTGTCACATACCACCGTATTCAGCTCACGAGGTGGTGTTGGTCATTGGTCACTACGGGAAGGCTCGTCGCCATAGCGTAGGCCGACAGCTCGACCACGGTGTCCCATACCACTATATCCGGCTCATGAGTCTTAACAGATCGAGGTACCAAGGTTAATGGGGATTCTACTGGTGGGTTTGGTACCTTAGGTTCAAGCAGTAGTGTCCAAACATGGGGAACATACATCGGGCCAAGCGGATTACTTGACGGGCTCGACTAGCACGAGCGCATGTTGAGTTAATTGACATGAAGTGCGTAAGTACTCCGTGTGACCTAACCACTGTCGACAACCCAAGTACGACTCGGATTCATCGAACACCTCCTGTGTGGCAAAACAACCTCAGCCACCAATTCAAGGCATGTTACCGATTTCCTGGACTATATGATAGCCCCAACCACATTGAATTACAAAAAAATATCCTATAAGATAGTTAAAGCGGTAATGGATCAATACTTCAAATCATACAATCATATGAACATGTTCTGAAATGCAATCTAAAAATGAATTCACACACATTCAATTTATAAATAACCAGACATCAGAATATGACATAAATGGAGGAAATCATGCACATCATTGAGGTAGCTGAGAATCATATCTCAACCCGCATACAGGTACACCTTAATAACTACTAACTCATTCAGACATTTTACAAACACTTAGCCTACACATTCCATCATATATGATGTATATTAGTTATCATATGTATTAGGGCCAATCCTCTCGTCAAAAGGTTATCGCCTATACAACAATTATATATCCATGACAGTTAGTCATGGCGAGCATGAATGCGAATTCTATACTCATTCAGTCATTTTCACAAACACTTAGGCTACACAATAGAATATACGCAACATATGTTGATATAACATGTATTAGGGCTAATCCTTTCGTCAAAGAGTTGTTACACGTACATCTAGCATACATAGACAACAATTAATCATGAAAAACTCAAATTCAAATTCCATACTTAAACGATTATTTCAACAAACACATGGATTAACCTAATCTCAACATAGTTCATATATATCTGAAAGGCTAGACAGACATCGCATTTGGCATGTGAAATTGCATCCATGTCAGTAATAAATCATTAACCGACATTAAAAGCCTTGAAAACCATCACTATACATTTATAGTCTACACCTTACGCCGGTAAATGCGTAACGGAGTCGTTTTAGACACTTGGTCTTTCTCAACGGCAGATTGGCGACTTATAGCATGAATTAGGTTAGCTATTTCATAACGTACACTATCTGAAACCCTAAAACATATTAGGGTTATGTTTTTTTACCCAAGTACGTTGTTAGAAATGCCGGATTAGCGATTTAGAATTGATGAAATGGTAAGTGGAGTGGAGGGATTGAATCCCGAGAGCAAACTCCCACACACTCTTTCTCTTTCCTTCTCTTTCTCTCTCTTTTCTTTCTAAGGTTTAGAAATTTTGTATAGGTTATGAGAGAGACAGTTTAAGCCCTTTTTATAGGCTCAAAACTGATGGAAATGACCCCAGGGTCATGGTATACTTAGGTTATGTCCAAAGGACATCAGTTTCAATCCAACAGAGCACTTCTGGAGGCCCCTTTTTTACGTGCGGTTAGACTTAAGCTCACTAACCTTGGATCTAGGTCAAGCCAAGTTTTCGATCCGATCGGATTTACAAATCGACCGTGGAGGACCAGTTTCAATTCAACGGTCACCGGTACTCGTTTAGGGCCACAAGTGTACTGATATGTGTAGGAAGTTTCTCCTGACCCGAGGGTGTATTTGGGTCAGATTTTGACAGTCTGAATCCTTACATTTGGCCTGCAAGCGACACGTCTCTGTTTACTTAAGTTTATATTTTATTTCTAAATATATTCACGTTTCTCACACTTCGCTCCGGGCTCAAGTTGTGCTTTTCTGGACACTGTTAGGACTTGATTTTCGAGGTGGTAGTCAAGCCCAGCAAGGCGGTCATAACGGTATATTTTCCGAGTAATCGGATTTTCGACGTGCAGTCCAAGTCCGATACGGAGTTTCAAAATGCTCCCGAGAGCAACTGGGTTTAAAGATGGATCCTAGATTTCAGGGTAATGTAGTGTTAATAATTCTACAAGTTTTGGGTCTTATAGATCGTATTTAAAGTGATTAGTGCTAATCTCATAGGTACTCTAGTTTAGCACTAGTTAATTCTCACATAATTTCTAAAGGATTTGGTCCTGAGTGATTTCTGCCTAAGGTGGTACTCGGGTCTTTGTACAGATTTTTTCGAGACGTTACAATCTACCCCCCTTCAAGAAAAATTTTATCTTCGAAATTAGTACCTTTTCGTACTCCTCGAGAATCTGAGAGTAGTTCTTATGGACCTCGACTTCTGTTTCCCAGGTAGCCTCTTCCTCCGTGTGATGCATCCACAGTACCTTCACAAGTAGGATAATCTTGCTACGCAATACCTGCTCATTCATGTCTAGGATACGTGTCGGTCGCAGCACATATGTAGCGTCCTCACTCAGCTATACCTGCTCTCATCTGATAATGTGGGAAGGATCAGGAACGTATTTCTTCAGCATAGATACATGAAATACGTTGTGCACGCCCGTGAGTGGTGTGGGTAGAGCAAGGCGGTAAGCTACCACACTCACTCGGTTAACTATCTGAAATGGGCCAATGAATCATAGCGTAAGTTTCTCTTTCTTACCAAACCGAAGGGCTCCCTTCATAGGGAAAACTCTAAGGAATACATGGTCCCTAACCTCGAACTCTAGCGATCGCCGCCTCATATCAGTATAACTCTTCTATCTACTCTGTGCTGTCAGAAGTCAACGCTTGATAATGCCGATCTTCTCTGAGGTCGCTTATACTAACTCTGGGCCAATCATACTACGCTCGCCAACCTCTGCCCAGCAATGCGGTGCTTGGCAAGGGCACTCATACAAGGCCTCGTAAGGAGTCATGCCAATACTCGCCTGAAAACTGTTATTATAGGCGAACTCTGTATATGGGAGACAGTCATCCTAACTATCCTTGAAATCAAGTACAGAAGCTCGCAGCATGTCTTCCAGCACTTGGTTTACCCGTTCCGTCTACTTGTTTGTCTGTGGGTGGAATGTGGTGTTGAACTTCAACTTCACACGCATTGCTTCCTGGATACGAGTCCAGAAGATAGATGTGAATCGCGTGTCCCAGTCCGACACGATCTCTAATGAAACTCCATGTAGACGCACTACCTCCTTGATGTACAGCCTGGCCAACTCGTCTGTAGAGTTCGAGACTTTAATCGGGAGGAAGTGGGCCAACTTAGTCAACCGGTCCACGATTACCCAAATAGAGTCATGTCCCTTCCTCGTCTTCGGTAGCCCTGAGATGAAATCCATAAAGATGAAATTCCATTTCCATTTAGTTATGGGCATGGGCTAAAGCAGTTCAGGTGGTCGACGGTGCTCTGCCTTGACCTTCTGGCACGTGAGACAACGAGATACATACTCTGCTATATGAGCCTTCATGTTGTCCCACCAGTACGACCTCTTCACATCTCGATACATCTTCGTACTTCCAAGATGTATCGCTAGCTTTGAATTGTACGCTGCCTCAAGGACTTCTCGCCTCAACTCAGGAACGTTTGGGACACATAGGTGGCCAAGATAACGCAGACCTCCATCCGTATCTACGCTCCATTCGGCATCCTCATCATTGCTAGCCAGCTTTCTAAGCTCAACCAATCGCTCGTCGTCTTTCTAGGCCGCGATAATGCTATCATCGATGAGTGGTCGTACCCGAACGTGTACGACACATTCGTACAGCTCCTCCACAGTAAGTTTATGCTCAAAGTCTCACACGAACTCGAGCATGTTCCATAACTCAATCATTAGCGAAGCCACAAATTCTATCGTCTTCTTGCGGCTCAACGCGTCTGCCATAAGGTTGGCCTTGCCAGGGTGGTAGGAAATCTCGAACTTGAAGTCCTTCAAGGTTTTTATTCATTGTCGTTGTCTCATATTCAAGTCCCTCTGTGTGAATATGTATTTAAGGCTTTGTGGTCGCAAAAGAGCTCGAACTCTTCTCCATAGAGGTAATGTCTCCAGAGCTTTAATGCAAATATGACCGCTGCTAACTCTAAGTCGTGTGTAGGGTAATTCTCCTCGTGTTTCCTCAACTATCTCGAGGCGTATGCAATCACCTTATCCTTCTGCATAAGGACACAGCCCAAACCAACACGAGACGCATCGATGTATATTGTATATTTGACCCCTTGCTCTGGCAATTCTACAACAGGGCCGGACGTCAGCCTGTCCTTCAGCTCCTGAAAAGCTGCTTTTGTCTTCTCATTCCAGGTGAACTTCAGGTCCTTCCGAGTCAACTAAGACAAAGGCCTGACTATCTTAGAAAAGTCCCGAATGACACGTCGGTAATAACCTGTCAAGCTAAGAAAACTCCTCACCTCAGTAATCGAACCAGGCTGCTTCTAGTCTTGAACTGCGGTTACCTTAGCAAGGTCTACCGCTATCCCTTCCTTAGACACCATATGTCCCAGGAACTTAACTTCCTCCTGTCAGAAGTCGCACTTCTTGTACTGTGCGAACAACTGGTTCTTCCTCAGAGTATCCAAGACCGTTTGTAGGTGTCCCTCGTGCTCTTCCCGACTCGTGGAGTATATCAGAATGTCATCTATAAACACGATGACGAATTAGAACAGAAATATCCGGAACACCCTGTTCATTAGGTCCATGAACACGGCCAGCCCGTTCATAAGACTGAACGATATTACGAGAAACTCGTAGTGCCCAAAACTAGTCCTAAAAGTCATCTTCTGTACGTCTTCATCCCTGACGTGCAACTGATGATACCTTGACTGTAGGTCAATTTTTAAAAAATATCGTGCCCCTTTCAACTAATCAAACAGATCGCCTATCCTGGGCAAAGGATACTTGTTCTTCACAGTCACTTAGTTCAACATACGGTAATCAATACACGACCGTAGCGACCCATCCTACTTCTTGACGAACAGCACAGGTACTCCCCAAGGAGACACACTCAGTCGTATGAAAACCTTCTTTATTAACTCATCAATTTGTTTCCTCGTTTCCTCCATCTCACATGGAGGCATACGATACATCGGTAATGAAATGGGTGTCGCACCAGGCACAAGATCAATAGTAAAATCGATCTCGCGCTGAGGAGGTAGCTCAGGTATCTTACTGAACACTTCCTCAAAATCTCGAACCACAGGCGTGGTTTCAAGTGCTGAACTAGTAATATCCTCCAACAGAGAAGTGTAGCAACTCAACCGGGAAGGGTGACTGACCTGCACAGGAAAGGTAAAGGTCGTGCCCTCGGGTCCATGGGCGGTCACCTGCCTTGTCTCACAATCAATCTTCGCTCTCGACACGGTGAGTCAATCTATACCAAGGATAATGTCGTAATGATACAGGAGTGCAACAATCAGATCAACTAGAACCGCCCTGCTTCCTAAATTTATCGAGCAACCCTCGTAAATCCTGGTAATGTTGGAAAAGGTCCCTGTAGCGGTAGTGAGTCTCACTCCCTTCGTAGGAGCAGTGACCAACGCTAGCCGCTTGACAACTGCGCATGATATGATGGAGGTAGTGGACCTAGTGTCCACCAATAAAAAGACTGGAGTACCTTAAACATGTGCCGTAACTTCGAAAGCCATAGGGGCTGAAGGTGCTGCCTCTAGTGCTTCTGCTGTGAGTGAGTGCACACGAGACTGTTGAGAACGGTTCGGCTGTTGCGCCATAGGCCGTTGAGGCTGCCTAAATCGGGGTACAGGTGGCCTGAAAGATGGATGCGCTGGTGTCGTCCGTAGAGGTGGTGCTGAAATGGCCTGAGGCAATGAGCGGTTGATCCTCTACGGTAGTGAGAAGTCGTTGTCCCTCATTATGGTAAAATAATTTGCCTCTGGGTGGCCTGCCCTCTTGCAGTAGTTACACCACACATCTGTCCACCTCAGCAGAGTCGGTGGAGCCGCAAGCCTAAGGGGTGAATCTGGGCGTGGCCTCTTGCCGAGGAATGGTCTGCTCAGCATGTCTGGTCGCGGCGTAGGAACCATAGGTGCCCGTGCGTGGGATAGTCTGTCCCTGTCCTGCTCAGCTTGCAGGGACATACCTACAAGCTCAGCGTACGTAGATATGCTGCACAGCACATCTTCGAGCGGATCTCGGGTAGTAAGCCCTCAGAAAATCACCACATCTGCATATCCTTATCCCCCAGTATCAATGGAGCATACCTGCCCAGCTCCGTAAACCGATTCTCGTACTCTGACACCGACATGCCCCCTTGACGGAGGCAAAGGAACTCACTCTCTTTCTGGTGCTGATGAGTGAGTGGGTAGTATTTCTCGTGGAATCAGGCCTCAAAAGCTGCCCACGTCCATACATAGGCAACAGCCACGGTCTTCAGGACACTGTCCTACCAAATGCTGGCCTCTTTCTCAAACATGTAAGTGACCAATTCCACCTACTCTGCCTCAGTGCAGTACAGCGGCTTTAGCATCTTAGAGATGCGGTCAAGCCAATACTTAGCCTCCTCGGGTCTATGAGTACCCACAAATGTAGGAGGCTGTAAGTGCTAGAATCGCTCAAAGTGGCCGCTGCCACCTGCATTCCCTGTAGGGTGTACAAATGGTGCAGGTGAGGCCACACCCATGCTCTGGGCAAACATTCCCCCAAGGGTGGCCAAAAGCTGCTGCTAGTGTTGCTGGTGCTGTGTCTGCTGCTGCTGGTACTGTATCTGCTGTTGCTGCATCATCAGCATCATCTGCTCAAACCTATCAGCAGGTGGAGCAGTCTGAGGCACATGTGGCGTCATAGAAGACGCATGGGCCTGCTCAGAAATCGGTGGTGCAGCAGGTGGTGCCGTAGGTGGTGGTATAGGTACCAGCCTATTAGTGGGGCCAATAGTCGGCTGTGTATCCGGCATAGTGTCAGTGTGAGATGGGCCCGAACTGAGGTCCGTATGGCTATCGCTTAGGGGAGGTGCCCCGTCAAACGACTCGTCCAGAGTGTGGCGTGCTGTAGTCCGTGCAGCCTTAGGTGTCATAACCTATATACAACATAAGGTGCAACCCGTGTCAGATGTAGCATAATAATACTTAATTCTTTAAGCATTTAACACACCTTATAGCAAAAGAAACGACATGCATTTCATTTAACAAAATTTTGTCACAATACATGGAATAAAGTTTTACATGAATTATGACAGGAACGCATGTGGCTACACTAAGCCCAGACTACCAAACACAAACACACTATCTACCAAACATAAATACAGACATCCCAAACAGCAACAAAATAAGCTACATGTCGATGACATGGATGACTAGGCATCCGAGTCTGGCGATGGAGGAGGGGCACCCTTATCCTACAGGCACCATAGGATAGTTTTCAAGTTGCGAGTCACCTTCTTAAACTTGTGTTTCACGAGGGCACGGACATTAATAATCTCCTGTTGCAGGGCAGCCTGACCCTCCTCAAGTCGAGCTAAGTGGGTCAGATCAGTGTCATGCTCCTCTGCCGTAGGAGGGGAGCTCTTATCCGTGTCCTGATCCTCCTCTTCTTCTTCCTGTTCCTCCTCTATCTCTTCATTGCTTTCCTCTTCACTCTCGCCCTCCTCACTACCTGTCTCATCCTCACTCTCATCGAGTCAAGCTTGACGCTGTCGTGGCCTAATCTCCTTGCGGTTGAGAGCTGCTTCATTGATGAAATGGATCGGCACGAAAAGTTCTGCACTAAGTCCGTAGGCGAATTCACGCATAAGCTTACATATGAGTCTGCCAAATGGGAGCGAATCAGACGCCCTAGTAGAGCGTGCGGTCAGAACTATCTGTCATAGTACATATGTAGGAACTCACAGCTTCTCTCCCTACCTAGCTTGGTACAGAAAGTCTACCATCAAGCGTGTGTACTCACTACGGTTGCTCCACCTGGGGTACAAGTTGTACGTGAAGATGTGGTGGAGCAGGCGAAAGTCGTCAGTCATATTGGTCACTAGGAGGTTGTTGTTTAGATTCCAGTGGGCCAGGTGTCTACAAAGGAATCGCGTGTGGCGATCCTTTTCACGTGCACTCTTCAAATTCTTATCGCTTGCATGTACCCTGCCAAGCGATATTTTCATGAGTTGGGCTATCAAGCCAGCATCAATTGTGGCCTCTCGACCTCTTCCCACGGGGTTCTTGAACTGCAAAGGCTCCAACGTAGGCTCTCGAATATGAGTGTAGAATGCTCGGACAGTGTCCACATTGGCACGAGACTTGCCCTCAAACACGGGACCCCATTCGGCCTCACCTAAGGCTCCAATAATAGATAATCCCCAAAGAGCTTCTCATCTACATGTGCTTCAAAAAGGACCCTGCAGCCCTGGAATCTTCCATGAGACAACTCTGCCAATAAAGTCCTCTCGAGGGGGGCCTGGGGATCGAGATCTCGTTTCATTCTTATCTCTCTATCAACGTTCGAGCTTGCGGTGGCGCCTCTTAGCCTCCTTGAACGAGTAGGACGACTAGGGCCGGCTTCATCCACAGGAGCCCTTTTCTTTCTCATGATCGAGAGAATGGTGGAAATCGAGAATATGGTCGTACAAGCTTGAATAAGGCCATGGAAAAGAGATGAAAATAGGGAAATGGGATGGTGTATTGGGTTCCCACGGATTTGAGACACAAAGTGGGGTTTGAAATGCTCAAATGAAAGGGAAAGGATGAGAGCAACGGATGTGGAAGAGGGTTTTGGATGGGTGGTGTAGGTGGTGCACGAAAATGGAAGAAGAGGTGCTTGGAGGGAGGATTTGAGTAGAGATTTGAGTGATTTCTTGAGAAAATGAGAGCTTGGAGGGGTAGGTTATAAAGAGGGAGCGTGTTGGGAGGGGTTTAAATCAATCCAACATGCATCAGTGGGCCATACAACGCTCTAGAGGCGTTGGCCCGAACCGGCCTGCCCGACCAGGCCCGCCAGGCGGCGAGGCCCTCGCCGACCTCTAAACATTCCGGTGATGGCTCGCCGGTGGGGCGAGGTCCTCCTGCCCCGTGGACCCTAAAAACATGTGGGACCCACTCTGGGTCCCACCAAATTGGCCGTTTTGACCCCCCGACTCCGATTCGAGTCTTTACGGGTCATTTCGGGTACTTTCTGATATATACTCGCATATACCGATTGTTGAAGGCTGGGATGGGATAAATCGTGTTCTAGACCCATTGATTGACGGTCTTGGGATGATTCGGGGTTGTCACAAGCGATCACGAATGTGCACAGACTCAATCTCAGCGATCGTTTTCGGTAAATTTCGCCAATTGGTGAAACTGGAAAACCTAAGCTTGTTCTACATTTTTCTTGCACCCACCTAGGTCTAAATGCATCAGCGTACGTCGTGTGATCATAACCCAGGTCCATTTTTATCCAAATCATGCTTTAATACCAACTTGTAACGCCCTGAAAATCGGGGGTCATACAAATGCCTGACTCCCGAATTCCAACACATCACTTATGCAACATATTTCATGATGATTGTATGTTGTCCGTGTTAGTGCATAAAACATGAATGGGATTATACCAAAACAATAATCCATACTCCAGAAATAATTACGTTACGAAAGTGGAAGACTGAGAGATATATATAAGTATAAGCAAACGTATAGACCGTTACTACTCTCCAGAGTATGATTACATTGCCAGATCAAATATTTACACGTATTAGTTCAACATGCAAAATTTCAGAAGTATAGTCCATCTATAACTGAGAAGCCCTGTAATCCCCGTCGATCAGTACAGCCTAAGTAAAACTGCCTAATAACTGCATATATGAGAACTCCTCCTCATCATCGTAGAAGTTAGGATCCGCCTCATACGTCGCGTCACCATTTACAACTGAGACAGTCTGGTTGGTGTGTAAACACCGTCCCAGAACGTGGGAGTGAGTAGCTAACTCAGTGAAATTATAACGTAAAGGTTAACATATTATCAATTCAATCAAGCAGTAATGATAAAGCAGTACAACAATTCAGCCCTAAGTACTCTTATTAATACAAGGATGATATGATATGATGCATGCCCTCGCTTGCACTCCATCTACAAACTTCATCTTACGGTCGCGGCATGCACCACTCCAGAAACATGTTACTTCCTCGCCAAGCACCATGCAATACAATGTTATGATCGTGTTAGTTCAGTTCTTTCTTAGGTTTATTTATACAGCAGGATTGGGAAGCTAAGATACCTCCCTTATATCAATTCTCAACAATGATCCGGCCTAGAGTCGTCAGTCCTAGCAACTCACATACGATGTTGTGGTTCTAGGTCACTGCAAAAGGGCTCGTCGCCTTATCAGTGCAGGCCTAGTTTATACTCTATTTGCTACGGAAAGGCTTGTTGCCTCAACGCAGTCTCAGAGTATGCTCAAGGTCACTACAAAGGGCTCGTCACCTGATCAGTGTAGGCCGATAGCTTGAATATAGTATCTCATACCACCGTATTCGGCTCACAAGGCGGTGTTACTCATTGGTCACTAAGAGAAGGCTCGTTGCCACAGCGTAGGCCGACAGCTCGACCACAGTGTCCCATACCACCATGGATTAATCATGGCAAACTCAAATTCAAATTTCATACTTATACGATTATTTCAACAAACACATGGATTAACCTAATCTCAACATAGTTCATATATATCTGAAAGGCTAGACAGACATCGCATTTGGCATGTGAAATAGCATCCACGTCAGCAATAAATCATTAACTGACGTTGAAAGCCTTGAAAACCATAACCTATACATTTATAGTCCGCACCTTACGCCAGTAAATGCGTAACAGAATTATTTTAGACACTCAGTCTTTGTCAACGGTGGATTGGCGACCTATAGCATGAATTAGGTTAGTTATTTCATAACTTACACTATTTGAAACCCTAAAATATATTAGGGTTAGATTTTCTTACCCAAGTGCATTGTTAGAAACACCGGATTAGCGATTCAGAATTGATAAAATGGTAAGTAGAGTGGCTGAATTGAATCCCGAGAGCAAACTCCCACACACACACACACACACTCTCTCTCTCTCTCTCTCTCTCTCTCTTTCCTTCTCTTTCTCTCTCTTTTCTTTCGAGGGTTTAGGAAATTCGTATGGGTTATGAGAGAGAGGGTTTAAGCCATTTATATAGGCCCAAAACTGATGGGAATGACCTCAGGGTCATGGTATACTTAGGTTATGTCCAAAGGACATCAGTTTCGATCCAACGGAGCACTTCTGGAGGCCCCTTTTCTGTGTGCAGTCAGACTTATGATCCCTGACCTTGGATCTAAGTCAATTTGAGCTTTCGGTCCGATTGGATTTACAGATCGACCGTGGCAGATCAGTTTCAATTCAACGGTCATCGGTACTCGATCAGGGCCACGAGTGTACTGACATGTGTAGGAAATTTCTCCTGACCTGAGGGTGTATTTGGGTCAGATTCTGACAGTCTAAATCTTAATATTTTGCCCGCAAGTAATACGTCTCAGTTTACTTAAGTTTGAATTTTATTTCTAAATATATTCATGTTTCTCACACACTTCGCTCCGGGCTCAAGTTGCGCGTTTCTGGACACTGTTAGGACTTGATTTTTGAGGTGGTAGTCAAGACCAGCAAGGCAGTCATAACGGTATAGTTTCGAGGTAATCGAACTTTCGACGTGCGGTCCAGGTCTGATATGGAGTTTCAAAATGCTCCCGAGAGCAACTGGGTTTAGAGATCGATCCTAGATTTTAGGGTAATGCAGCGTTAATAATTCTACAAGTTTTGGGTCTTATAGATCGTATTTAAAGTGATTAGTGCTAATCTCATAGGTACTCTAGTTTAGTACTAGCTAATTTTCACCTAATTTCTAAAGGATTTGGTCCTGAGCGATTTCTGCCTGAGGTGGTAATCGGGTCTTTGTACGGATTTTTTCGAGACGTTACAGTAGTAAGGGTACCTCTACATATGCATTGGTTACCAGGGGAAGGAATTCTAAATGGGAGAAAAATTCTTGATCTAGATCCAAATTAAAAGGGAATGGAAAGATGAAGTGTTAAAATTGTGGGATGACATGCAACATGAAAAAGGATTGTCGGAATCCTAAGGCACAGAAGGGAGAAAAGTATGATAATGCAATGAAAGAGGTTAATACAACACAATCTAGCGAGGAGGTGGATAGTGGTGATGTCCTGATTGCATCCAAATATGGTTATCTAAGTAGCGACTAGATTTTGAATTCAGAGGCCTCATATCATATGATTTCTCACAAAAATTGGTTCACCATTTACAACAAAAACTATGTGGACAAGTTTTTATGGGCAATGACATTACCGGTTAGCTAATTGGTATCAATTTAATATACATCAGAATGTTCGATGGGGTGAAGCGTATCATGACGGATATGAGACACATTCCTAACCTCAGAAAGAATTTTATCTCTCTTGGGGTACTATAGGGACTTGGGTGCAAGTTCACTGATTATGATCGGGTCCTTAAAATTTTTTAAAATGGCTCTCGTAGTGATGAAAGTGCAACGTAATAGAAATCTTTACAAGTTGATTGAAAATATCGTATCGGGTGGAGCTGCAACGTCTGTAGTGGAGTCCGCATTGGCACATTTATGGCATGCTCGTCTAGGCCACAATGCGAGTACAACATGAAGGTGCTTAAGGAAGAAGGCGTGACTCTAGAGAAGATCTACGTAAGCGTGAATCCAGCTAACATGCTTATGAAGGTAGTTCCTATGTAAAGTTTAGGTTTTGTGAAACCTTTCTAGACTTGGCGAAGACTTAATAAAGATGAAGTGTGCACGAGAAGCGACTGTGAAGCTATGATGAAAAGCGATTAGAGGTAGTGGTGGTGATGATTAATGGAGTATAAAGATTGAAGATTGAAGATATGGTGGAGATTGAAGATATGGTGGCGATGAGTTATTATCTGTGGTTCCCGTTAGGGGGAACTTGTGTTGTAGCCTGATTGTTGTAATGTGCTAAGTAAAGATGTGTGGGAGGGTTGCTCCCGATTGCAGGTTGCTGTTGATCTTATGTCGACTCTTCGGGAAGAGGGAGCACAGGATTTGTTGGAGGAATGAAGGAGAAGGCGAAAGGAGTTTAAGGGAGTGAACTATTCTGTACACTGGGCTAGGTTGCCTGTGTATTTGGTGCGGCATTTGACACTAACTGAAGCAACAGATCTTGCACTGCTCGGAGACTCTGGGCCATCTCTTGCATGGTGGTGTTGGTTTGAGGGTCTGCTGGAGCCACTGGTAGCGGTGTGGGTGTAGGTGCGGGTGTAGGTGAGGATGTTTCGGGAGTTGGTTGAGGAGTCAGCTCTTCTTCGTGGGTAGCTTGAGAGGCCATGGCTGCACGGGATCGAGTGGTCATGGTTCGATTCTTTGCCTAAGAAAGAACAAGCTGAAGATTATATATATATATATATGATGATTTCCATTGAAATTAAAGTACCACACACTTTTTCGAGTCGGATCTCAACTAGTACGAGCTAGCAATCCACAGTGGAGTCGTCATTCTGTAGACACTGGAAAAATCGACATCCATGCTGATTGATATATGTTATGGTTTAGTGGTGGGGTGATTAGGCTGATTTATGAATGTTTGAGTCGCCACTAGCCAATTAATCTTAGAATCCCGCGGTCGGCTAGAACCCATTGAATACGTAAGGTTGGGAAAATCTGAAGACTTTCCTACCTTAGAGTGACTCCTGATCTGCGATCCGGGATTCCGAGTAAGGGACCTCGGTTACAAAGAGAGAATGTGTTAAGCACCCTCTCTGCCCGAACAAATGTACGGTCTCTACTTAGTGTGGTAAAATAATCTCAAGGGATGATGATGATGCTGTGGTCGTGATGGGACTAGTCATACGTTGTCACGTCCCAAACTTAGAAATCAGGCTCACAAAATTCTCGATCGCCGAATCCGGCGCCGACAGCCTCCGTAGAACCCCATTCTCGACTCTCAGTGCCCATATGCCAGGTTCCGATCCTGGGATACTACAAGGAGGATTTCCAACATCAGTTTAATTTGTAATAAGTATAACCAAAGGTATAACCCATAAACAACAACCAAGAACTCCATCACATTTCCACTATGATAAAAAACTTTACAAGCACGATGAGCATAAAGAGAAATACAATGAGAATGGACAAAAAGCTCCAAAAAGATTTGCTCTGCGCTCCTGCCTCAGCGCTGCTGCGTCCCAACGTCACCTACATGCAACGGTCGTACATAAGCTTATAGAAAGCTTAAAGGGTGGTGAAAGTGTGTGCGTAAGGTAGTAATGCAATTATGAGATATCAAAGTAATGCAAAACATGCTGATGAGTCCATGAATACCATTAGCCGTACCAAGGCTATGCGATGTAAGGCATGAATGATGTCGGTCATACCAAAGCCATGCGATACAAAATACAACTCAAGCATATAAATCCTCATCTAAGTCCACATATCAATACGGCTCAAATCTGGAACATCACCGGGGTCTAGTATACTCTATTTCAGATTGCCGCCTCATCGCGCGCAATAAGGTAAGTGGAAGAGACCTCACTATCCGCCTGTTAATATCAGGCTCAGCTCATCGATAGCGGACTGTTCACTCCCCAAGTATAGGGTTGTGATGCAGTAATAAACTCGATGAGACCGAGGTCGAATCCACAGGGACTGAAACCTGTACGTGATCTGAAGGTAACCAGAACCAAAACTAGAGCGAGATGTAATCTAAATCAAGTGATTATGAGTGAATAATGGTGAAATAACAATTTAAAACTTTAAGAATTTAGAGAAGGGAAACTAGGGATTCAGAGGATCCACTTGTAGAGATTAGGGAGATCTACACTTGATTCATGAACTCAACTGGACTTAGAGTCCCATCCTCATCCAATTGGAAGATATGTCTTTAAAACGCGACCTGAACTTCCTTTGATTTAATCTTCAAATAGATGAAAGGTATGAATGTTAGGAAGAGTTTTGTCATCCAACCATGCCCAGGAGACGATGATGAACAACAGGGTTCCTAAATTAATACCTCCATAATGCTAAGAACATGCTCAAAGTTATCGCAGATCTATCGTAATTTCAGTCACAACAAACCATTAAAAACTGAAAGCATTCCTATTAATCAAATTAAATCAAACTTCAATTAGTCACAAATCCAAGCCATAGAATCTGCCCATCACGCTACAAGCTTCACCTCTTAGCCCTGGCTAAGAGGTTTAGCCCGCCATGATGCGGCTAACTCTCAAACAAGAAGCAAAATAAAAAATAAAAAGAAAAAAAGAAGAAAAGAAACTATCTTTCTCTCTCTATCTCCCGTATCCACGTTCCCGAGCCAAGCTCCTCCCCCACGTCCTTCTCTCCCTCCCTTTTTGTAGCCAAGGAAGGTCGGTCGGCTGGTGTCGGGGAGAATACGGATGGATTCTTTTACACAGCTGTTTACGCAGGTGTGTGCGTGGCTTCTCAGCAACCAAGATGATAGCATGCCGTTTGTTTTCTTAAAAAGGTCAACGTCTGCTGAGATATTTTTGAACGCCCTACACGATGGACGGTCTAGATGATCCATCTGATGGCAGACAATGGGCCAAAACCGCCCGGATTTCCCGGACAGTCGCGGACGTGCGTAACAGAGCGTGCGCTGGTGCTTTGTGGGGTCCATAATCAGCATCGGATGACAAATCCACACCATCCATTGCGTTTTACTCGAAATTTTAGTTGGGAAAGGGTATTTTTTCTCGAGTTTTGTGCGGCCCATCCATTCAAACAGTTCCACCGTCTATCTTCCGTTTGAATGATCAAAAACTGATATTCGGTGTCTTTTGAAATTTCTTCACCTAGGCATTGCTTAGATGGACCGTGGGAATCTAATGGACGGTCCAGATTTATCGTCTGGACCACAATGATGGCCCACAATGCTCACCGACAATTCTCCGTGCGAACGCTGGAAGCAAAAACGGCAATTTCTGTTTATGAAGGAGAAGACTCGGTCAAACCGAGTTTGACCGGTTTAAGGGGTCCGGTGCACAGCCGGTATACTTGTGCTGGTGTACACACCACCCGAGGTGGGGTCCATAGTGATGTTTTTGTAAAATCTGCTCCATCCATCCGTTTTGTTATCTCATATAAGGCATTGAGTCCAAAATTAAGGCATATCCAGAGATCAGGTAGGCCCAGAATCAGAGTTTTATGGGCTGATCTGTCCGTTGGGCCACTTCCACAAGGATCCAATAGATGAAATTTAATATGTACGGTCGATTTATGACCCCTATCACATGTATGAAGTCTTGTGTCAATCGGATGGCGGGAACCATGTGATCTTGCATTCTGGACCAATTTCAGGCCACTTGGACTTCAGTTTCTAGATTTTCCTGTATATCTGGCATGCACTTCCATCAATCTCGGTCCCTTGGAGTCCGTCCCTTGCCTTGGTAGCTTCAGAGCATCAAATCTACGCTTTTAATACTCTTTTTCAGTCAACGCTCCTAATTACACCCTGTAACAAAAACACGATTAAAATCTTTCACTAAGCAATGTCATGTTCGTAAATCTATGCAATAACTGGGGCCTAATATACAATATTTGACCCTCAACACGGACCCATTCCTCGAGCTGGTCAAACTCAGCCTAGCATTGCCCCTCTTCTCGGGCGGGTAAGGCCGCACCCCCTTCCAACCGACCACGACACAGTGAAAAGCACGGCCTTCTAGTAATCGGCACTCGGCGCTCATGCACCCACTCGGTCTATACGTTAGAGCAACCTCTTGGTACCATAAGGGTTTAGGGACTTTCACCCAGGGATATCTATAACACCCCATGTAGAACAAGATTTTCGGTATCCAATCCTGCCAACCACGATATGCCCGTGGAGACTACAGCCCTGATGTCGCTAGGGCGTACAGTGTCATATCACACAATGCGAATGCATGAATCACACTATCCAGTCATGTAACAATCCTACGCGTATCATGCGCTCATGTGGGGCAACACCGCCTATCCAGGAGCCCTTAAACAATCTATCCAAAGGCATATGCTATGATCAGTCACTTCTCATATCAAGCATACATATGATGCGTATGATCATGAACTATGAAACTATACTAAATATATTATATGGTAATAGATGTTGTTCATAACGAAGATGGGCCTAAATGACCTACGAGTATGGGCCTAACAATAGACCCTAGGAAGAGTCATAATGCGGACATTTAACCAACATTATTATTCAATGTAGAAGTCAAACCAGCATTGCTCCCAAGGCATGCCCGCCTAATATCAACACACAAGCCATGGGGAAGTCACACATTACAATGGACCCTAAGGACACCCCGTTGGGCCTCGACCCATGGGCCTTGGATACATCAAATGGGCCGCATCATATGAGCCTTATATAAATCAAGTGAGTCACATCAATGGGCCTTATGTACATTGCAATAGGCAATAACCCCTAGGCCTTTGAGTACATCACAATGGGCCTCATAACATGGCCTTATATATCAAAGTGGGCCTCAACCACGGGCCACAAATGCATTGAATGGGCCTCATAACATGGGCCTTTCATTCACATCAAAGTGGGCCTCAACTGATGGGCCACAAATAAACCAAGATGGGCCTCATACATATATCAAAGTGGGCCCACTTGAACTATAGATCTGACACATTCTTTAGCTCATGCCAACAAAAATGAGCTTCTAAGATGGTTGGACGGATTGGATGCAACCCATGCATCATGGTGGGGCCCATGAAAGCCCACCATCCGGTATATTACCTAATATAATATAATATATTTGTATATATATAATATTATATATATATATATATACATATATATACAGTAATATATATAAATATACACACACACACCCACGCACACACACGCATGCACCCACGCACACACCCACCGTCCACTAGACGGTGGGAATATAACAAATGCATCACAGTGGGCTCCACCGTCCAGGCGGACGGTGGACATGAAACACACACATCATTGTGGGGCCCACCTAAATGCTTATATGCCATCCAGTCCATCCATATGGTCACGCGGGCCTAGATGAAGGAAAAAAATAAATTTCATCTTGATCCAAAACTTCTGTGCGCCTAAAAAGGGTTTCAATGGCAGACCTTCAATTAACACTATTTCCTTTGGTGTGGGCCATCTGAGACTCAGATCGGCCGGATCTTTGGAGGGGGCCAACCTCAGGAGGTGGTCCACCAAATAAACGGTTTGGATGATAAATAAGCATCATGGTGGGGCCCACGGTAGGAGCCGTGGGTGGGCTGTGCCCAGCCGTCCATCATTGTCCATGACGGCCTTCATTTTCTGCTCGATAGCAACGGCCAGTGTGGTCATGTGGCTTTTTTTTTTTTCCTGAGAAAAATCACATGTGGGGCCCGCTACCTGAGAATTCACTCCGTCCAATGGAATCTAGGGCTCGAAATGCACCAAACAAGTCTAATATACATCATGTTTGGTGTGTAGGTACAGCAAGGTGGGTCCTAATAGCTTTGAACGGTAAAAAAATATAGTTTTCTATGGTATGGCCTGCCTGGTTATCGGATTGACTTCATTTTTCGGCTCAACGCCTAAAATGCTAGGGAGAATGGAATGGATGGCATGGATTAAATGGATACATCAAGGTGGGGCCTATATGAGTGGCCCACCAAAATCTCTTCTTTTTTTTGGTTGGCAACCCCTCACAGGGACTGATGCCAAGACCTCATGTGTTGAAACAAGGTATTTCCACTCGGTCTGCCACTTGGGTCGTGGAGTTGGGTGAGTCCAGCATTGAAATAAGGTATCTTTCACTCGGCCTACCACGTGAGCCGTGGAGTTGGGGCCCACTTCAGATCACACTCAACTGTTAGTCACAGCAAGGTGGCTCCCCCCTTATGGACGGTTGGGATGCCATAAAAACACCACGGTGTGTCCCACATAGATGGGGTCCACCGGTATGCGGTATGGATAAGATCATACATCAAGTGGGCCACAAGCCATCATACACAAGGGAAAAGGGAGAGAGAGAGAGATCGGCGAGGATGGAGGGGCCCCGCCACTATGGGCCCCTCTTGCATACAACATACATCAAGGTGGGTCCCACATATATGGACCCTTAATCAAGCAAAATGAATGGAAAATAAAGATCTAAGATCACCCACCGCTTTCTTCTTGCACCCAAGGCTTCCTTAGCTCCTTAGCTTTGATTCTAATGGAGAAGATGAAGTTTGGATGGCTAGGATGATGGTTCTTAGGATGGGAAAAGTGGGCCACACTTGTGGCTCTCTTGGAGAGATGGGAGAGGCTTGGACGTGTGAAGGGTTTCTCTTGCTTGGGATGAGTTTAAAAATGAAGGGGAGAGAGAGTTGTAAAGAGAGAGAGAGAGAGAGAGAGAGAATGATGGATGTGGTGGTGATAGGTATGTAAGAGACCTTTTTGACTTTTGTGGCAAATTGTGTAAGAAAAGCATGGGTGGTGTAAGAACTTTTTGACTTTGGGGGTTGCTTGGGAAAGAGTGTGAAGTGATGTGTACTTGACATGATAGGATTGATTGATGGATGATTGATGAAACATCACGTAGAGATTCTCTCGAAATTCACATGTGCGGCGCTTTCCTCGCACCGAACGCTGGCCCACATCTCCTAGACAGAGTATCGGATCGGCGTGCAAGTCGCGGCATCGGAACCACGGCGATGGTGCGGTTGCTAAGGTACTAGTCTCGGTTTGAGTCGACTCGGGTTGACAGCGTATGAATCAGGGTCACGCGCAAATATCGGTTAAGGGTCGAAGGTTGCCGGAATTCGACCGGGAAGACCGCGGAAGTCTACGGAACGGTACGGACTAAGACACGGGTCTTACACACGTGGATTTCTGATGTAGCAAGATCTGAGATTTCGGCAAGCCACAGAACATACGTCCGACAATGTGTCTAGAGGATGGATGTGATGATGCTTATGCAAAGAGGTAAAAAAAATGGACTAAATCACTAGGAATTTCTGATGTGACAGGATCCGATGTACGACAAGTCACAGAGCATACATTCACTAGAGATCTAGAAAAGCAGGGGGGTTGAGAAGGGAATGGATGTCATGATGAATGCTTGTAAGGTGAATGGATCTTTGGCTTGATCTTGAGTAGGCTAAAACATAAACTGCACCATGACCAATTTGGATTAGGCTTATGGGTTGGAAAGGTTGAGTTGAGGGCTAGGGGGTGGCTGGAAAAATCTGAACTTTGAGGGGCCTGGGAGCTCCTTCCCTTTTCCCTCACTCTCTTTCTCACTCTCTCTCTCTCACTCCTTCTCTTAGTTGTTGTCTTGAAATGAAAAGGGTAGCCCTCTCCAATGGTTGAGTGGTAAATAAGTGGTAGGTAAGGGTTAAGGTTTTGAAATGGAGGGTTGTGATTAATTAAGGAGAGAGGGGTGACATGTGGCACATTCACATTGATTTTTAGTGTTGGTAAAAAGGTAAATGGTGAGTTTTGGAGGGGTAAATCCATAGTAAAGTTGACTTTTTGACGGTGGGACAGCTGTCCACACGCGGGCCAAGAGCGGCGGAGCTCGAAGTACCATAGACAGCAGTCAGACTGCCGCCCGCGGTAGTCAGACTACCGCGTGGGCCCGGTTCGGGCCGGGCTCGCGCGTGCGGGTTTCATGTGGTGCTTTGGTTCGTCCGATGGTCTCCGTTTTGGGTTTCTGGGACTCAAAGTGGTGGATCTAGGTATGGGTAGAGGGTATTGGCGGGGATATAGGGTATAGGTTAGGCTGTGTGTATAATAGATGGCTTGGATTATGGTTTGGGTTGCGACTTTGGGAGTTTTAGGGCTTTTTGGGATTAGGGTTTGGGTTTAGGTGAGGATTAGGGTTAAGTTATAATCATTGTTCCTGGGTCATCTTAGCTTCCTCAAGATGTTAACCTGGGTGGGGTGTCTACAGGCCCATGGATGATGTTGTTCGAAAAATCAGTCCGTTCAATGGATTGCTCATGAAAAACCGTTCAGACCTAATCGGTTTTGGATCAAAACCGTGGTGGCCCACAGTTTATTTAATTACACCATCTATTCTGTGTTTGGAAGATCAAAAGCCGTCCTTCACTTCATTCCGTGATTCTGACACCTAAGTCATGTTTATAGAGCCCTTTTAGGCCTGATGGACGGTCCCGATTATCTGGATCATGGACCATGGTGGCCCACAAAACCTCGTCCATAATCCCTGTTTGCAGCAGTGGGATATGAATCCCAACAGAAGTCAGGTCAGCGTATGCTGACTGACTCTGTTGGTCTGGTGTTCCGTGAGTGTACACCTGCTATGTACACCAGCCACATTAAGTGGCACCCACCTTGATGTATATGTTAAATCTGCTCCGTCCATCCATTTTTTCACCTCAATTAAGAGGTTGAGACCAAAAGTGAAGCATATCCAGATTTCAGGTGGACCCCAGATGAGTGATTTATAAGATGATCTGTCTGTTGGGTCACTTCTACAAGGATCCAATGGTTCAAATTTGACGTGTACGGTTAATTTATGGTATTCATACCATATATGAAGTTTCGAGCTGAATGGATGGTGGAAACCCTGTGATCTTGCATTTTGGACGATTTTCGGGCCCGTTTAACATGAGTAGCCTGATTTTCTCGAATCTCTGGCATGTAATTTCTTTGATCTCGGTCCCCTGGGGTCTGTCCCTTACCTTGGTGACTTTGGAGCGTCGAATTTATACTTTTAGTACCTTTTTTCAGTCCAGGCTCCTAAATTCAACTTGCAACACAAACACGATTAAAATAGATCATTTAAACATTGGCATGCACGTAAATTCAGGTAATAACTGGAGTCTAATATTTCACCCTCAACAGAGACCCCGAGAGAAACTCTGCACATTCAGGAAGGCCACGCTGTGCGACCCTCCTATCATAGCTGATTGGTTGGTCGTGCCATTTGAGGTCCTTCTTCGTTGGCTTTTTGGTGGTCTTTGTTTTTCGTTTTGTTCTTTGCCTCGTCTGGTCTGTAAGTGGGTATATGATAGGCGGCCCTTGCCTTTTTGTTGGTGGCTGCCCGAAGGATTGTACAGGTCCTGGTTTTATCAATGAATTTTTAGTGGCTCCGTCCACTTTAATTTTAAAAAACAAAACAAAAACAAAAAAGAAAAAAAAAAAAAGAAAGAAAAAAAAAAAAAGAAGAAAGATGAATGGACTTATCAATCCAAACAACCTTAAAAACCTCCTTAAAATCCCTAGCTATACTCTTGAACCCTTAGAAATGTTTTAGAGATCCCTAACCTAACGCTAGTCCCAATTACACCCGATATATATACTACCATATATATACTACCATGACTGAAATAGGAAACAAATCGTGCACTTATACAGTCCTGCACACGCCTTCGATAGGACTTTCGATAGCATCGACAACCATCAAGGACTAGTAGATAACATTGAAGCCTCATTCAATGCCATTTAACAGGAACTCCAAAATTATTTACCAATCAACTAAGTTTTTTTCAGATTTTTTAATCAAATCGACCATCGGTGGATAGCATCCACATATGCTAGATGGAATTGAGGAGTCTGTCGTCATTGAATGACTCTCTTGTAGAGAAATTTAAGACATTGAAAACTATAAATATACCAAGGTTAGAATGCAACGCCACACCGGATGCTACTTGCTTTTTTTTGTGTCTGATTTTCTTTTTCCAGAGCCCTCCCAATTATGAAAAGGATGGAGCCTGGACATTTACATCCAAGGGCATTTTGGTCATTACCCATCCTGGTCTTTCTTCTCCGATCCACGAACTGCATTGGAATCGAACCCACCGCCCTAGGAAACGAGACGGATAGACTCGCCTTGATCGCATTCAAGGATCGGATATCCAACGATCCTCTCCGGGTCTTCAACTCATGGAACGATTCCCTCCATTTCTGCAACTGGGAAGGAGTCACGTGCGGCCGCCGTCATCCTGAAAGGGTCGTCGCCTTGAATCTTGCGTCCCACAGATTGGTGGGGCCCATATCACCTCGCCTAGCAAACCTCAGCTTCCTCAGGAGTATCAACCTCTCGAGCAACAGCTTCCATTTCGAAATTCCACGTGACATCGGCCGGCTAATCCGGCTTAATGATCTTGATCTGAGCAATAATGAGCTGCAAGGAGGAATCCCCGACAACCTGTCCCACTGGTTGGAAATCAGATCCATCCGTTTACATCGTAACAAGCTGGTAGGGAGAATTCCCGTCGAGCTTAGCTCTCTGTCAAAGCTCGAGCGGTTGAGTCTTGTCAGTAACAATCTCTCTGGCAACATCCCACCAGCACTGGGGAACCTCTCATCTCTTGGTTTTCTATATTTATATGAGAACAGTTTGGAAGGAAGCATTCCAGATGATCTAGGACGGCTAGTGAAGTTACAAATTCTTTCCATCCATTCAAATAAACTGTCCGGTCTGTTCCCAACATCGCTTTACAACCTCTCATCCATCGTTAGTATCTCTATGGCAAATAACCGACTTCATGGAAACCTTCCTGCTAATCTAGGTCTCACCCTTCCTCATCTCAAACATATTTTCCTGGGAAGCAATGCATTTACCGGAAAGATACCAGTTTCATTACCCAATGCTTCAGGACTTACTGGGGTTGATTTTAATTCTAATAATTTTAGCGGATCCGTGCCTGTGAATTTGGGAAGAGTACAGGATCTTAGTTACTTAAATTTAGCTCGTAATCAGCTTGGAGGTGGAGAAGGAAACGATGACTTGAGTTTCCTCACTTCTTTGAACAATTGTAGCCGATTAGAACGATTAGAACTGCATACCAATCAGCTGAGAGGAACACTACCCGCTACCATCGTCAATCTCTCTACCTTTCTAATCCATCTAGGGTTAGGAGACAACCCGATATCTGGAAGCATCCCAACAGATATTAGCAATCTCTTCAAGTTAAATAGGTTTGGTGTCTTTAGGAGCTTTGTCATGGGTACCATTCCTATTAGCATTGGGAAGCTTCAAAATTTGGAAGGCTTGTATTTGTACAGCAACAGACTCTCAGGACGAATCCCATCCTCCATCAGCAACATCACTCAATTGTCTCAACTCTCTTTATATGGAAATCGCTTGCAGGGAAGTATCCCTTCGGGTCTTGGAAACTGTCGTCGTCTTGATATGTTAGCTCTTCATAAAAACATGCTGAACGGTACCATACCCAAAGAAATATTAAGTATTCCTACACTGCTCGAACTTCATATAGAAGAGAATTCTTTGGTCGGATCTCTACCATTGGAAGTTGGTAAGTTGGAACAACTTCATTATTTGTATGCTGCTCACAACAAATTGACAGGTGAAATTCCCAGCACACTGGGTGATTGTCGGAGTCTGGAAATTCTGAATTTGAGCAATAACTTATTTCAGGGAGCCATTCCTGCAGGTTTGAAAAACTTGAAAAGTATTCAAATGCTGGATCTTTCTCATAATAACTTATCTGGGCGTATTCCAGTAGTTTTGGAGGAATTTCCATTTCTGCAGTATGTGGATTTGTCTTCTAATGATCTCGACGGTGAAGTACCAACTCAAGGGGTTTTCAAAAATTTGAGCATGTTTTCGGTCATTGGAAACAATAATCTTTGTGGAGGTATCCCACAATTACGGCTGCCAGCATGCCCCAAGGAAGCTCCTACAAAACATGGAAGGTCGATTTCTCTAACTGTAATATTCTCCGTGGTCGGCGCAGTTATTGGTTTGATTCTTTTATCGGTTCTTGCTGTTACTCTTTATCGGGTGAGAAGGAAGGCCATCAAGAAGCCTTTGCCTGCATCTTCCTTGGAGGACCAATTTTTAAATGTTTCTTATGCGGATCTCTTTAAAGCGACTGGTGGGTTCTCCTCGGACAATTTGATTGGTGTGGGAAGTTATGGCTCTGTGTACAAAGGAATTCTAGACCGCAATGAAACGATTGTTGCAGTGAAAGTTGTCAATCTTCAACGACATGGAGCTTCTAGCAGTTTCTTGGCCGAATGTGAAGCCTTGAGAAACATCCGGCATCGGAATCTAGTTAAAGTCATAACTGCTTGCTCAAGCATTGATTTCAAAGGTAATGATTTCAAAGCTCTAGTATTTGAATACATGCCTAATGGGAGTGTAGAGGAGTGGTTGCATCCAAGTGTACCTGGGCAGCAAGAGTCGAGGAGCTTGAACCTTATTCAAAGGCTAGATATAGCCATTGATGTCGCCTCGGCATTGGAGTATCTTCATCACCATTGTGGCACACCTGTCGCTCATCGCGATTTAAAACCAAGCAATGTTCTACTGGATGATGACATGTGTGCCCATGTCGGTGATTTTGGATTAGCAAGGTTCCTTTCTGATGCTGCTAATAATACCTCTCAAGATCAAACGAGCTCAACTGGTATCAAGGGATTTGTTGGCTATATTCCTCCAGGTAACAATTACATACTTTTCCTTTGTTCTTTTATCTTTCTTTCTTTTTCTTTTTTCTTTTTATCTTTTAATGCTTTGCAAAAGTTCTTAAATATGAAGCTTGAATTGTCACTGGTTTATATTGCTTGATTTGTTGCAACTACTGCTACCATAAGAATACACAATAAGAAACAATCCGGTGTTCCCACAGAAACAATCTCTGTTTGTACATCCTCTGTTCATAAATACAAAAATACAAAAATATAGGGGCATGGTCCTCCTTTCTTATTAAATAAAAATAAAAAGTTATGACGCTCCTAGTCGCTTTGAACCAAGGGGAAATCCAAATCATGGTATGTCATATAAAAATCACATGATTGGATGAGTATGAACATTCAATCAAATGGCCTGTCGAGATCATTTATGTAAAATTAATAACAAAGAAATGGCCATCTATTTGTTGAAGCCTGTCTTGGATCAGTTATGGTACTAACGAATCACTTTTATCAGTCAATCCTAACCATCCCATCCATGTCTCCCAATTATGAATGGCTTAAAAAATGAGCTCAACTTATAGACTAGTGAATCATCCAATCGTTGTGACTTTTTTTCACAGTAGCCCATGAAATAGTAGAAGATGTAATGGACAATCTAGATCAATCAATTGGACCTTGATTGCTTTGAGAGCACTGAATCATTTCCCATAAACAACTACGAGGACCACAACAACAACAACAAAACGGGCCTGTTTGGTAGCCACTAAAAAATGAGTCCATGTCATTTTGGTTAATATTAATTATGTATCGGAGATTATATAAATTGTTGGCAATGAGAATTATTTTTAATCCTTACCAAAACAATTGATCTCTATTGCATACGATTAACTGAATTGAGATGGACTCAGCTTTTCAGTGGCTACCAAACATGCCCTAAAACTCTCAAAATAAATCATTTTGTAAAAGTTACCTCCGTTTATAGCAACTAAACCAACTGCACTGGTAACTAAACTGTCAGTAAGAATGAAGGATTGGAAGATGGGAGATTCGTTTTTAGTAATTTCTTCAATTTCAGTTAAGATAAATTTCAACTAAAAATGCATCCAATGGTTGTGCATAGAAGGTCAATGGATGAGCAATTAGTACTACTATTAGTTTTTCATGGAGTTGAATGCCTATTTCTTTTTCTTGTTCTTTGTTTGTAATAGGACTCACTTGTTAGTTATACCTTGATAACTTCATGCCTCAAAAGTTTAAAATTAATAGGATAATTATTTCCTATGCTTGTAATGGTTGTCACTTCCTTTTTAGTTTTTTTTTTTTTTTTTTTTTTTAAACCCTAATACCTATTTTTGTTTATTTGTTGGAATGAAACCTTGATATCTCAAAAATTCGAGATGTATAAATGACAGAGTATGGAATGGGCGGAAAGGCATCTACACATGGAGATGTCTACAGTTACGGTATCCTTCTTTTAGAGATGTTCACAGGAAAGAGACCAATCAATGACATGTTTAAAGATGGTCTAAGCCTCCATCAATTTGTTAAGATGGCTTTACCTGATCGGGTGATGGAGATTGCAGACCCACAACTGTTCTTAGAAAATGTTCAAGCCCCCAACAATGGAGAACAATGTCGCATTGCAAGAACTAAAATGCGAGAGTGCTTGGCTTCTGTTGCCAAAATTGGCATAGCATGTTCTGTAGAATCTCCAGATGAGCGGATGCAAATGGAAGATATTGCCACAGAAATGCATGCTATCAGGGACCTATATCTTAGGGTTGAGATTACCCAAGATCAGCAAAAAGCTTCATCTGGTCTTAGTTATGATTAGCTAATTGGGCTAGTCAAGGAATGGAAGATACGTAGGGGAGGAAAGTTTTTTAACTTAGTTTTTCACCTTTGTATTTCTATCTTGGGGAGATGCTTGGGAAAGAATTGTATTGTAAGATTTTGTTTTTTAAAGAAGCAATTTTCCTATAAACAATACATATGGTACGGAAGAAATGAGCCCAAAATCGAAGTGGCTAATGATCTTAGTCATTCATGGTCCCGATATCCACATGATTGATCAATGGATTGTTAAAAATAAAATAGTTCAGTACTCCAATTCAATCAAAATGATTGTTGAGATTCATGGGCAATTCAAGGTGGGATAGATGGAAATAGCATTCCATCCATCATGCAACCATATGGCTCATCGATCTAGCCAATGGTCCACATTAAATGTAAATGCATGGCCTACCTAATGAGTAACCGCTGGTGTGTGTCCAGCATGTGTTGCCCACCTAATGAGTAACTCTCCCACACATGCACAGCTCAGGTTCCCCACACGTGCTTGGTTTGGTGAGTATGCAGTATTAAAATATGCATGCCCAAGATTCAGGTCGTTGACAAAACAAGCGTGGGGCTGAAAGAAAACTTCCTGAAGTTTTCTTACTCGTCCAACTATTTCTAATATTGTGGCCCATCTGCTGAACAGATTGGATTTATTTATGGGTAAGGACATTTGCACTATCATGACAACCTGACAGATGGCTTAGATATTGCACTTGTCATCCATACCAGATGTGTTGGCTTGTACATGAGCTGCCTTGTACACACGTGGGTGCTAAGCAAAGCGATGATATATGCGTTATGTCCTTGTGTTTTTAGTTCTATATGCATGTGGGGTCCATGGTTAGGTGATCCAGCCAAATGATCTGATGGGCCTCACTGTAGATGAGTCTAGGACTAAGATCCCTAGATTGGAAGATAGTCTGAGTCTTCCTATGGCCGGACCCCACTAATGAAATAAACGGGCGGTTTTCTTTCACTCGATACTTGAACCAACCCAGACCCGGTCCTCCATATCCGAAAGTTCAACCTGCCTTGCTAATGTGGATCGGGTCCAAGTCCTATGCATACCCCCACTGTTGATAGCATCGCTGGATTCAATCTCTGAAGGCCTTATTTATCTTAGATAAAGTAGGTTAATGTTATTTGCGTGAATCTTAGACCTTTATTTTTGTGGGCGGCTTCTCCTTTTTTGTCGGCAGGCCCACCCACACTGTGTGCAGCTACTCTTTGCAAGTATATATGAAAAGATGGTATATTTTGAAAAAAAAAAAAAAAAAAAAAAAAAAAAAAAAAAAAAAAAAAAAAAAAAAACCCTCTAGGGTTATTGTCTTCACCGTTTGGGTTATTGACCTTTGGGTCGCTGACTACTTGGAGGAGAGAGAGAGAGAGAGAGAGAGAGAGAGAAAGGAAATGGGTTGGATTTGCTGGAGAAAAAAATGGATTTTAGTATGTTACAAAATTGAGAGAGAGAGAGAGAGGAAATGGGTTGGATTTGCTGGAGAAAAAAATAGATTTTAGTATGTTACAAAATTACTCATCCTAAATCTTAATGGGCCGGAATCGGGCCAGACTGTTGTACGTGATCCAAGCCTGGCCCATTTAAAAAGCAAGGTTATGTTTTAAGCCGGAGGCCGGCCAAGCCAAAAAAAAACCCGATGGGCCAGCCTGGCCATTGACAGCCCTACTATATGGATTTCGGGACATCATTACCATGTGGCATGTATCCCTCAGCCAAAACTCTTGATTGGGCAATTAAATGAATGAAGATGGGGGAGAATGAATCCAAGTGCAACTCTCTTACTACTGCCTGCAATTTTTATAAATTCAGTAGAGCTTTGGGTCCTCACCAATCCAATCCATCCTAACACCTCATTTTATCTTTTCATTATTTTTATCATTTTATTGTCATTTACTTTTTGTCTTTACTTTTTAAGTAATTTACTATCTTAGTCCATTGCCTTTACTTTTCACTATGAGTATAATAATATAGTTTTACCCTCCTCCTAATTATGGACATTTCCTTGACATTCTCAGGTAGAGACGTCAATCAATCTTAGCAAGGGCACTAGACAATGAGGATTGGGTACTGCCCCCACCAGCACTTAGCTAGACGGTCCTGATAGGGTCACTACAGGGCCATCTGATGTATGTGCTTTATCCACATAATCTATCCACTTGGACGAATCATTTTAAGGCATGAGCTCGAAAAGAAGATAATTTGAAGGCTCAAGTGGGCCACACCATTAAAAAATAATGGGAATTGAACCTTCTGAGGCCACTAAAGTTTTTTATCAAGTAGGAATCGCCTGATGAGAGGCTCCCGTGGCACCACACGTGTGCCTTGACTCCTCTATTGGTCCTACTTAAGTTCCCATCATCCGCACCCAGCGGCCTCTCACATGCTATCTTATAACACGAGTGGAAGATGTTGCGCTGTACTACGGTGTTTGTCACTTCGTTTTACTAAACTTTACGATTAGTGCTGGCGCTGCAGACACTTAGAAGATCCGAACCGATAATCAAGTAGGCCATACCTTAGATGGGCCATACACAACAAGCAGATTGTTTTATCTTGCTAAAGTACAGGATACGGATGTATAGTTGTGCATGTGTGTGTGGATGAATGTGGAAGACTGAATTTCTTTGATGCTATGAACGGATCATAGCTGAGGAGCTAGCCGTGAACGCTCATCGATTGGGCCTTCCGTAGAATTTCCCGGTGCATAGAAAACGAATCAATCGTCCAGTTGCAGCTATTAGACAATCTGAACTTGTATATGGTCCCATTGACCTTAAAGCTAAAGTTATCAAATGTGAACCCTTCTACCAGATAAGGGCGCCTTTCGTGGATGGGCCCACCACATTGACTGCTTCAATTCGCCTGTTAGGTGACAAATGGCAGCATATCAGGACCGCCACTAAACAAGTGGCCGTCTCTTGCATGAATTTGAAAACTTGAGCATCTTCCATCTGATGGGCTGCCATCCAAATCCACACCACAAGGTTACTTCGAGAGCGTATTAGGTGAGACCCAGGATATACCGAAGTGAGTGGGGAACCTGACTGTGGGACTCACAGTGATGTATGTGCCTTAAATCCACACCGTCCAACCATTTTGAAAGCTCAATTTAGAGCATGGCCACAAAAATGAAGCTGACTTAAATTTTAGGTGGACCACACCATAGGAAACAGTAGTGATTGAATCCCCACCGTTAAAATCACTAATACATTCAGAAATCTAAAGAACACCAACGCCCGACCATACAGAGATGAAGTGGATACGAAAATTGCTTGGGATAGTTTTATTAAAAGGAACGGCTATAAAAAGAGCCAACAAAAGATTTTTTATCGCCTATTTCTAGGGCTGTTCACGAGTCGAGCTAGCTTGATCGAAAAACTCGCTCGACTCGGCTCGAGTCAGCTCAGATTAACTCGGCTTGATTGGCCGATTCGGGACGAGTCAAGCTAATTATTTGAAGCTCGAGTTGAGTTCAAGCCGAGTTCGATCAGGGGGCATTTCAACTCGACTCGGCTCAATTAATAAATATATTAAAGTTGTGTGGAATGCGGAGAAAGTTGAAGTGGGATCTCTCTGCTTTCACCACAGCAGCGAAGAGTTTGATGTTAGTGTTAACGATATCTTGAATCCAAAATGGTATATTGTATGGAGCACTCACATGAATAGACATATCCTTCCTGAATATGTTGTGAGCTACAAGTCCTCAAATCATCTGCAAGATAACGGAAACTGCGCTTTTGTCTGAGCAGCAACAATACAGATGGGTTCCACTTTTCTGTGGTCCCAGGTCTGTTCAAAATTCTATCCATAGGAAATATGGCCTTGATGATGGGTAATTCAGAACATACAATTGAGGATGCTTTTGGCCCATGGCTTTTCTATTATAGGGCTCACACAGATGGATTTTCTGGATTGCTGAAAGATGGACTACACCTTGTTTCGGTTGCCGAGCCAAACCAAAAATAAATTTCGCTTGGTAGAGCGTCTTGTAAAATGCCTCTTTAAATTTTTTATTTATTTAGCTTCTCTTCTAAATCAATGGAGGAGGATCAAAAACAGAATCCATTACTCTCTCACCCAACAAGCTCGAGCTCGACTCGAGGTAAACTCGACTTGACTCGAACCACTAGCTGGACTCGAACTCGACTCGATAGCTTTGACAAACAAGCCAAGCTTAAATGTTAAGCTTAAGGCCGAGCTCGAACTCGAGTATAGCATGGAGAAGCCAAGCCGAGCTTGGCCCACCTCGACTCGACTCGGCTGGATGCCCACCCCTACCTATTTCTATAACAAAAAAGGACGGGTTAGGTTGCCTACTTCGGTTAGTGTGATTTATTGAGATTTTTCAATGGCTAGCATTCAACTATAAAAATCAAATGCTGATAGCATCTTTGAAGTGCAGACTAAAATGCAACAGCTCAATTAGCCTATTATCTAGACGATGGACGGTTCAAATCATCAGACCATCTCAGCAACTGCGTACATATGTGTTGCGACACATGCTGGATCCTAAGCTGCGACGGAGGCAAAACCAACTCATATTATAAAGATAGGAGGGTCCAAATGCAACACCACACCATATTCTACCGGCGTTTTTCTGATTTTCTTTTCTTTTCCTGTTAGTCCTCCAGATGATACCAACGATGGAGCTTGGACTTTTACGTCCAATGGCATTTTGGTCATTACCGCTCTTGGCCCTCCTTCTCCCGTACATGAACTGCATGGGAATCGGGTCCCCTTCCTTCGGAAACGAGACGGATAGACTCGCATTGATCGAATTCAAGGGTCAGATATCCAACGATCCTTTCAGGGTCTTCGACTCATGGAACGATTCCCTCCACTTCTGCAACTGGGAAGGAGTCACTTGCGGCCGCCGGCATCCTCAAAAGGTCACCGCCTTGAATCTTGGGTCCTACAGATTGGTGGGCCCCATATCACCTCACCTAGCAAATCTCACCTTCCTGAGGAGCATCAACCTCTCGAGCAACAGCTTCCATGGCGAAATCCCACAAGAAATCGGCGGTCTCTTCCGGCTTCAGGATCTTGATCTGAGTGATAACGAGCTGCAAGGAAGAATCCCCAACAACCTGTCCAACTGTCTGGAAATCAAATCCATCCGTTTATACAGTAACAAGCTAGTAGGGAACATTCCTATCCAACTTCAAACATTATCAAAGCTGCAACGGTTGATTCTTGCTGGTAACAATCTCATCGGCAACATCCCATCACCACTCGGGAACCTCTCATCTCTTGCTTATCTCAATCTAAATGATAACAGTTTGGAAGGAAGCATTCCAGATGAACTAGGACAGCTACTGAATTTACAAATTCTTTCTATCTCTTCAAATAAACTGTCTGGTCATATCCCGCCATCTTTACAACCTCTCATCCATGGTTGGTTTCTCTGTGGCTGCAAACCAACTTCATGGAAAACTTCCATTCAATCTAGGTCTCACCCTTCCAAATCTCAAACAACTTTTAATTGGAGGAAATCAATTTATGGGACCAATACCAGTTTCATTGCCCAATGCTTCAGGACTTGCTGATATTAGTTTTGTTGATAATAAATTTAGTGGGCCCATGCCGCCGAATATGGGAAGATTAGAACATCTCCGTCTGCTAAATTTAGCTTATAATCAGCTTGGAGGTAAAGAAGGAGATGATGACTTGAGTTTACTCACTACTTTAACAAATTGTAGCCGTTTGGAACGATTAGAACTACATATCAATCAGCTGAGAGGAAAAATACCAGCCACCATCGTCAATCTATCTACCCAACTGACAAAACTAGGGTTAGGAGGAAGCCCCATCTCTGGAATCATACCAACAGATATTAGCAATCTCTTCAACTTAAATAGTTTAGGTATACATGAGAGCTCTGTAACGGGTACCATTCCTATTGGTGTTGGGAAGCTTCAAAATTTGGAGGGCTTGTATTTATACGACAACAAACTCTCAGGACGAATCCCTTCCTCCATCGGCAACATCACTAAATTGTCTATACTCAATTTATTTCGAAATCGCTTGGTGGGAAGTATCCCATCGAGTCTTGGAAACTGTCTTCGCCTTGAACTGCTAGGCCTAAGTGGGAATGAACTTAATGGTACCTTTCCAAAAGAAGTTCTAAGTATTCCTTCACTGGTCGAAGTTTTTATGGATGAGAATTCTTTTGTCGGATCTCTACCATCCCAAGTTGGTAACATGGAACGACTTCAAAAATTGTCTGTTGCTCACAACAAATTGATGGGTGAAATTCCTAGCGCACTAGGCAATTTGCTGAGCCCCGTACTCCTTAATTTAAGCAATAATTTCTTTCAAGGAGCCATTCCTCCAGGATTGAACAATTTGAAAACTATTCAATTTCTGGATCTTTCTCATAATAACTTGTCTGGGAATATTCCAGTAGCTCTGGAGAAATTTCCACTTCTCGAGTACTTGGATTTATCATCCAATGATCTCGACGGCCAAGTACCAACTCAAGGGATTTTCAAAAATCTGAGCGAATTTTCAGTCATTGGAAACAACAAGCTTTGTGGAGGTATCCCACAATTACGGCTGCCAGCCTGCCCAAAGAAAGCTCCTCATCGGAAACATGGAAGGTCGATTTCTCTGCGAGTAATATTCTCCGTGGTCGGTGCGGTTTTAGG
Organism: Magnolia changhungtana; assembly: GCA_030180095.1. Lineage (NCBI taxonomy): Eukaryota > Viridiplantae > Streptophyta > Magnoliopsida > Magnoliales > Magnoliaceae > Magnolia > Magnolia changhungtana. Next base: position 1,293,602 of record JASAUF010000200.1, on the reverse strand, counting down.
TTTGATTCTTCTATTATTTCTCTTTGCTACTCTTCATTGGGCGAGAAGAAAAGCCAACAAGAAGACTTTGCCTGGGTCTTTCTTGGAGGGACAATTTTTAAATGTTTCTTATGGGGATCTCTTCAAAGCGACTAGTGGGTTCTCTACCGACAGTTTGATTGGTGCGGGAAGTTTTGGTTCTGTATACAAAGGAATTCTAGAGCACAATGAAACACTTGTTGCAGTGAAAGTTCTCAATCTTCAACAAGAAGGAGCTTCAAGGAGTTTCATTGCCGAATGTGAAGCCTTGAGAAATATCCGGCATCGGAATCTACTTAAAATCATTACTACTTGCTCAAGTATTGATTTTAATGGGAATGATTTCAAAGCTCTAGTGTTTGAGTACATGCCAAATGGGAGTTTAGAGAACTGGTTGCATCCAAATGCACATGAGCAGCCAGAATTAAGGAGCTTGAACCTTATTCAAAGGCTAGATATAGCCATTGATGTCGCCTCCACATTGGAGTATCTTCATCACCATTGCGAGAGACCAGTGGTGCATCGGGATCTAAAGCCAAGCAATATTCTACTGGATGGTGAGATGTGTGCCCATGTGGGCGATTTCGGGTTAGCAAGGTTACTTTCTAATGCTGCCAGTTATACTTCTCAAGATCAAACTAGCTCAACTTGGCTAAAAGGATCTATTGGTTATGTTCCTCCAGGTAACTACTTCATGCTTTTTCTTTCTTCTTTTATAATTTATTTTTTTTTAATGTTTTGAGATATCTATAGCTTGAATTCACAAATTCTCCAGCTCTTAATGCTCTACTATTGATGTCACTTTTGGTTATTGTTTGTGCTGTCTCTACTGTTTTTACAATTGCTGCTATGAAAATACACAATGAGAAATGGCCTAGTGGAACAGGTATATATGATGAACGGTCTGGATTTCTGTATCTATCATTTGTTATATAGTTTTGTATTATTTACTAAAAATGAGGTTGTAATCCAAAACTCAGGTAGGCCAAATAGGAGAAATCAAGGTAAAAATGTGTCCAGATCATTCAATTTAAGCTGTGGGGCCCGCATATTTTTCATCTGCTTGAGTTGCTTCAACACACGATGATAAGAGACGACACAGCACCATAAGTCACGATGCCCCTAGTTGCTTCAATACACATTGACAATCCAATCAATCAGTGGGGATTGGAATGAACACACACTTCATGGCATACCATGCCATAATCAAGCGATTGGATGAGCCTAACCATCCAATCAATAGCATATAAAATGGATGGTCAAGATCACTTTTATAAAAACAGCAACTGTAGGAAGAAAAAAATGGGACCATCTATTTGTTGAAGCCCACCATGTTTATGGTACTGAGGAATCACTTTTTATCATTTCATCCATTTCTTAAGAAAATGAATGGCTAACAGGTGGATCCTCCAATGGTGTGATTTTTCTCATGGAAGCCTATGAAATGGGCAGGATATCTAATGGACAATCTCGATTAATCCAAGTTTCTTAATGAAATTAGAAGCACTATAACTTATAATGCTCTAATAGAATTGGATCAGCTCTCATAAATGATAAAAACAACAACACACTCAAAATAAATTGTTCCATAAAACTTATACTTTCATTATCAAAAATAAAACCAGCTGCAGCGGTAGAAAGAGACTCCCAATAAGAAGGAAGGAGAGAATGGAAGGATTTCTCTTAGTAATTAAATGCCTTTTAGAATTTTTTTTATTTTTTTTCCATTTTTTAAGATAAATTTCACCTGAAAATGCACCAAACAGTTACCCATGCAATGTTGGATGGATGCAAATTGTTTATATCGAGTGCATGTGCTTTTCTTTTTTTCTTTTTTCAGTGTAATGCTTGCAGTAGGACTCATTTCTCATTAGTCAATCTACCTTCAGAACTTCATGCTTTAAAATTTTAAAATTAATAGTATAATTGTTTCCTATGCTTCCAAGTGCTTCTTCTATGTCAAAAACTATTCTATATTGTTATCTAATTATTGGAATGAATCCTCACTAATGGAAAATTTCGAGATGCCTAAATGACAGAGTATGGAATGGGTGGAAAGGCATCCACACATGGAGATGTCTACAGTTATGGTATCCTTGTTTTAGAGATGTTCATGGGAAAGGGACCAACTGATGACATGTTGAACGACAGACTCAGCATTCATCAATTTGCTAAGAAGGCTTTGCCTGATCAAGTGATGAGGATTGTAGACCCACAACTGCTCTTAGAAGAAGTTCGAGCTCTAAACGAAGTAGAACAACACCGCATTGCAAGAAGTAGAATGCAAGAGTGCTTATCTTCTGTGGTCAAAATTGGCATAGCATGTTCTGTAGACTCTCCAAATGAGCGGATGCAAATGACAGATATTGCTGCAGAAATGCATGCAATCAGGGAGTTATATCTTGGGGTTGGGATTCACCCAGATCAGCAAAGTTAGCCATGATTGTCGGGCCAAGGTTCATCTTATCCTAGTTATTATTAACAAGTTGTGGCTAGTCGAAGATACTCAGGTGCGGATTAAGATGCTCATCCCGCTCAGGGTCAGGCGGCAGCTGTCCTTGTCCTTCGGATGAGGTACCATGGTGTTGGGTTGTGTTTTTCCATGTTTTTGTCTTCTTTGTGGTTTTGGTTATCATCTTACTTTGCTTTGTTGTTGTATAGTGGAGGGGTTAGTCGGTTTGGCAACATTCGGAATGTAAATGGATTTTGTTTCCGCATCAATAAATTTTCAAGTAGTGTTCACAATTTTCAGCCAAGAAAAGAAAAAAGAAAAAACAGAAAGGAAAGAAAAACAAGATACTATGTTGCATTTATCATCTCCTAGAGATGCTTGCAAAAGGAGCGCATTGTAAGATACAGTTTTCACAAGGAAACGATTTTCATCCTATTATTTCCAGTAGTGTAGTCCACCCTAGCTTCGGATATGCCAAAATTTTGGGTTTATGAGCTAAAATGAATCTGCCTCAATTTTAGGTTAATGTGCTAAATTGATCCAGCTAAATGAATGGACGTTGATAAAAATGGAATGATTTTATTAAAAATTAATGTCAGGAGTGAGATTCTAACGCCAGCCTCACCCAAGTTAATCAACCTTAAGTGAGGTATCAGTGCTCCTGTTGATTTAAGTAACATTTTGTATTGCTTACAGAATTAAACTACTTATATTAATCAGCAACAAATATTTCAATTTGTAATAATTAAGTAGTGTCCACACAACCCAACCGATCTGAACATCAAGTCAGGTTTTTAACTATGGTTTAATTCAAACTAAGAAATAACCAACGGAACAGTGAATATAACGCACAAGTGTTTTTTAAATTGCACCCTGGCAGGCCCTCTCCAAAAGAGAGATGGGCAAAGGCAATCATTTCCAAATCATTTGGAGTAGATAATCCTCTTAACCATGAATAAACATTGCCATTAGTCCATAATAGGAATGGTATGGAGTTCAGAAAATGTGCAATGAAAATATATCCAACCAACACAACAACGCAAAAACCACCACCGTTAAAGTGATTTCCACAAATACAGCCCAAAGAAAATCCAATTTTCAGTCCTATTCCTTGAAGAGTCGGTTATCTCAAATTTCCAACATGAAGTATTCGCCTGTAACTCTTGTTGGTGGGGTGGTATTCCCATTCAAAAACACGTACGACAAGCAGCTTCCACCAACAGAGTTTATTTCTTGTTGCTATACAATACAAAACAGGTGATATTTTTTCTTTCCGGCAATGAAAAATGAAGATCGAATAGCTGAAGAAACCCAAACCAGAGGCGCATGATTCCATTTCTTTCCCCATTTTAAATTGTCAACAAAGTTCTCGTCATGGCTTGAAGTGGCTTGAAGTGGAAACGAAACCTGTCTACAAACTCCTGTAATCAATAACAGTGACTTCATCTTCTGGAGCATCGAGATCTTGCTAACTGCACCCAAAATTAGAGAAAACAATCAAACATCCGAATGATCAAAAAGTTGAAAAAATCAGAAAACCATATTTTTTTAGATAAGGACAGCCATCAGTAATCGAAGACAGACGGTTGAATGAGACTAAGAAATCTAGGCATGGTTTAGCTAAGAAAGAGGGTACTTTAAAGCAATCATTAAACAGGTAATAAACACATCAAAAAACAGATCTGAACTCTGAATACTAAAATAATTATTAAAAATAAAATAAAACCATCAACCAAGAAGTTTTTTTTTTTTTTTTTGGAGAACTGAAGTTCATTGATGTATAAATGGATTACAAGAGAACTGAATTCGGGGATTCCCAGTTGAAAAGATCCAGAAAAACCTATCATATCAAGAAAGTAGAAAACAACAAACCTAGCCACTATTTGACCTCTCTAATTGTCCCCAGCTCAATTTATTAAGAAAAAGAAGACCACGGATATGAGGAGGAAGCTCCGAGAGAGTAACGGAAAGGGACGAGAGTTGGGAGTCGCTCCCTTGACGGGCAAGGCATCGGCAGGAGCATTCCCTTCCCTGTAGATACGGGCCAAGGCATCAACCAAGAAGTCGTCTTTCAGTGGGAAACAGAATATTAATCTTAACAGAGATTAGCAAACTATTCTGAATAGAAAATTATTTTCTTTTAAAATGCAGTATTGGTTATCAGCTTGAGAAAGAATCTACTGAGTCAAACCACAAGAAATCTCCATAAATATAGCTAAATTCTGCCATCAGTAACTTCAAGTCCACGAAATCAAAACAAGTAATGGGGAAGATGTATATTGTCATCTCACAGCTATAAGTTTCATGTACAGGAAAGACCCAATCGAGTACTGGATAGAAAGTAAAACCAAACACTAACACAATTAATGAAAATAAAGTAGCCATAGTGGGAAGGGGGCACACTGAAGTGGGTACCGATATATACCACCGTAAGCATACGGTGGTGCCGGGCAGATGTGAGGTATGAAGTCCATCCAACCCATCCATCCAAAGCGTCACATCATAGGAAGTAAAAGCAGTCTAGTCCAACACTCAAGTGATCACCACAAAGGAAACAATGTGAGAGGTGACACCCAACCTCGATTTACACAGGGGCCCACCTGAGTTTCAAGACAGCATGATTTTTTACCTGACCCTTCATCCAGACCTGATGAAAACTCGTTCCTTGTGGTGTGGTCCACGTAAACCATGGAGAAGCATTATTTTGTTGCCCTGTGGGTAACTGCACTGACACCATGATGGACGGGTTGGATTTCATGCATGCATCGTGTGGGCCCAATATCTTCCTAGTACGATTGTATCTCACAATGATACCATAACCAATGGAGCCTGCCCCTAGTGGGAATACGTTAGTTAAAAGGGGTTTCATAAATGCCCCGTGCCGTGCCCAGTCAAGAAAACACACACACACACGAGTAAAAATGCAACCATCTAGCATTGGTGGATTGATTCAAATGTCGAAGGCCTTGAGAAAGTGGAAGGTACGGTTGAGCAGGACGTTGCAGAAGTAGAGGACAATCAGCAACTTAGTCAAGATGTTCAAAATCTTGGTCAACTTGAAAAATGAGGCCCTATTTGATCAACTTTAAAATGAATTGATCACATTTTTGTTCACATTAATTATGTATTAGAGATATAAGTTTCTAATGTGTAACTAATATGATGAGCTCATTATGTATTAGACACCAAGATCTCTAATACATGTATGGAAGTTATTCCCAATGGTTATATTTGCATTGGAGAGTTGGTGTAAGGTTAGGATAGTTAGATAGGCATCGTACACGTGTACCTATTAAGTTAGATTTTATGGTAACACTCGAGAACTTTCAATACTCGGGTATTAAAAAGTTCGGGGTGTTATAAATTGTGACAACGAAAGCGCTATAAATTTGGCTAAAAATTTCGTTTATCACTCTCGTACTAAACACATTGATGTTCGTCATCATTTTATCCGATGGGTGCTTGAAGAATGAGGTGTAACTCTTAAGAAGATTCACACCAACGTGAATCTAGCAGACATGCTCACCAAGGTCGTTCGTACAGAGAAGTTAAAGTTTTGTGCAACTTCTCTGGGCTTGGCGATGGCGTAAAAGGAAGATGGAGTGTGCACGAGAAGCATTGATTGAAACTATGATGTGCTGCGGAAATAAAAGAAGAAGTCAAGAAGCTACACGTTTGAAAATTGAAAACATGATGAAAATTGTTATTAACGGATGTCTTAAATCTGAGAAAATCCGACTAGCTCGAGAAAGTTCAGGTGAAAATCTAGTAACAATTTATTTTGGAACTTTCGAAAAATTCGACCAATCGAAGGACAAGTTCGACTAGCCAAAGTATTCTTCGACTAGCCCAAGGTCTGATTTGACTAGTCGAAAGTTACGCAGATTATGCACGGACTGCGTAAATTTGAGTCGGTTTTCGGATTATTCCAAGTCGGTGCGAAAGTTTTGGTTCCTAATATATAAATAAGAGTTCATATGGCAATTCTAAGATATTATAATTAGGCATCTTAAATTACTCCAAGGGTTTCTAAAATGGGTTCTAGGATTTCAAAGGGATGTAGCAAGGGTGAGATTCAAGGTTGTTCAAATCGGGTAAACCTTCTCTCTTTGTAATTTCTACTTTCATAGTGAATTTTGTTGCTTTGTGCAGTGGTTTTTTCCCAAAAGGGTTTTCCACGTTCTTTTTGTGTTTGCATGGTGCTTTTGGATTGCAATACTAGATTCATCTCTATGTGAATCTACCATTTATTCCAACAAAGACTCTCTTGTTAGACAATGTAGGACTGGGGTCAATCAGAAAAAAAGAAAAACCTTGCTAGGATCAGTGAGGGCTGACTCTGTGGAGCCTTGTTCCCCCTTTCTTTGGGTGGTTGACTTCATTTTTATTTTATTTTGTTAGTTCCAAGATACATGATAGGTGGATCCCTGGATATTTTATGGGCCCCACCTGAATCTGTATTTACATCCCTTTCTTCAATAAAAAATTTTCATTCCCTTAAAAAAATAACAAAAATAAATAAAAAATAAAAAAAATAAAAAATAAAAAATAAAAAACCTATAGCTTTGGCCAAAACTTATTCTTATTTGATCGTCTACTGAACATTCGAGATCAAGAAGCTATGGGCCTCACATGCATTGTATTTCCTCTGTTAACCAAGTCTTTGCACCTTTGACTGGCACCACCAGATGGGTAAGCTTTGCCGTGTAGTTTCATGACTTAAAAAACCAAAGCTGATTAAGCAACCTAAGCCATCGATTCGGCTGCCTATAAATAGACAACAGATAAAAGACAATACGTCCACATTCTGCATCATTGTTTTTACATGTTTTTATAATTTATAATTTAATTCAGAGCACGACTAAGTCGTACCGGCTTGACCACAAGTTGCCGTCCTCCCAGCGGATAACTTTCAACCTATCCTATGTGTGACATCCAACCTGTCCAATTGGTGGGCCACATCATGAAGGACCACCTTGTATGAAATAATCCCAATTCACTGATTAGGTGGGCCACATCATTAAAAAAAAAAAATCTATAATCACTAAGAAATAAAAATACAAGTGCAGTCCAAATAATGAGTGGAACTGGCTGATCTTTGCATAAGCCGTCCCTCATTGTAGTATCAACATATTAGACGGTTGAATAAGGCAGACACGTTAGAGATTGGAAGATATTTACTTGAAAACTTCTCTTTAATTAATACATCCCTGAAGTGGATATATATATATATATATATATATATATATATATATATATATATATATATATATAAAAGGTACTATGCGCTCGACCTCATGAGTCTGTCCCATGAGGTCGAGCTGTGTGGACCCCACCGTGATGCGTTTCGAACATCTACCCCATCAGTCAGATGCACCATTCCATCGTGAGCCTAGGTCTCAAAAATCAAGTCAATCCGTGACTTGTGTGGGCCACACCACATACAGAAATGGAGAGAGGCCATGCACTATTAAAACATTCATAACTATTTTTGAAGGCCCACCGAGATGTGGTTTGCAAATCCAGCCCATCCATTATGTGTGTCCCACTTGAATGAGGGTTCAGACCAAGTTCCAAGCGCATACAAAACTCAGGTGGGCCCCACCAAGTGCTTTTATATGTTTTAACGGTGTCTTCACATAATTTTAGATGGTATGGCCCACCTGAGTTCCGTATACAGCTGATTTTTTAGATATCTCATAATTTAAAGGGCACCCATCAAATGCACGGTGTTGATGGTCGACACGCATCACGGTGGGGCCCACAAAGCTCGACGTCACGGGAGCTTATAGTAAGCTCGAGAGCATTGTACCTTTTCCCATATATATATATATATATATATATATATATATATATATATATATATATATATAGAGAGAGAGAGAGAGAGAGAGAGAGAGGGGGGAAAAGGTACTATGTGCTCGAGCTCACGATAAGCTTATCATGAGGTCGAGCTTTGTGGGCCCCACCGTGATGCGTGTCGACCATCAACACCGTGAATTTCATGGGTACCCTTTAAATTATGGAATATCCCAAAAATCAGCCGTATACGGAACTCAGGTGGGCCTTACCATCTAAAATTATGTGAAGACACCGTTGAAACATATAAAAGCACTTGGTGGGGCCCACTTGAGTTTTGCATGTGCCTGAAACTTGGTCTAAACCCTCGTTCAAGTGGGACACACATAATGGATGGCCGGATTTACAAACCACATCTCGGTGGGCCCTGAAAAATGGTTATGAATGTTTTAATGGTGTATGGCCCCTCTCCACTTCTGTATGTGTGTGGCCCACACAAGTCACGGATTGACTTGATTTTTGGGACGTAGGCCCACGATGGAATGGTGCATCTCACTGATGGGGTAGATGTTCGAAACGCATCACGATGGGGCCCACACAGCTCGACCTCATAGGACGAACCCATGAGCTCGAGCGCATAGTACCTTTTCCCTATATATATATATATATATATATATATATATATATATATATATATATATATGGCGTAAAGGTACTATGCGCTCGAGCTGATGGGAACGTCCCATGAGGTCGAGCTGTGTGGGCCCACCGTGATGCGTTTCGAACATCTACCCCATCAGTCAGATGCACCATTCCATCGTGGGCCTAGGTCTCAAAAATCAAGTCAATCCATGACTTATGTGGGCCACACCACATACAGAAGTGGAAAGGGGGCTGTGCACCATTAAAACACTCAAAATCATTTTCTGGGCCCACCGAGATGTGGTTTGCAAATCCAGCCCATCCATTATGTGTGTCCCACTTGGATGAGGGTTCAAACCAAGTTTCAAGACATTCAAAACTCAGTGGGCCCCACCAAGTGCTTTTATATGTTATTGGCATGTCTTCACATGCTTTTAGATGGTTTGGCCCACCTGAGTTCCGTATACGGCTGATTTTTGGGATATCCCATAATTTAAAGGGGACCCATCAAATGCACGGTGTTAATGGTCGACATGCATCACGGTGGGGCCCACACAGCTCGACCTCACAGGATCTTCTCGAGCGCATAGTACCTAAACCCTATATATATATATATATATATATATATATATATATATATATATATATATATATATATATATATATATATAGAAGCGCTCACCTGCGAACCAGTTCGTACGTAGTACGTACGAACTTTTTTGATGACCCATCATACGTGATGAATCTCACAAATCTGAACCGTTCATGTGAAGCAGCACCTAGTGAAAACCCCTAGGACCAAGTTTTACTTTTATCTAAAACTTTTATCCATACCGTCCATAGCAAAGAGAAATTCAAATCAAGGAAAGAAGCTGTTTACATTTTTCATGGTCCACCAAAGTTTCAGATCAAAGTAAAAATTCATACTATGGGGTTTCATGAGGTTCTGCTTCACATGAACGGTTCAGATTTGCGAGATTCATCACGTATGATGGGTCATCAAAAAAGTTCGTACGTACTACGTACGAACTGGTTCGCAGGTGAGCGTTTTCATATATATATATATATATATATATATATATATATATATGAACCCTAGGTTGATCATGAGTCACTAATGAATCTGGACCATCTATTCGGTTCATCATCTATTCTACTGTCTACACCGCGTAAATGACACTGATAGGATCATCAAATATTTATCCATTATTTTGACATCTATTTTAAAGGCATCTGTTTCCCAAACCATAAATGGTTTGATCTGAATTCTGCAAAATTGGTCTGTGAATCAGCTGTTACGATGGTCCCGACAATATGATTTTATCAGTGGGTACGTAATTGGAACAGTTTAATTTGAGTTAATATATTAAACTTGCACAGTTTCTGATCGCCAGCATATCAACGATCACTCTTTACCAGAGTATCAAGTAGCTCCCAAAGGGAATATGTAGTCTTTTCTACGTGGTGCGCGATTGCACTCCAGTAAGTTCACTTTTAGCACCAGACTCAAACGTAGTGAGGTGAACACGTGCATGATCGGAACCGCCCATCAGGTGATCCCCACTCAATAGAAGCCTTGTCTAAAAGTTGTGGCTGATCCGATGATCATGTGAGCATGGTGTTGGACTGCTTGGATAACTGCTAAGCTTGTGGGCAGCTTAGTCCTGGCATGTATGGCCTAATCAATTTTTCAGTTTGGCTTGGATTCATGAAATTTTAACCTGACTTAGCCCGCCAAGGTTGGCCTGTTCCTATTGAATGTGTACTGGTGTTCTATCCAGCAAATATCCATTTCAATCATCAGTTACGCAGCACATTCATCTTTACGGTGGACCGTTGATTCTGCATGTGGGACCCAACTGATCAACAGATGGATTAGGAATCTTCACCCTCGGAAATGGGACGCGGATTGCGTACCGAGTAACTCAGCACCCTAAGCGTACTGAGTAAACTCTGTGAGGTCCACCATGATTTAGATATTTTATCCACTCCGTCCATCCATTTTAACAGATAATTTGAGAAATGTACACCAAAAACGAAGTATATCCATATCCCAATTGGACCTCACCACAGGAAACAGTGTGAATTGAAATTCTATCTGTCGAAATTTCTTCGGGGCCACAAAAGTTTTGGATCGATCTGTTACTTGTGTTTCCCTTCATCCATCTCTGTGTGATCTCATGAACAGGTTGAATGACAAATAAACATCACTGTGGGCCCTACCAAGGTTTCAGCGGTGGAAATCATTATTTCCACTGTTTCCTGTGGTGTGGTCAACTTGAGCTTTGGGCATATTTAAATTTTCAGTTCATTTACTAAAATGATCTGTAAAAACAGATGGACGGCATGATGGCAAGCACAAACATTCATGGTGGGCCCAACTGAGTTTACTCAGTACAGTAAAAGCACACGGAGTAACTCGGTACGCAATCCGATTTCCCGAATAATATTTCGGCAAATCGGAGTACGCTCTTATCGTACCGACTAAACTCTGTTGGGCCGGCCTTCAATGCATATGGTTTATCCACACCGTTTATTCGTTTTTCCAGATCATTTTAGGGGTTCAACCCAAAATTGATGCACATACAAAGCTCAAGTGGGCCACACTACAGGAAAAAGCGGTAGTATTGATTTCCACCGTTGAAAACTTTCTAAGGTCCCCATTGATGTTTATTTAACATCCAACCTACTCATAAGATCAGATAGACATGGATGAAGGGAAAACACAAATATCAACTTCATCTAAAACTTGGTTGCCCCCAAGAATTTGTCAACAGGTAAATGTTCAATTCACACTGTTTCCGGTGGTGTGGTCCACTTGAGGTTTGGATATGCTCATGACGCAGGGATGAACGTGATGAGGTCAATCACCATCTTCCTCAAGAGGATAACTACTCCGAATCCACGGAGCTTCTCTGGACTCCTCACAGAGACTTCTCAAATCCACCAGAAAAGAAAGCAGAAAATATAAATAAATTCTAATAAATTTGAAATTGATTAATTAAATTAATAAAAACTAGTTCACAACCCTTTAAATAGGAATACCAAGCAATGGGAAAGAAATCAGAATCAAACTACAACTAAAACTCCTAGAATCCACGACTTACTATAACTAGTAAACTTACTATTTATAGACGGCCGTGATGTCTACTAGTGCGCAAGGTTTTCAGCCAAAAATAGTAAGTGTCCTATTTGGCTTAAGTGTCCTATTTGGCTTCACCAAACTGTTATCCTAATTATTCTAAGCTCTTTTCATGTTAGGCGTAACTCCTAAAGCCCGACAGATGAAGAGTTATAATCAAACTAAAACTTACTATTTATAGTAAAAACGAAATTAAAACAGGGAAACGACCGTTGATCTAGGGGTATTTCGCAGTTCCGGGTTGCGCAACCCGGCATAGCAGGGTTGGTTGGCTAAAGTAGCTCGTTTTACCCCAAAATCATATATTTTACGCCCGATAACTCATTCCGGATTGTGAGATACGCCCAATCTAAGGTCTGACGGTCCGGATCACTTCTGTCATCAACCGGGCCTTTTCTGGTCCATCTTGGCCATGAAACTGTCCGTGACCCACTCTACATTAGTCCCCTCCACTTCAAAAGAACTCGTCCTCGAGTTCTCATCCTGCTCTGGTTCATGATACTCGATCAGGTCCACGACATTGAAAGTCCATGAGATCGCCATTTCATCTGGAAGATCAACAATATAAGTGTTGTCATTAATCTTTCGAATGATTGGGACGGGTCCAATCTTCTTATTTTTCAACTTGTTGTGCATCCCGGTCGGAAATCTCTCTTTGCGCAGATGGATCATAACGCGGTCGCCCACCTCAAATAACTTTTGTCGTCGGTGCTTGTCCGCTTGTTCCTTTTACTTCTCATTTGAGGCATGTAGCTTGGTCTACACTTCCGCATGGATGCCCATGATCTCGTCTGCCATATGTTCTTCTGCAATGCTCGTGCCTGGGTGCTTGGGCAGAGGGACCAAGCCAAGTGTGTGGCGAGGCACTCGTCCATAAATAATTTGAAATGGTGATTTTCCTATCGAGCGGTTCACCATGTTGTTGAATGCAAACTCTGCTTGAGACGAGGCCAAATCCCACTACTCTGATTTTTCTCCTGAAATACAGTGAAAGAGGTTTTCCAAAGTGCAATTCACAACTTCGGTCTGCTCATCAGTCTGTGTGTGGTAAGCACTGCTGAATTGAAGTCGTGTATCGAATTGAGTCCATAAAGTCCGCCAAAAGTGGTTAATGAACTTCATATCACGATCAAAAGTAATGGTCTTGGGGACCTCGTGTAGTCGTACAACCTCTCTGATGAATAGATTCACCGCGTGTGTTGCATCGAGGGTCTTCTTGCATGTGTGCCATCTTGGAGAAACGATCTACCACCACGAACACCGAATCCATGCTGCGTTGTGTTCGTGGGAGACCAAGTACGAAGTCCATTGATAAATCCTCTCAAGGATCGTAGTTGGCTAAAGTAGCTTGTTCTACCCCAAAATCATATATTTTATGCTCGATAACTCATTCCGGATTGTGAGATACGCCCGATCTAAGGTCCGACGGTCCGGATCACTTCTGTCATCAACTGGGCCTTTTCTGGTCCATCTTGGCCATGAAACTGTCCCCAACCCACTCTACATCAGCTCATAAGGCCCTAAAATTATGTGGTAAAAGAGATGGACAGAGTGGATACAATGCATGAATGATAGTGGGGCTCACAGAGTTTACTCAGTACGCTTAGCGTACAGAGTTACTCAGTACGCAATCCACTTCCATTTTTCTGGGATGCGTGTTAGCTATGGACAGCTTCATTAGCTATCTCGTTGCTGAAGTGATGTCACCCTGTTATGTGGGCCCTACCAGGATGTATGTGTTGCATCTACACTGTCCATGCATTTGGAGAGATCATTTTAAGGCATGAGCCAAAGAATGAGGCAGATCACAAGCTCAACTAGATTTTACTACAGAAAACAGTAGGACAGTGACTCCCACAATTGAAACATCCGTAGGGCCCACCATGATGTTTATTTGAGATTCAACCTATTCAAGCAGATATGGACAAAGGGGAAACACAAATATTAGATTGATTGAAAACTTCTGTGACACAAGGAGTACTTTTTTAATGATAGTCGTTCAATCCCCACTTTTTCCTATGGTGGGTCTACCTAATCTTTGGATCTGCCCCGGCCCATTCTTCCACGCATACCCTAAATTGATCTCTCCAAATATATGAACTATGTCCATACAACAGATCCATCATGTTGGGGCTCACATAACTGGTGTCATCACTTCAATAGCCGGATAGCTACTCAACCCGTCGGTAGCTAACCCATGTCCCCATTTCTGGCTCAAGCTTTGGAAATGGGGTAGTCTATACCCATTGTAGATATGTCATAGTCCCAAACTCAGATTAAGGGCCTGTTTGTTAATGCTGAATTTTTGTACTTAACACGAAATTTCGAAAATGTTCCACATTCAATGGTGTTTGCTAACATAGAAAAAAGAAAGTGCTCCGCCATTTTATGTTGAAATTTTTCCATGATGGAAGTCCTTTATGTTGAATTTTTTCTATGATGGGAGTCTAGCTTAATGGGGAATGAAGAATGCGCTATGTGATTTTTTTTTAATTCAAAATTGTCCTTTGCGAGAGAGATTTTCTTCCTTGCCATATACAGAGTCAAGAAGATTCATCATCAGAACGAAAGAGGTTAAGGAAAACAAGTTGTGGAGAAAAGTAACGAAAGATTTTATCCACCAACTGAAACTGTTCAAACCCCTACTGGTGGTTCGAACAAAGTCTCTGGGCCGGATACTTCTGACTATTGCGGTGGGAAAGAAGCTACAGGCAATGCGATGTTGCATGATCTGGGGATCATGGATGGAAGCAGGTTTCCTATGCGAGGCATAATTATACGACCAGAGGGTCTAAGGGTAGGAGCAGATTTCACTATCCCACTCTGTTTGTGAGGGGATATCCGGGGGGGATGGCTTCCCATCAATATCTCAAGAATATTCGAACGTGCTGGAGCGGTGATGGATGTCTTCATGCCAAGAGATCCGGGAACTGGTCAATATAGAGGGTTTGCCCTGGTCAGAATGAGTTCGGAATCGGAACTCGCTAGAGCTGTCGAAATGCTTCATGGGGTGAAATTTGCAGGAGCCTCTCTTCTCGTTCAGAGGGCCAGGTTTGGGCCGAAACACAGAGATTTTCAGAGGAAGCAAGATACAGATCACTCTGAGACGATAGCCACAAATCATCTGCCGGCTTCTAAGGCTCCTGTGGTTTGTAGAAAGGAAGGTCAATCCTTCAAAGATGTTGTCCTCCATAACTCTTCGCCCCACACCGTCAGAGACACTATCAGCAACGAATAGGATAAGGAAGACAATGTCTCCCCTACGATGCTCAGAGCGGAGCATAAGGTGGACCGACAGGATTTCACATTATCGATCAGCAAGGAATGTTTTGCCATGGAAAGAGCTATGTTGCTGGATGTTCACTCCCCAAGTATAGGGTTGTGATGTAGTAATAATCTCGGTAAGACCGAGGTCGAATCCACAGGGACTGAAACCTGTACGTTATCTGAAACTAACTAGAACTAGAATTAGATTAAGATGAAATTTAAATCGAAGGAAATTAAGTGAATAATGGTGAAAATATTATCTAAAATTTAAAGAATTAAGGGAAAGGAAACTAGGGATTCAGAGGATCCACTTGTAGAGATCAGGAAGATCTTATGCCTGCATAAAGAAGTCAACTGGGCTTAGAGTCCATCTTCATCCAATTGAAGGGTGTAACCATGAAAATCAAACTGAACTTACTATATATGAATTAGAATGGATTCCATCACCAAACCATGCCCAGGAGACAAAGTAAACAATAGAATTAAACTAATTATCAATTAATCAACATGCTATGAATGTTAGTAAGGGTACCGTCATCCAACCATACCAAGGAGACGATGGTGAACAACAGGGCTTCCTAACGTCATAAACATCAAAGGAAAGAAAATACTCAAGTCATCACAGATCTATTGTAATTTCAGTTACAATAAACCATTAATAACTAAAATAATTTCTTAAATAAAAACTAAGATCACATCAATTCAAGAATAAATTAGCATGTAGAACTTCCCATCACCCCCACAAGCTTCACCCCTTAGCCCTAGCTAAGGGGTTTAGCCCAACATAATTCCCAAGAAAAACAGAAAAAAATAAAGAAAAGAAAAACTAAAACTTTCAAAACTTCTCTCTCTCTCTCTCTCGTCCATGGATGATGCCCCTGGCTCTCAGCTATTCGCCTCTTTGTAGCTTACTCTAGGCGGTGGGAGAATTCGAATTCCGGAAGTCGATCGAAGGGCTGCTAAAAGTCAGAGCATTTATACCCTTGACGCAGCTAAAAAATGGAGCTTCACAAGTCCTTTGTACTTTGAAGTTCATCCGAAAAATCGACGTCTCCTGGGACATTTCTGAGTTATCTACCTAATGGACGGCTTGGATCTTGCATCCGATCAATGGTCTGATCATCCAACTGCCCCAGAATCGGTCATTTTCCGGCCGTGAAACAGGGAGTACGGATCTCGTCTGTTGTGATGCTGGTGGGGCCCATTGTCAGAATTTTCTTGGAAATCCACTCCGTCCATTGGATGAAGAACGAAAAATCAGTGGGAATTGACTAGTTTTGGGGTAGATTTTGTGTGGCCCACGTGGTTTTCTGCCTTGTCGTCCGTCTGTCGTTTGGACGGTTGAAAAACCATTCTATGCTATTTTCTGAAATTCTGCCATCTAGGTAGTGATAAATAGCTTGTTAGGAAACCAATGGACGGTTCAAATCATCGAGTCGGAAGATGTGTGGGGCCCACAATGTAGCTCAGTTTCCACTCGTTATGCAGTAGCGGAAACGGCAGTTACCGTGTTTGAATAGGAGACGGTCAAGGGTCTGTTTGACCGGACTGCATGGCCTGGTGCAATTCGGGTGTGCGTGCACTATATGCACATCCACCCTCATGTGGGGTCCACTGTGATGTTCGTGAGAAATCCAATCCATCCATCCATTTTTCCACCTCATTTTAACCATGGGGACCAGGTTTGAAGCATGTCAAGATATCAGGTGGGCCCCAAATTGAAGATTAATGGGCTGATCTATCCATTAGCCCACTTTCCGAAGTATCCAATGGCTGAAAATTGACGTGTACGGTTAATTTATGGTCCTCAGGCCGTGTATGAAGTTTCGAGCTGAACAGATGGTGGGAACCCTGTGATCTTGCATTATGTACCAATTTCGGGCCACTTGAGCTTCAGTTTCTCGATTTTCTCGGGTCTCTGGCTTGTAAATTTGTCGATCTTGGTCCCCTGGGGTCCGTCGCATACTTTTGTGAAATCTGATCATTAAATCTCGGCTGTTAGCATCTTTTTCAGTCCACACTTGCAAATGTACCTTGCATCACAAACACGATTAAAATAGGGCATTAAATGGTATCATGTTCGTAAATCCATGCAGTAATTGGGGTCTGATATGCAATATTTGACCCTCAACACAGGAGACAGTGGTCATCATCACAAGAGAAGGTGCTTTGATTCCCCAGGTCAAAGGTTGGATCAAGGAATGCACCAGTTTTGTTCCAGGTAACTACACTATCAAACCAATTGGCTATAATGAATTGTGGGTTAAGGTTTATCCAGGGATTAATCTGAAAATGCTGACGATGGCGGGACACCTGCATGTGGAAGGTCCAGTCCTCAAAGTCATTCCGTGAGAAGACCTATCCATGCTGGGAATGGAAAACGTTTGGTTACTCCTATGGGGTATTCCCCTTGAATGCTGATTCGAGGAGTTTTTTTTATCTCCGATGCGGAATCTCTACGCTCTTTCTTAGAGTTGGACTCCAAGACGAAGCTAGGGGAAGAGATGGGTGTTATCAGGGTCAGGGTGAGAAGGAAGAAAGGCATCCCCCTCCCATCCTACCTGACAGTCAACTTGGATGACCGTTAAATCCTAATTCCAGTTCAAAAAGAAATGCCCGATGCAGTTTATCTTAGGTGGGGGTATTTTGGAAGACGAGAGAAGCTCCTTCGGCATCTCCAGCGCAACACTCTGACTTACGGTGCAATGACGAAGCACGGAAGGTGGCATCCTCTAGCGGAGTATCGGTCGCTCCAGCTGATAGCGACCCTGGCCTCTTCACAGATCGTGCTCCCATCCTCTCCGTTGAAGAACTACGTGGCGCAATGGTAGGGACCTCGCCGACGAGATCTATCCTCGCAGACTCCAGAGGCGGAGGGCGTCAGAAGACTAGCCCGGAGAAACAGACACGTGGCAACTTCGCTGGCGAAACGTCGACTTCAGCTCTTTCGCACACTGTTCTTTCGGCAGGAAAGAACACGTGGCCCACCCCCCTTTCTACACATCACCCCCCTCATTATTACTCCCCTAAACGCCCGAGATCTGATGGCCCCCCTCACCCAAGAAACCGACATGTGGAGACTTTATTGATAGCGACCTCCAGATCACGACACGTGGCGTCATCCTCTCTGCTCCCGAGTCCGTTCTTTCAACTCACCCGATCATCCAATTCGGGGTGAGGGTCCTCCTTGGGTCCTTCCTCAACCCAATTCTCCTATTACCATGTCAAAAAACAATCTCCCCCTCCAACCATCAAAAAATCTCAACCTTTCATCCTACCTCCAAATCCCCAGTTCCTACCCGCCCTCTGTCATGGGAGACGACACCTCCAGAGTGGAAGACTCTGACAGTAGATTCTCCGAATCTCAACCTATCTCCTCCATGCCCACCTCCCCTCCCTATTCCCTTCCGTACTCCCGCGATTGGGCCGACGTGGGTCTCATAACCTTGTTTCAGGAAGACCAGTCTGCGGATGTGATCAATGTTGAACCTCTGCATATGTGTGTTGAGTTCCCTCCTCAGCATCAGGTGCCTTTAGACAACAGGTCAGGAGAAGGCAAAAGTAGAGAAGAAATTTTTGAAGAAATTCATAATAAGAAGTGGATAAGGGATGTTGTGGGTCATATAGGTTGATCTCTCGGGCTGTCGTTCGGGGACAGAACAGAAGATTACGTCGAGCTATTCCAATGGATAGAAAACAGAGGAAGACCCATTGCCACCCCGCGCAAACCCACAAATCAGACTCCTAGATCCTCCAACAACCGGGAACTCAAACGTCTGCAGCCAAGTCCAGGATTAAGTTTTGCGACCAAAGCTCGTCAACATCGACAGGGATTCCAGGGAAGCTAGGTTTCCCAATGAGAATCCTCTCTTGGAATGTTAGGGTTTTAGGCGCCAAGTAAAAAATGTGCCTAATAAAAGATTCGATCAGTAGGAGAGACCCAGACGTTCTGTGTCTTTAGGAAACTAAAATCCCGCTATTCAGGGACTCCATCCTGGCCTCTCTGTGGAAAGCTAAGGACATCAACTGGGTTGCGCTCAATGCTTCGGGTACTTCTGGTGGTATCTTAGTGGTATGGAAATCGTCTAAGTGGGATTTGGTATCCTCAGTGATTGGTTCCTTCACAGTCTCTGTCATCCTTCAAGATAAGTTCTCTACTTTTTTTTGTCTTATCTCTGCGGTGTATGGCTCGAATGAGGACCATATTAGAGTTGATTCTGGGAAGAATTGTCTAACATCAAGCAATCCTTTTCAGGCCCTTGTTGTTTTGTTGGTTATTTTAATGTTATCAGGTTTGCGGAGGAGCACTCCCATAAAAGAAGAGTCTCCCCGGCGATGGTGCACTTCTCCGACTGGATTGAAGCCCTCGAATTGGTTGATCTCCCACTGTCTGGAGCCAGATTCACTTGGACTAATGGTCGTTGCAACCCTATTCAGTCCAGGCTGGATAGATTTCTTCTGTTAGCTGATTGGTTGGAGATGTTTCCTCTGCCTTTCCAATTAGCTCTTCTCAGAACAGCATCAGATCATCGCCCCGATCCTGCTTACTCTAGATGATGTCAACTGTGGCCCAAAACCATTCAAATTCAACTCCTCCCGGATTTGTCCCTGGTTTCAAAGACCCGGTTAACAAGTGGTGGCCTTCTCTTCCAGTTCTTCAGCTTCTCCCTTAGGAGTCTGAGCTTTCACAAAAGCTTATGACCCGGTGGCCTTCTCTTCAGTTTGACGGTTACGCGGGTCATAAGCCTTTGTGGAAGCTCAGACTCCTAAGGGAGAAGCTAAAGAACTGGAAAACGTGTGAACTGGGCAAGAGGGAAGCAGAAATGAATGATCTCCTTGATCAACTTCATCGCATTGATCTGGAAGAAAAAGGACCCCCGATGTCTTTGGATATTGTGGGTAAACGCATTCAGATCATCCAAAACTTATCCGTTAGGGCATTGGAAAAGGAAAAGATTTGGAAGCTGAACTTGAGGGCAAAATGGATCTCAGAAGGCGACAAAATACTCAATTCTTCCACAGGCTAGCCAACATTGGCACTAAAACTAAGGCCATTCATAGTATCACTGTGGACGGGGTCCAGATTGAGGATAGAAAGGAAATCACCGAGCTAGCCATTAACCACTTCAGATCCCTCTTATCCTCCGAGGGATGGATTAGGCTGAGGTTAGATTTCATCCAGTTTAAGTCTCTCGATAAAGTGGAAGTTAACGTCCTAGAAGCTCCCTTCTCTGAGGAAGAGATCAAAGCTGCTGTAAATTCGCTAGGCAGCGATAAATCCCCGAGCCCCGATAGTTTTCCCATGGTGTTTTTCCAAACCTTCTAGGAAGCTATCCGACTTGATGTGATGGAATTCATGGCGGAATTTCATGCCAGAGGTAGACTTTCAAAAGGGCTAGGAGCCTCGTTCATCACCTTAATCCCGAAGGTGTCAGGTGCTAGTTCTTTCTCTGAATTTAGACCCATCAGCCTGATCGGTGGCCCCTATAAAATTTTAGCTAAAGTCCTATCTTCTCATCTGGCCAAGGTGATGGGGAAGCTTATCTCGATTAACTAGAGTGCTTTCATCAGAGGTAGACAGATTATTGACTGCGCCTTAATTGCTAATGAAGTGATCCACTCTTACCATGTCTCTGGAGATAAGGTCATGCTCTGTAAGTTACATATTCAATACAACCACATCGAGTGGGACTTTCTGCAATATCTTCTGGGTCGCATGGCTTCAGCCACAAATGGAGGAAGTGGATTAATGCGTGCGTTGGTTTTGCCCATTTTTCTATCCTTTTGAATGGTACCCCCTTCGGCTTCTTTAAGAGGTTAAGAGGCCTCAGGCAGGGTGACCCCCTCTCTTCGCTCTTGTTTCTGGTGATCGGCGAGGCATTTTCTCAAATGATGATCAGAGGCCAGGAGGAAGGTGTCATTAGAGGTCTTCAAATGTCAACGGTGTCTAAACCCATATCCCACATCAAATTTGCTGATGATACCCTTATTCTGTCTACGGCTTCCGAGGAGTTCATTGAGAATCTTAACACGGTCCTCAAATGTTTCGAAGAAGTTTCAGGTCTGAGTATCAACATGTCCAAATCCAAGCTCTTTGGAATTAACCTCTCAGTTGCAGAGGTAGACAAATTTTCAGATATCCTAGGTTGCCCTTCTACCACTTTCTCTTCATCCTTTGTTGGTTTGCCCCTTATCGTTGGTTCCCCCACGAAGGCGGTATGGGACAAGGTAGCAGACAAGGTTCAAAAGGCTCTCGCCAGATGGAAATGCAGGTATTTATCGATTGGTGATCAAATGACCCTCATCAAGGCAGCTTTATCTAACATCCCTATGTATTTCATGTCGCTGTTCAAATGCCCCCCAACGGTACTCTCGGCCTTCGACATTTTGAGACATGACTTTCTCTGGACTGGCAAGGATAATAAGAAGAAGCTGCACTTCCTTGATTGGAAGGAGGTTTGTAAACATTACCAAGAGGGCAGTGCTAGTATTAAGAATCTGAGACTGATAAATCAAGCCCTCCTCGGGAAATGGATTTGGAGATTGGGAACTGAGGGAGATGCCCTTTGGAACTTCATCATCAAAGGTAAATATGGGTCGTCACAAGCTGGTTGGTGGACAAAAGAGTCGACGGTTGCTAGAGCCTCACCCTTATGGAGAGCTATCATGCAAACTAAGAAGGAAGTGGTCAGAAATATAGTGTTTGAGCTAGGCAACGGGAACCGAATTCGTTTCTGGGAAGACAAATGGATTGGCGACGCACTGCTTAAAAACCAGTTCCCAACCATTTACCATTTGGCTCCTGACAGAAGTGTGACGGTGGTGGACTGCTGCTCTTTTTCAGCAGTTAATGTTGTGTGGGACGTCAGGTGCACCAAAAATCTCAATGACTAGGAAATCCCAGAGTTCATAGACCTATTAAATGACATATCTAGTGTCGTGTCTCTGTCTTCTTCCTAGGATAAGATCATTTGGACCTGAGATAAATCTAGCATCTTCTCGGTCTGGTCTTTCTACTCCCATCTCTCCTCGTCCTCTAACGCATCTCCCCACGCCCAGTTTATCTGGAAGTATGCGGCCCCTCCTAAATACATATGCTTCGAGTGGTTCATTGCCACACGGTAGATAATCTAAAGAAAAGGGGCATGCAGCTGGTTAACGTCTGCCTGAGTTGCATGAAACCAGAGGAGTCCGTCAACCATCTCCTGCTCCATTGTCCTTTTATTAGTCAGATTTGGGCGGAATTCCTACCCAGGTTCAATATATGTTGGTGCGTCCCGTTCTCTATGGCCTCGCATCTGTCTTCGTGGCACGGGGTAAAGATGGAGAAAGTTAGAAAATATGTCAGGAGGATGGCCATTATGGCTATCTGGTGGTCGATTTGAGAGGAGAGAAACAACAGGTGCTTTAATAATAAATCGGCCGCAGTCCAACAAGTCTGGCAAAGGGTGAAATTTTTAATTTTCGAATGGGCAGAAAATGTAAATGGGTTAAAAAAAGACGAATTGTTGTTTCTTGGGCTCTAGGTTCCATGCTATCTCAACAAGGTCCTTCTTTTCCTTTTTTGTATCATTTTTCTTCTTTTAATATAGTTTCAGTTATCCTTTAAAATAAAAAATTAAAAAAAAAAAAAAAAAAAGATTCATCATCAGAACGAAGGGAACGTGATCCCTCTGGCTCAACTGACAGTTGAACATGGTGAATCCTGACTTATCGAACAGAACGGTATCGGTCGTTCCCAACTCGACATCCGCCTCGAGGTACTACCTAAAGCCGAGCGATTAACTCTGAAGGATCTTTAAAGATCTCCCAAGATTTTCGAAAGATAAAACCAAATCCCAATGATCATGGGAACCTATAATCTCGGGAAGATTTTGGATTGTAACATATTTCCAAGATATGTGTGTTCACACCCCAAGTGCAGGGTTGTGATGTAGTAATAAATTCGGTAAGACCGAAGTCGAATCCACAGGGACTGAAACCTGTACGTAATCTGAAACTAACCAGGACTAGAACTAGAATAAGATGTAATCTAAATCAAGTAAATATGAGGAAATAATGGTTAAATATTTATCTCAAATTTAGAGAATTCAAAGGTAGGAAACTAGGGATTCAGAGGATCCACTTGTAGAGATCAGGAGATCTACGGTCAATTCATGAACTCAACTGGATTTCGAGTCCCATCTTCATCCAGTTGGAAGATATAACCTGAAAATCAATTCTGAACTTCATTTAATCTAGTTTTCAAGTGATCAGACAGGTGTAAATTAGAATGGATTCCATCACCAAACCATGCCCATGAGACAAAAAAAACAACAGAACTAAACCAATACACAGCCAATCAGAGAGATGTATGAATGTTAGGAAGGGTTCCGTCACCCAACCATGCCCAAGAAACGATGGTGAATAACAGGGTTTCCTGACTTCATAATCTCAATAATGAAAAAGAAATACTCAAGCCATCGCAGACCTATTGTAATGCAAGTCACAATAAACCATTAACAACTAAAGCATTCCTTATTAACCAACATCAAATTCAGTTCAAAAGGATGAATCAAAACCGTAAAGTCTTCCCATCACGCCACAAGCTTCACCTCTTAGCCCTAGCTAAGAGGTTTAGCCTGCCATGATGCGACTAACTCTAAAAAAAGAAAAATAAAAAAATAAAAGAAACCAAACTCTAACTACTCTCTCTTGTGCAGGCACGTCCCAAAACTTGGATCCCCTCAGCTCTCTTTCTCTCTCCCTTTTATAGAAACAGCAGGACGGTGGAGTCGGTGCGTAAGTCAGTTAGGAGAGAACAGGAGTCACGCACTCCTCTTTCGCAGCAACAGCGAAAACGGATCCGGTTTCCGCATGCCTTGTTTACACAACAAAACGCAAACAACCTGTGTTTGGATGGATTTTGGGATAGCTGGCCGTCCTCATCGTCTATTTGGCCTTCATGGATGGGGTCAGGACTCCCCTATGCATCTTCTGGATGGATCAGATCATCGATCCGATCACTCCTTTGATCGTATAGTGGCCCACTGCGGCCGGTTTTTGCTGATGCAGAGCTTGCGCATGGCCCTTGCGCTATGAACATCGGTGGGCCCATATCGGTGTCATCATGGAAATCCACTCCATCCATTTGATTCACGTCGAAAAACCGGTTGAGTAGGGATGGTTTTGATTGTCTGTTGATGCGGCCCACAGGATTCAATCATGCTGTACTATTTTGAACGCTGCAAAAATAGTCCTCTTGTGACCTCTGTAGCAGGCATGTGCGCGTGTGAGATTACATAAATTCAACATGGGTTTCACTGGTTTTCGCCCCTCTGCATGATGAATGGGTTGGATTGGACAGATTGTCCATGATGGTGGCCCACCAGCTTCCGAAAAAGTCCTCTGCGCCACTGCTTGCACACGAAAAAAAAGAAATGGCAGTTGCCATTTTCGGAAGAAGTCGGGTCTAAGGCGATTTGACCGTCTTGGACTTGTGGTGCACATCCGACACATATGTGCCCTGTACACATCCAATCTGCAGTGAGGTCCACCGTAATGATAATGAGGGATCTAGTCCGTCCATCCCTTTTCTCATATTATTTTAACAGTTAGGACCACAATTTAGGCACATACAGATATCAGGTGGGCCCCAAATCAGATATCTATGGGCTGATCTATCCGTTGGGCCACTTTCAGAGGGATCCACTGACTGAAATTCGACGTGTACGGTTAATTTAGAGTCCTTAGGCCTTGTATAAAGTTTTGAGCTGATCAAATAGTGGAAACCCTATGATCTTATATTCTGGACGTCTTTCAGGCCTGTTTAAGGTGAGTGGCTGGAATTTCTCTGATCCCCGGTGTGTAAATCCTTGATCTTGGTCCCATGGAGTCCCGTTCAATGCATTGGTGATGCCTGAGCATTAAATCCATGCTTTTAGCATCCTTTCCAGTCCACGCTCCTAAATATACATTGCAACACAAACACGATTAAAATAGGCCATTAAACAGTATCATGTTTATAAAATCATGTAATAAATGAAGTCTGATATGCAATATTTGACCCTCAACAATGTGGGAGATCCCCATTATAACAGGATCCCCTCTACCCTAGAAATAAGTAAGGTGTTCACATCTCAAGGTACGTTCTCAATACCCAAAGAAAAGACCCCATAGATCTCTTTTCAAGACCTCGAGCCTGACTTAGGCATCGGAGAGTCCCTTGGACAAACCAAGGCCTCCTTTGTCTCTCCCCTTTGTCCATACAGGTTCAAGGGAGAACACCGTAAAGGATCAGTCGGAAAACTGCATCAACAATTAGTATTTGTTGTTTCAGTACTATATGCATGTGAATAGCATCATCCTTTCTAGAGTTTCAACAGAAGGATTCCTTTATCGAGCAACATGGAGGGAAAGAACTGAATAGAGAGATCTTAAGAATTTGGTGATATCATATGTATGGACTGAATAGAGGGATCCGTCCATATCAATGGAATGGGTGACTCATCATTTCAAGTATCGTATCTTGGGAGGAATCTCCATGAATGTCAAAAATGAATAAATGGTACACATTGACCCAGCTGACAGCATTAAGAACAGTGACTTTAAGAATAAATTTGCATTACCCTTCAAAAAAATGGCCTTTAATTGGCAAAGGGAAGCTACAGGGTACAGACAAATAGAGAAACACCCAAAGAACAAGCCTCAACCTGCACTATGCTAGAGCTAGCAACTCAACATTTTTGCAGAGGCAACTAGACTTTAGGTCCTGTACATCACTAACAGTGACAGGTTGGACTCATGACATGTGGGACCATGGTTCAATTATCCCAACCATTGATTTGAAGGCCCCACTGCAAAATGGAAAATTCCTTGAAAACCACAAGTCCTGGACCCTATAATTCCTCTTCCTCAAAATGGGCATCATACCCATCTAAAATCCTTTAAAGCCCGCAAGGCTATAAACCATAAAGCCCGTAACTATCCTATTGATGGCACTTCCTAAAGAATGTGAAATGTATCATTCTCGGCAATTTGTCAGTTCTGGAATTTCTCAACAGAAATTCAAATTTTGACGCTTTTCACAAGTACCCAAACTCAAAATCCATGGACCAAATCCCTAAGCTAATTTCTTAGTTGAATCATACTCATCAGATGATTATGTCCCTATTCTTTGATAGTAACTAAAACAATTAGAAACATTATGTTGATACCACTAAGTACCAAAACCAACCTTAAACCTAATGTCATGGGCCTGTTACTTGTGGGCTTGGCCTGGGACGTGAGGCCTTATGCTTAGCTTATTTGACTTAGTCTATTCTATTAGTAGTAGAGTTCATGTGTTGTCCGAGTCTTTGGGTATTTAATTATAGTCTGGTCATGCGGATAGTGGTTTGTTATCCGTGGGTTGCTAGTTGGTTATGCAGTAGTTGTTATTGTGGGTTGTTACGTGTTGCTTAATTTCAGTAAGTAGTGGGTTGTTGGTTACGTGTTGCTTAATTTCAGTAAGTAGTGGGCTGTTGGTTATTTATCATGTTATTTAAGTTGTTGTTGTTAATGAAAATGGAGGACTCGGCCCCCTCGAAGTGGCTATCTACTTACTTCTGATATCTAGTTCTTTACAAGTGGTATCAAAGCCGTTCGGTCCATGGCTGAAGGGCACAATACTCGCTTATCCCACCTTGCTGAATCGTTGGCTGCAGTTCGGCACACACAGGAAATTCAACACCAAAATCAAGAAGCCTTGCAACAGGCCGTGGAAAACTTGTTAGCACAATTACAACTGGTGGTGACTAATGTGGAGACCTTGGTCATTCAGCAAGGAAAGCATAAGGAAGGCTCTCACATTGGGTCATCCTCTCAGCGGGAAAATCCTTTATTTGAAGAGCATGGTGGAATTCAAACAAGGGCTATTCGTCTCGACTTTCCTAAATTCGATGGCGACGATCCTAATGGTTGGATTTATCGCGCTAATCAATTTTTTAATTATCATTAAACTAACCCTCATCATCGGGTCCTTTTGGCTTCCTTTCATATGGAGGGTAAAGCCCTCACTTGGTTTCAGGATTTAGAGGCTTCAGGTGGGATCACTAGTTGGGATAGCTTCTCTCAATCTTTACTCACCAGATTTGGTCCTTCCCTTTTGGATGATCTAATGGAAGCCCTTACACTGCTCCGACAAATTACAACCGTGGAGGCTTACAAGTCACAATTTGAGGTCTTATCTAATCGGCTTAAAGGGTTAGCAGAACCATTTAAGCTCAGTTGTTTTTTTAGCATCTTACGGGAGGATATTCGGTTCATGGTTCGTATGCTAAATCCCTCTAACCTCACAATGGCTTTTGGTATGGCAAAAATGCAGGAGGAAAATGTAGCCGCCTTCCGGCGGGGTTCAAAGGTGAGCTCTCTTTCCACACGCCCATTTATTACCAACACCACCTCGGATACAAAGGCTATTGTTCCAGTCCAACGTTTGTCCCCATTACAAATGAAGGAGCGATGGGCAAAAGGACTTTGTTACAATTGTGATGACAAATGGGGGTCGGGCCATAAATGCAAATCAGCCCGTTTGTTTATCATAGAATAGGCTGACTCAGAGGAGGACGAGCCACAACCTGTGCAGCAACCACCACTTCTAGAAGGAGTAGAAGTTCCCTTGGGAGGGGTAGAAGTTGATACAGAACTCGCTCCTGAGATTTCTATCCATGCTCTGGTTGGTTCCCCAAGCCCAAAAACTATGCGCATTATGGGCCATATCAACGGTTGTGCAATAGTGATTCTCATTGATACCGGGAGTACACATAATTTTCTGGACCCCTCCATTCAACACCAGACGCATCTGCAGTCACAATCCACAGCAGGACTCTTGGTTAGAGTGGCAAATGGTGACACTTTATTTAGTACGGGCAAATGTGCGGATCTTCAATTTCAAATGCAGGGAAATACTTTTTGCACAGATTGTTATGTTTTGACATTGGGTGGTTGTGATATTGTGTTAGGAGTTCAATGGCTCTGTACCTTGGGGCCTATTTTATGGGATTTTGTCCTGTTATGTATGGAATTCACTCTCTTGAATTTTAAGCATGTTTTACAGGGCATTACTCCAACCGAGGTATCCATGATGGATGGGGCACAGTTTGGTAAGGCTATGAAACAAGACAAGCGGGGTTTGGTAATTCAGCTTATCAATCCTACTCCATTTAGCAATTCTACTCTTGAAACTGACCCTCTTCTTACAAGTTTACTTGAGCATGGAAGTTTTTCATGAACCTACGGGACTTCCACCAAACCGTGATCACAACCACAATATTGTCCTTCATCCTCATTCCAAACCCGTTTGTGTTGGTCCATATCGGTATCCCTATTTTTAAAAATCTGAAATTGAAAAACTTGTTAATGACATGCTTGCCTCAGGTATTATTTGTCCTAGCCATAGTCCTTTTTCTTCTCCTGTTCTTTTAGTTCGTAAACAAGATGGTAGTTGGAGTCTTTGTATTGACTATCGTGCTTTAAATAAAGAAACCATTAAGGCCAAATTTTCTATTCCTATTGTTGATGAACTCCTACATGAATTGCATGGGGCAACTATTTTTAGCAAGTTGGATTTATATTCTGGGTATCATCAAATTCGTGTTAATCCTGATGATGTCCCAAAAATGGCATTTCGTACACATGATGGACATTACGAGTTTCTCGTAATGCCCTTTGGGTTGACAAATGCCTCGGCTACTTTTCAATCTCTCATGAATCATATTTTTAAACCTTTCTTGAGAAAATTCATCTTAGTTTTCTTTGATGCCATTCTTATCTATAGCACCAACTTGGAAGAACATCGACACCATTTAGCCACGGTGGTGGAGATTTTACACAAACATCATCTTTTTGCAAACAAATCCAAGCGTGCTTTTGGGTGTCTTGAGATTGAATATCTGGGTCACTTAATCTCAAAAGATGGGGTCCGGGCTGACCCTAAAAAAATTGAATCCATGTTAAACTGGCCTTTTCCTTCCACTCTTAAGTCCTTAAGGGGTTTCTTAGATCTTACGGGGTATTATAGGAAATTCATAAAAGGATATGGATCTATTGCTGCCCCCTTGACTTCTCTACTTTAAAAAAATTCCTTTGAATGGAATCTTGCTGCCAAAGATGCTTTCACTGCCCTTAAAGAAGCTGTTACTAACCCCCCTGTTTTAATTCTTCCTGACTTCACTAAACCCTTTACTATTCAGTGTAATACTTCTGGTTATGGTGTAGGTGCTATATTAATGCAACAGGACAGGCCCATTGCCTTTATGAGTCAGGCCATTCATGGCAAAGCCTTGCACCTCTCCACATATGAAAAGGAGTTGCTGGCTTTGGTACTAGCAGTGAAGAAATGGCGGTGTTATATGTTGGGGCAAACTTTTCGAATACGAACAGACCATCAAAGCCTCAAGTACTTACTTGAGCAGAAGGTGGGTACTCCGATGCAACAAAAATGGCTTACTAAGTTGTTGGGATTTGATTTTGTGGTTGAATACCGAAAAGGAAAAGACAATTTGGTGGCAGATGCTCTATCCAGGAAATTTGAAGATGCACCTAGCCAGTTGGCTGGCTTGTCCTTTCCTTCTCCTAGTTGGCTTTCAGATTTGCGTGTATCCTATTCCTTGGATCCAAAATTAAAGAAACTCGTCTCTGATTTTTCAAACCATCTCCTTGATGTCTCTAAATATCATTTAAAGGATGGCTTGTTATTTTACAAGGGCAGGCTATATATTAGTGACTCTACTGCTATCAGGGAGTAGTTGCTTAATTTGGTTCATGGGAGCCCTCAAGCAAGTCACTCGGGGCTTCATAAAACTCTTCATCGAGCTAGGGCCAATTATTACTGGAAGGGTATGAAAAAGGATGTCAAAACGTTCATTCGAGAGTGTGATGTTTACCAGCACAACAAAACAAAAAATCTTCATCCGGCGGGACTCCTCCAACCTTTACCTATTCCTACAAAAGTATGGTCGGATATTTCCTTAGACTTCATTGAAGGGCTGCCTCTTTCTAACAGTTTCAGTTTGATTTTGGTTGTGGTGGACAGGCTTAGTAAATATGCGCATTTCCTTCCAATTGCACACCCTTACACAGCTTCTGAAATTGTTCAGATTTTTATTGCCAATATTTTCAAACTCCATGGCATGCCGAGTTCTATTGTTAGTGACAAAGATCCCATCTTCACTAGCCTATTTTGGAAGGAATTGTTCAAATTGCAGGGGACTAAGCTCAAATTTTCTTCTGCTTATCATCCACAAACAGATGGTCAAAGGGAGATTGTTAACAAGTGTGTGGAGCACTATTTACGGTGTTTTTTCGGAGATAAACCAAGAGATTGGTCTCGGTGGTTTCCTATTGCAGAGTGGTGGTATAATACGAATGTTCATGCTTCTACTAAAATTACACCATTCGAGGCAGTTTACGGATACCCACCGCCGCCATTGTTGGCTCATTCGCTGGGGACAGTGGCGGTTCAGTCTGTGAAAGACACACTGCAGCGTCAGAACGAGATTTTATGCCTCTTGTGGGAAAACCTACACCTGTCACAAGAAAGGATGAAGTGTTTTGCTGATTTAAAACGTACTTAACGACAGTTCAAAATAGGAGACTGGGTCTTCCTGCATCTCCAACCGTACAAACAACATTCGGTTGTGTAGCACCGCAATCTGAAGCTTTCTCCCCGATTTTATGGTCCTTATCAGATCCTAGAGAGGATTGGGAGTGTCGCTTACCAATTGGATCTTCCATCAACCTCTCTCCTACATCCCGTATTTCATGTATCGTGTTTAAAACGGAAGCTAGGCGCTTGGAATGTGCTGGTCTCTACCATTCCTCCGGTGGCTGTTGATGGTGGGCCGCAAGCTGAGCCTGAAGAAATTTTGCAGCGGCGCATGAAGAAGAGGCAAGGGCGAGCTGTGAGTGAACTGTTTGTCAAATGGAAAGGACTTGGGCTCGATAATGCCTCCTGGGTTGACTTCCAACAGCTGCAAAAAGACTTCCCTGACCTTGAGGGCAAGGTCGTCTGATGGGGGAAGGATTGTCATGGGCCTATTACTTGTGGGCTTGGCCTGGGACGTGAGGCCTTATGCTTAGCTTATTTGACTTAGTCTATTTTGTTAGTAGTGGGGTTCATATGTTGTCCGAGTCTTTGGGTATTTAATTATAGTCTGGTCATGTGAATAGTGGTTTGTTATCCGTGGGTTGCTAGTTGGTTATGCAGTGTTGTTATTGTGGGTTGTTACGTGTTGCTTAATTTCAGTAAGTAGTGGGCTGTTGGTTACGTGTTGCTTAATTTCAATAAGTAGTGGGTTGTTGGTTATTTATCATGTTATTTAAGTTGCTGTTGTTAATGAAAATGGATCCAGAAGTTTATTCAATATTCGTAATAGGACGACTCGGCCCCCTCGAAGTAGCTATCTACTTACTTCTGATATCTAGTTCTTTACACCTAACCTCATAAACCCTAATTCCAACCAAAACATATTTATTTTGAATTCCTGAAACTAGCTAAAGATAAAGAAAACACATAAGTTCGAACGGAAAAAAAAAAAAAAAAAAAAAAGCAAGATAAGCACTAACCTAGGGCTCCCGCGGCGATTCTCATACCCACCATCATCCCACCGGGACTGCTTGAATGGGGGCAGTGGGGACCACCGAGGTGAGGAATGGCGATGATCGCGATGGGGGTAAGGAGTAGGGCTAGGACTAAGCCTGCGCTTGTAATCCCGCTCCCTGTCCCGAGAAGATCCAACAGGACCGGGCGATCGGGCCCTGATCATGGTACTCGGCGCGACAATTGGGCAGGCGCTCGTCCCTTTCGTCGCAACGTTCACGAGAGTCGCGGTCCCTCCGACGCGGTGGAGGGGGAGGCGATTCTTCGTCAGTCCTGTCGCGGCGGTCTGGCTGCCGCTCACAGCGCCGATCCAGAGATTCCAAGGGCATGTCCATGACCTCTTCTATTGGAGCAGGATTAGGAATTAGAGTGAAGGATAAGGGGACGAGAACAGCTCGTCTGAGAAAAGAAAAGAAAAAAAAAAACCAGAGAGAGAGAGAGACCTAGAGATTGTGGGGGAAGTTGAAAGGAATGATAGAAGAGAAATTTACGACTGTGGACCCCACCTTTTATCCAGTGGTTTTTATGAAACAAGAGAAACTTAACATACCAGCTTAGACTTCAACGTACGGCCAGGCATTTTTTGAGAAGAGAAATTTACAACTGTGGACCCCACCTTTTATCTAGTGGTTTTTATTAAGCAAGAGACACTTAACACACCAGCTTAGACTTCAACGTATGGCCAGGCATTTTTCGGACGAAAATACCCCTCCTCTTCCAACCCGTTGCTTTCACTGTTTCACTTTCACCCCCTTTCCTTTCCTCACTCCATTTCCACTTGAAAGACAAAAAAAAAAAAAAAAAAAAAAAAAAAAAAAAAAAACCCATTTTCTGTGGGGGCCTTCCTTATCAGCATTGTATTGCAGCATTTAGTCATCTTCTCAAAATGGTCGGTCCAGTGAAGAAAGCATGCACCACAGGTATATTTTAATATATTGTCTGTTGGATGAACATGATTGTGGGGTGTAGCAAGCGAAATCAGATTGCGTATTGAGTTACTCGGTATGCTCGTAAAGTACTGAGTAAACTCAGTTGGGCCCACCTTGAATGTATATAGTATATCCACGGGAAACAGTGGGGATAATGATTTCCACCTAATTGAAGGGGTTAAGCCCCAAATGTATGTAGTGCATCTGTTTTTCCATCTAAACTCAGTTGGGCCCACCTTGAATGTATGTAGGGCATCCATTTTTCCATCTAATTTAAGGGGTTGAGCCCCAAATTGAAGCATATGAAAAGATCAAGTGGATCATACCATGGGAAACAGTGGGGATAATGATTTCCACCATCCAAATTATACTAGGCCAAACAGTGATGTTTGTTTGCTATCAAACCTATTCATAAGATCATACAAACATGGATTAATAGAAAACACAATTATAAGCTTGATGCAAAACTTCTGTGGCCCCTAAGAAATTTTTAACAGCAGAAGTTCAATGTAAAATTTTCATGTGGTGTGGTCAATTTGAACATAGGATATATTTAGATTTTTGGTCTCAAGCCATGAAATTATCTGTTAAATTTGCCCCGATCAATTATTAGTTTGCCCGGCTCAATTATCAGATTACCCCACTCAATATCATGTTTGCCCCGCTCAATTTCTAGTTTGCCCCGCTCAATTTAATGTTTGCCCCGCTTAATTTTCAGTTTGCCCCGCTCAATTTCATGTTTGCCCCACTTAATTTCATGCTTGCCCCGCTCAATTTCAAGTTTGCCCTGTTGAATTTCATGCTTAGCCCGCTTAATTTCATGTTTACCCAGCTGAATTTCATGTTCGCCCCGCTCAATTTCATGCTTTCCCTGTTGAAATTCAAGTTTGCCCCGCTTAATTTCATGTTTACCCCACTTAATTTCATGCTTGCCCCGCTCAAATTTGTAGTTTGCTCCCCTCAATTTTCAGTTTGCCCCACTGAATTTCATGTTTGCCCTACTCAATTTCATGCTTGCCCCACTCAATTTCATGTTTCCCCCACTCAATTTCAAGTTTGCCCCGCTCAATTTCATGTTTTCCCCGCTGAAATTCAAGTTTGCTCCACTCAATTTCATGTTTGCCCCCACTGAATTTCATGCTAGCCCCGCTCAATTTGTAGTTTGCCACACTCAAATTCTAGTTTGCCTCGCTTATTTTGATAGATTGTCTCTCAAAATTTTCGGTATTTCCTCGCTCAATTTCTATCTCATATGAAGCTTGTTCAAATTCATGAAATGCGACATTGTTTTCAATTATGTTTGATTTTGTACACTATGATTATCTTGTGAATTTTATGTTTGATATATTTTTCAATTCATCTTTGCAAGTGACAAATATTCTACTGTAATCTCAAACCCAACCTCTAGGTGTACACTGACATGGTGGTTTGAGAAGGTGAAGGGTGGAGTGGAGAAGCATGATGGTCGGCTAAATTTGTTTATCCAATCTCCATTTTCATTTTTATTGCATGTTACATCCTTTAGATTTATAGGGGCTTTATTTCACTTTCCTTTTCAAAGATATAAAGGTGATCTAGTATTTGAGATTAGGGGGAGACGAGTGGAGTTCACGGAGATAGACTTCGCCCTTATTACGGGGCTTAAGACTGGAGATCTTACAGTACCGAAAAATCGTCGCAATACGAGTACATTAAGAGACAAATATTTTAAAGAATATCCTATTTTAAAGAAGTACTTAATGGATGTGTTTGAAAGATTAGTTGACACAAATAAGCATGAGGATGTTGTGAAGGTTGCCCTACTTCTGGTTGTGGAGTGCTTTGTTAGGGGAACCAAACCGAAAATCATGAACAACATGGATTATATTTACCTGGTGGACTCGCTAGATGATTTCTATAGCTATCATTGGGGTAATTTGGGATACTATACCATGTCGCAAGGAATCGAAGTTGTCGTTGCCGCATCAAGTGCCCCTCGCTACACTATATGTGGTTGGGTGCTTCCTCTACAGGTAAGAACACCTCTTATATTCTACATGATTACAATCATCTATAGTCAATTGTAGATTTTTAATCTGGTGCAATTTTATTCTAATGGTATGGGCAGTAGAAATATTACCTGCCCTACAAGAGTATTGTTTCGTATGTTCCCCATCAAATTCCATGCTTCATTCAATATCGAGGCTAGAAGGGTTGGAGGTACAACAAAATACATGTTATTTTCGTGAGTAAAACTGTAAGTATATATATTTCTTCGCATTTACTTTACTTAATTTGACATATATGATTTTTTATTTAACATTACTCTTTGTTCTTTTGCAAACATCGGTAGTAATGAAATTAGAACCGACACTACGAGAATGGAAAACGGACATCATTCGCTCGTTCCGTGACAGTTTCCAGGTAAGGTGATATGAAAAATTAACTATATTTTTTCTGCCATTATAAAAGTATTCTTTCTCTTACATATCCATCGATACATTTCGTAGCTCACTGAGGCACAGGAAGATGATGAGGAAGGTAATGAAAATGATTATGAGGAGGATGACGAAGCAGATGAAAATGATGATAAAGGCGTTGAGGGACTGGAGGGGGATATTATGAAGAATGTTCTTTTTGTGGAAGAATTCCGTGTTGAGAGGGAAGAGTTGAAGAAGGAGAGGGAGGAATTGAAGGAGAGGGAAGAATTGAGGAAAGAGAAGGAGGAGTTGAGAAGGAAAGAAGCGAGGTTTGATGAGAGGGAGTCGCTACTAAAAGAGAAAGAAGCATTAAAGATGGAGAGAGAAGAAAGAAGCGAGATTTGATGAGAGCGAGTCGTTACTGAAAGAAGCATTGCCCCGCTGAATTTCATGCTTGCCCCGCTGAATTTCATGCTTCCCCCGTTGAATTTCATGTCTGCCCCGCTCAATTTCATGTTGGCCCCGCTCAATTTCAGTTTGCCCTGCTGAAATTCATGTTTGCCCCGCTCAATTTCATGTTTACCTCGCTGAATTTCATGTTTGCCCCGCTCAATTTCATGTTTGCCCCGCTCAAATTTCAATTTGCCCTGCGGAAATTCATGTTTGCCCCGCTCAATTTCATGTTTGGCCCGCTAAAATTTATGTTAGTTGTTAAGATGATGACGCTGACAACATTTTTTACATCTCCAACTTATATACTTGTTACATTTCAGAGCAAACACATAATTATTGCAATAGAATATTATGCTGGAGAGAGCTCCACAATAGTGAAGGCATAGAGATGAGAAAGATTACAAAAGTGACTTACTTCCAATTTTCTCCACAGCTTTAGGTGTTTCAATGGTTCCCTCAACCAATGACTATGTCAACTTGTGGAATGATTGGGAATTAAATGGTCAACCTGAAGTGAGTTTGGCATAGAGTTGCTCCTTTTGGACTCATGTACTTAAAAATTGGAACTCGAAAATTGAATAGATTCTCAAATAGAAAATAACCAAGCCCCCCTCCTACATTGCCTCTGGCGATGTAATTCGGTTAGTAGAGAAGGACAAGCTCTTTATACCAGATGACCTACAAATGAAGAAAATTTTCAAGTAATTTGTACGATGTTTACAGTAATCTTGGAGTGTAGAAAATTTTCAAGTCTGTGCATTTCAGTCCAAGTTTTTTCTCTAATCACGATAGCCTTGAGATGGTTGATCCGAGGGATGGGTTGATTGCAAAAGGGCTGATTAAAACTATATTGGTAGGCTCCCTCTCTTGTTAGGCTCGCTCAATTTTCAGTTTCCCTCTCTCAATTTCAGGCTACTTAAATAATATTGATAGTATTTGATCCTCTTTGACACAATAGATCCTTGTTGCATCATAAAAGCATGAATGCTCACTAAGGTACGCACGAAATAATTTCTCTGTGTTGTAAATTCTTTTCCTTTGGCTTGACGTATCCCCTCTTTCACTTCTAATGAAATTGTTGTCTTTCAGTAAGAAAAGAACCCTATTCGGTGATTGTGAGAAAATAAGCAGTAGATATTAAGCTTGACAAACACAATAATCACCGTTTGAAACACATCAACCAAAGAGAATGTTCGCAAAGGCTAGCTTGAAATGATGTTTACTATCACTAACTTGTGTTGGTGTTAAGTATTTGGCTTTTAGGGCCTATTTGGATACCCCGAAATAAGTTACTTTGTATACCTACAATAGTAGATAAGTAGCTTATTCGAGATAAGTAAGCTCGGTTTAAGATCAATTATAAGTAACTTTTTTACTTAAAGTTACTTAATCACTTTAGCTTAAGAAATAGAAACCACAATAAGCTACTTAATGCATAGGTAGCTTATATCAAGTTACTTACAATCCAAACTCCCCCGTATTGACACTATTTTCCTAAATTTTATTTCATATAATTAAGAAGTTGGTAACATCCAAACATGAAATTGAGAAAACCCACTTGTCTTAAAGTTTGATTGTGAAACAGGCTATAATGTTCATCTGCCATGGTTCAAGTATGCTGCAGCAACTAGCCACTCATGTGCATAAACACGATATGTATTCATGTCAATCAGCTGACTCAAATTAGGGCCCCTATTGTGGATGAAGGATGGCCCTAAAAATAGCCTAAATTTCTTTAAAATTTAAAAAAAAAACTAAAAATACCCTAAATTTGAAAAAAGTGCTCCTCGATATTATCTAAAACTCTTCGATATTATTGACATGTAAACCTCGATATATCGACTCATTGTCGATAATATCGAGCCAATACAATCTCCTATACATAACATTTTACCGTCGATATTATCGATATATGGTCAATTCTATCGATGGTAAGTCATCGATAATATCGAGTCTGGATCGATAATATTGATAACTAATGATTTATGTCCATTGAGGTAGATGGAAAAACTCATATCGACATATATCGACGACCCTTCGATAATATCAAACTCAATATATCTTGATATATCGACTAATGATCGATAATTTCGACTTTGCCTGTAAACTGTCCAGCAAGCAACTTCTGAAAATTGCATAATTTATAGATATATCGAGAGTGTCTCGATAATATCGAGATTCAATCTTCAATATATCGAGCGTTGCTCGATAATATCGACTTTTCCTTTAAAATGTCTAGCAGCCAACAATGAAAATTGCATAATTTCTCGATTATATCGACTCATTATCGATAATATCGAGCCATATAGGAAAAAATCTCGCCGTCAATATTATCGATCTATGGTATTATATCGATGGTAAGTCATCGATAATATCGAGACTAGATCGATAGTATCAATAACTAATGATGTCCATTGAGGTAGATGGAAAAGCTCACATCGACATATATTGACGACGCTTCGATAATATCGAACTCAATATATCTCGATATATCAAGCAATGATTGATAATATCGACTTTGCCTGTAGACTGTCCAGTAAGCAACACTGAAAATTGCATAATTTATCGATATATCGAGCATGTCTCGATAATATCAAGATTCAAAACTCGATATATCGAGCATTTCTCGATAATATCAACTTTGCCTGTAAACTGTCCAGCAGCCAATACTAAAATTTCCATAATTTCTCGATATAACGAGCATCTCTCGATAATATCGATGTTTAAATCTCAAGCGAGCATAGTGTGATATTGAACTGTGAGAACTGAAAATTGATCAAGCATAGCATGATATTGAGTTGGGAAAACATTAAATCGAGCAAGCATAGCATGATATTGAGTTGTGCAAACTAAAAATTGAGCGAGCATAGCATGATATTAAGCTGTGCGAACTAAAAATTGAGCGAGCATAGCATGATATTGAGTTGGCCTAACGCATGAAATTAACTAAGCCTAACATATGAGCATCAACTTGCATTAAATTGACCTTAGCTAGCATCAAATAACTCCCTTATGAAATTCACCGATCTTAACATGGGATGGACCGAACTTTGCATGCAATGCAATTGTACGAGCCTAGCATTCTTTTAAAGATTTGTACCTCTGCTATCGTAGTACCGGTCAAATGCAGGTTGAAGAGAGGTGCTTTGGAGTGAGGGAATATTTTGAAACTTTTCAAGGATTGCAGATGCAACCAGTTTGTGAGATTTCACGTAACCCTAGCCAAGATGGAAAATGACAAATGTAGAATGATGATATGTAGATGATTCACAGAGCTTCCAATAAGGAAAATGAGAAGAAAAACCTCCGTGGACCCCACCTCCATGCATGGGGCAAACATGAAATTGAGCGGGGCAAACTGGAAATTGAGCAAGGCAAACATGAAATTGAGTGAGGCAAACATGAAATTGAGCAGGGCAAACTGGAAATTGAGTAGGGCAAATATGAAATTGAGCGGGGCAAACTGAAAATTGAGCGAGGCAAACATGGAATTCAACGGGGCAAACTGAAAATTAAGTGGGGCAAACTAGAAATTGAGCGGGGCAAACGTGAAATTGAGTGGGGCAAACATGAAATTCAGCGGGGCAAATTGAAAATTAAGTGGGGCAAACTAGAAATTTGGCGGGGCAAACATTCAATTGAGTAAGGCAAACTAGAAATTCAGCGAGGTAAACTGAAAATTAAGCAGGGCAAACGTGAAATTGAGCTGGGCAAACGCGAAATTGAGCGGAGCAAACATGAAATTCAGCAGGGCAAACTATAAATTCAGCGGGGGAAACTGAAAATTGAGTGGGGCAAACTAGAAATTAAGCAGGGCAAACATGAAATTCAGCGGGGCAAACTGAAAATAGAGTGAGCCTAGCATGAAATTAAGTTGAGCAAATATTAAATACAGCGAGCCTAGCATGAAATTCAGCTGGGCAAACATTAAATAGAGGGATCCTAGCATGAAATTGAGCTAGGCAAACATTAAATTGAGCGATCCTAGCATGAAATTGAGTGAGCCCTAACATGAAATGAGTGAGCTTCAAATGGAATTGAGCGAGTTTCACATGACTTTGAACGATCAACGCATAAAACTGACTAAACCTAACTGAATTTCTACAGGTAGTCAATGAATTGTCATTGCATTGTCGTTCAATACTACAAAGGGAAGTAACTATAAACCCCACTAGTCTTATTTTTTAAGATTTGTACCTTCAACAACCGTAGTACCAGTCAAATACAAGTTGAGGAAGGGTGCTTTGGGGTGAGGGAATATTTTGAACCTTTTCAAAGATTGTAACTACAACCAGTTTGGAAGATTTCACGTAACCCTAGCTAAGATGGAAAATGGCAAATGTAAAATGATAATATGTAGATGAT
The DNA here is from genome assembly GCA_030180095.1 of Magnolia changhungtana. NCBI lineage: Eukaryota > Viridiplantae > Streptophyta > Magnoliopsida > Magnoliales > Magnoliaceae > Magnolia > Magnolia changhungtana. Next base: position 1,253,518 of record JASAUF010000200.1, on the reverse strand, counting down.
AAACAAAGATTTTAGTAAGGAAAATGGGAAGAAAAATGTGCTTATGAGTGTTTTTCTTTGAAATGGGGTGAGAAAGGCATGTGTTTTGAAGAGCAGGGGTATTTCATGTTTGCCACGTTCAATTTCTAGTTTGGCCCTCTCAATTTCTAGTTTCCCCTGCTCAATTTCATATTTGCCCCGCTCAATTTCTAGTCTGCCTCGCTGAATTTCATGTTTGCCCTGCTCAATTTCTAGTTTCCCCCTGCTGAATTTCATGTTTGTCCCGCTCGATTTCATGTTTGCCCTACTCAATTTCTTTCTTACCTTATTAACAGGATGAATTGCAAATAAAAATTCAAGTGGTCCACAAGATGCTTTTAATGGTGGGTATTCAATCACCACCGTTTCCTGTGGTGTGGTCCACCTAAGGTTTGGATCTACTTCATTTTTCAAAACATGCTTTAAACTGAGTCATCAAAATAAATGGATGAGTGTGTCTGAAAAAACAAAAAAATATATATATAAAAAGGAGTGGGAGACTAGCGTATGGTAGCTACGGTTATAATCCGTAGCCATAGAGGGCCACTGACGGTACCTGAAGCTACTGCTATAATCCGTCACCATAGGTTTACCTTACACAACAGGTGTACTTTCGTTGTTGTCCGTGGTCTAAGTTCATATGTTAAGTTTGTTTTGCTTCATAAAAGCCAGTGGATAAAAGGTGGGGTCCACAGTCATAAATTTCTCATGATAGAATCAGGGAGTCTCTTGATACTACATCTGTTCATGTCACTTGATACGCATGCACTTCGAAATAGTACACGTGGCAAAAATTAACTAAATTAGACCCGCTAAATTTTGTAACCCACTGTATCCAATTTCGGAAATCTGATTAGTTTCACAATCCTAACCTCAGATTCGCAGACACTTGTTTATTTAAATAAGATCTTTGGATTATTTTTTCATTTTGAACTGTCCAATAAATGTCTACTAATATGATAGTAACATAAATAAATAAGCTTACCTTGTGGTTCGTTATACATGTAAAATGTTGTGCATGGTTTTTACCGTTTTAGATTATTTAATTATCTGCCACGCGAGCAATTTCAAGGTAACTTATATTTGCCCTCGTATCATCCATCACACTGCAAAGTATCAAATCTTTTTCCGTATAGGGTTCTGTTTCGCTTTTTCACCTTCTTCTTTACGACTTACGCGGCCCCCATTTTTTGCAGTATACGCGGGTTTGCTGGGTACGCTCGGTTGCTACCAGTACCGTACGCGGAAGATGTGGGGCCCACGTAATGTATTCAATCCATCTAACCCGTCCATCATATGATCATCTTCCATTATCTTGGCCCAAAAAATTCTCCCTGATAAAACACTCGAGTGAGCCACAAAAGGTGGAATAATAAGACAGGAGACGCCCACCATTGATTTATATAGGGGCCAAACCGAATTTCGAAACAGCTTTACTTTCGGACTGACCGTTCATCCAGGCCAGATAAAGGATTTGAGTGGCCTAGATTTTGTAGATATAACTCTGTTGGCCGTCCACGTAAATCAAAGGTGGATGTTGCCTCCTAACTTATTACATGTGGTTTGGCGCACATGATTGATGGATCATCTTTATGTTTCGGGCCCAGTAGTATAACGCCGTGATGCACAAGATGTATAGGTTGGATTTTATTCATGCATCATGTAAGCCTTTTCTTTTATTATGGTTCGGTTAGGCTTCCATGCGCCTCACTTGTAAACACTAGAACCTGTGTGGAAACGGATTGCGTGGTGTGGACCGACCTGGTGGTGTGTTGATGTCGCCAGGTTCCATGGTCCCATCATGATGTGTGTTATATCCACACCGTCTATTCATTTTATGATATCAATTTATAGTATGGACCAAAAATCGAGTCTGGTTCAAAGCTTAAGTGGACTACACCATAAAAAGTAATGGGGATCCAACATCTACTATTGAAAACTTCTCAAGGGTACAAAAGTTTTGAATCTATTTGATATTTGTATCTTCCCCTCATCCATGTCCATGTGACCTCACGAATAAATATTATGTGGGCTCTATGAAGGTTTCAATGGTGGTAATCATTGTCTCCACTGCTTTCTACAATGTGGTACAGTTGAGTTTTGGATCTGCTTTATTTTTCGGCTCATCACTTAAAATAATCTCGCCATATTGACGGGAAATATGGCCATATAGAATTAGTTATTACCTAAGTAACAGCTTAGTGGGTTGCCCTTATTGTGTAGAGCCCACCGAATGTGTTTCATATTTATGCATCTCCGTTTTTTCAGCTCGTCTAGGGATGATATACCAAACTTCATTTTTCAAAAAGTAGTGAATTACAGTTAAAAACTTTTTATAGGCCATAAAAGTTTGAAATCAAGCTAATCTTTGTATTTTATCCTTATCTAGTTCAAATTGACCTTATCAACGGGTTGGATGACAAATAAAACATTATAGATCTACTTACGATGGGCTAAGGGAAGTTTTTAATTGTGAGTTTTCAATCAAGTTTTTAATTGTGAGTGTTCAATCACCACTGTTTCTCATGGTGTGATACACCCGGAATTTGGATGTTTTTGAACTTTATAACTGTGCCCTAAAATGGGTTGAAAAAATGAGTGGACGAAGTGGATATACAACATATCATCAAAGTGGGCCCTACAGTAAGGGTAACACCCACTGAGCTGTTATGCCAGAAACACATAAACCGCGCCCGGTTCAAAGATACTACCCAAATATCAGAATAAATAACAAGTGTAATTCCAACATGGATTGTGTAATGAGGTGTTGACCAGCATTTACGTTGGTATGAAGACTGCCCAAATATTATAATAAATCACACTGAGTTGTTACGTTGTTATGGTCTTTCATGTTGTGACCAAGCATCAAGTGAGTCCCAACCAGGATGATAAAGTTCTCTAAAACTCAAGTCTATAAAATTATTATGTGGACCACCCTATACAAACAATTGATATCCACTCAAAAATTTTCAATTTCATGTGGTGGCCCACTTGACGGTTTGGATTAGCATTAACTTTTTGGATTTTCACTTTCTTAGTAGGATGACCATTATGAACGGGTTGGATCCGTAGACAAACCACAGTGAGCCCCACAAAAGAAATGTAGACAAATATTTTTTTTTTTACAAGTCCAGCAGATCAGGCCCTGGCTCGAGGTACTTCTAAACAGAGAGAGATTACGCAGGTGGGGCCCACGTCCAATGATCGAAACCATTGCCATGATGGATTTCAGCTTGGATGACCGTGTGCACGTCCACAACAACGGAAAATGTTAGATCTTCGAGAAAACGAGACGGCCAATAAAGAGAGCATACCAACATTACAGATTAAACCATGTGATATTTATACCAGGACCATGTGATCTTATGCAATTTTACAGAGTGGACCGTCCACCTTGAGGGACGTTGTTTGGATGGTTTGGATCATTCAGTCATTGACCTCGTTGGTTCAAACCCAAACACAGCACCATTATTGGTTGATTGGAAGGGTAGATATATCTACGATTGTGGCATATAAAGGTCGGCCCACTGATCCAGCCCACATGCGGCCTGTGAAACCGCTAGACAAATCTGCACTTGTTTTACCCATAAGATTATTGAGTTGATTATATGATGTGTGCACATGCATGCATGGATTCTGCTTGCAATGGATCAACACAACGAGGTATTTGTCTCCATGATCATTGATTAAAATTTGATATACTCGTTCTTAGTGGAAGCACCATAAAATGCAACAATTTTAAAATATTCAGGAATGAAATAAACTCAAATAAATAACCACCGATACCTTATTAACTTCATGGAATCACACACAGTCAGTTAAAACAGCACGAGAGAAGTAGATTCTTAATCATAAGGGAAGAGAACATGTAGCCCGCTCACATAACTAAAATCCAAAAAAGAAAAAGAAAAAAGGGGAGCAAATGAATGTATTGATAGCCAATTGAAGATTGAGCAATACAAGGATTGAAATGGGCTCATTGTGTGCCAATTTGATAAGTATACAACCCAAAATTTATCATTAGATTCTCAGCATCTGATCGAGTCCTGTTGGACAAGACCATCAGCTGTAATTTACAAGTAGTCAGTCAGCCATCAAATAGCCAGGATCTTCTGATGGAGAGATATTGGGACAGACCATTGCGTGCTTCAACACTTTTACACAAACAGCCTCAATTACTAAGTGGGCTGGTTTACTTTTAAAGCCATCAATTGGATGGTTAGAATGCCCGGTCGACATGATTTTAAACATTGGTCGATGCACATGTGCTCCACAATTTCCGATGGTCTGACCCATCAGAGCATGCCTAGTTACCAACAGTTACCAAAAAGTAGACCATTGTAGACTTATTGGGTCAATCAAAAGACAATACATTTTACTAACCGAGAATCACAGTACGCAGGCAATAAACATTGGGCCTGCCCAAGTAGTTTGGCAGTTGGATAGCCGATGCTGCAAATCCATCAATCCAGAAAATACCAAGCATGCAGTAATCCGCATGAGAAACACCCACCCGTCCATAGAGCATATAAGGGCTGGGATATAGATTCTTTGATGGAGGAGATTCTGGTCCATTATTACTACTCTCAAAAGATCAAAACCGTTCATCCTACAACCACACCATGGATAAGCAACGGCCAAATGACCGCTTGTGCTTTACCATGGTTGCAGCTGTATAAATGGGGTAGCCCATTAATAAAATTAGACCTGATCCAAGCAAATATCTGACAGGTAACCAAATTAAAGCCTGACGGTGATCAACATCAGACAACACGACTCGCCCCTCTGTAAGCACAGTTTCTGGAGCATGCATAGAATAGTGGAATGGGTTTCGACAAGGTATTGTGCCAGAGCCTCTTTCCCTCCCCAAGTGCATCTTAAATGATGATCTGAACAGTTGATAGTCTGGGTTTTATGTTTAATGGGTTTTGATGGGGTAGTGTACCACATCCACCCCTGAATGCATCTTAAAGCATGATCTGAACAGTTCATTGTATGGATTCTGTCCTACCCAGCCCATAATAAGAAGCACTTGTTGAATAATCGAATGTGCATGAAGATTAATATTCACCGGCTCATATTTAAATCCGAGATTCAAAGGTCACATAATAAAGTAAGATTACGAAAGCTTATATTCTATATGGCAGCCATGAAAGCGTGAAAGACTCGGATCATACCGTACAGGGGGAACATACCCTATCATAACCCTACTTGAATTGGGGTTAATAACAATGTAGGATCTTGCTGAACGATTTGTCCTACTCGTGAGCCCCTGCCAGCTTCCAAGGACATTTGTTCATTGAATCAAAAGCATCCACAAACACCCTTCATTTACAAGCCAACAGTAAAAACTAATATGACCATGATTGTTTAGTTTCCACCAAAAAGGCAGGATAAGACAGGCTAATGTTAAGATTGATGCTTTTACCATTGAACGTGAGTACACAATCCTGCATTCAGATCTCTAATCTAAAGCTGGGACTAGGGGTGCACACGAACCGAGCTAGCTCGGTTAGCTGGCTCGACTCAACTCAAAAAAGCTCGATTCAACTCGGTTTGAAGCTGAGTTCGAGCCGAGTCGAGCTGATTTTTTTAGCTCGAAAATGAGTTCGAGCTGGCCCCAGCTTGACTCAACTCGGATCGAACTGGTTCAGTGACTCGGCTACTTTACTATTGATGTTGCTCACCAAGTGTTTGATGATGACTCAACGAAGTGTGGCTGGTGACAAGAAGGTATGTACATTAAACAAATATCCTTTTTTTCTTGATTTTTATATTGCTTAGATGGTGTTTGATAAAAATACCTGTAAAACCATTGCTTCTGTCTTACATGCAGTGGGATTTTGAAGTTGCAGTCCATATGTTTGTGAAAATGCCTCAATGGCGAACTTGGCTCGATCTTGGCTCTAACTCGGCCCAAGCTGCTGACCAAACCAAGCCAAGCTGGCCAGTAAGGCTCGAGGACCGAGCCAAGCCGAGTTCGAGCTGAGGTTGGCTAGTGGCCGAGCCAAGTCAAGTTGAGGCTAGCTCAACTCGGTTCGGCTCGATGTACACCCCTGGCTGGGACACACCTGGATTTAGACATCTAATCTAGCAACTGGCTCCACCCCAAACATCTTTCGTTGATGTGGGGAGGAAAGCAGCAGCCCAATCAGATGAACTCCTGTAATATAGTCCTTACCACTGACTTGCATTCTCCAGCCATTTGGTTAAACTGATAGACAAAATTACACCACCAACCTTTTCATCCAATTTTCCCTTGTGACTTTTTATTTTTTACTATTACATGTTTGAAATAGCCTTTCCGTTGCAAACTTGTAGCAGTACATATTCAAAGTCACAATACAAAGAATGTTCTAACAAACTGAACTGGAATTATTCGATTCATAAAAGAACAAATGACCATAATAAGCAAGTCCGTCTTGAATCATAACGAGTAAGGAATGGGAAAGGAACTAAACCAACAGGCAATTAAGTCTACCTTTGCATTAAATGGAAATTAGGCATTGTTCACATTTAGGTCATTCGCTTCGTAATTGAATGGTGTGTGCTTGAATCCAGTTTTAGCATCTAAGTTCATCATGAAAGTCATAAGGATATGGGTTTGCATACATGTTGTACTTACCCATCCCTGCATTCATACACTACCGAAAACCACCCATGGATTTTTAGGCAGAGCAGTTAATCGAACAAGGGAACCGTGCCCTAATGAGGCAGATGCAAGCCTCCAAAAAGCAGATGAGACTCAAGCCTAGATCAAGTCATCCATTCAGGTCTCCATCTTGCTGCGAAAAAGGGGCAGAAAATAGAAAGAAAAAATAATAATAATAAGAAAACAAGCAGCTCACTGCCTGTGCAGGAATTATCCTGGTGAGGTTCAAAGGGACTTTCAGCCTGCATTTGTCTTCCCACGGTAGCTAAATTTTTAACGTAGTGGAGAGACAGGGCAAGCACTGCTGGTGCTGGATTTGTATCAGTTCCTAGTTAAAACTTGCATGCCAACAAGCAGTACATTCCCCTCTTCTTTCTTCTTCTTTTTTATACAACAGAGGAGAGACTGATTTGTTCTTTTGTTTATTTCTGACAGTGGCAACATAGTAAGAAATCAAGAAATCTCGTTCTTGGCAATTTCTCAGCCCAGGAATTTCTTGGGAGGTTTCCAAAATTATATATTTTTCTCATGATATTATTAGGAAAATCTCACCGAAAATAAAATATTAAAAATATTTATTATAATTTAATAAATGATATTAAATATAGAAAATATAGGTACAAATCTATGGGAATTTTATCACCAAGGGAAGTGCTTTTTGAGCAGTGAAATTACTGTGCACTTTTTTTCTTTCAAAAATGGTGAAGTAGAGAAGTGTGGGACCCACATGACATTTTTATGATATCCAACCCGTTCAATAGAGATGCAATCTGCCATGATGTTCATAAGAACAAAAAATTTAGTCTACCAAAACATAAAGGTGAGCCAAACCATAAAAAATAATATACAGCACTTGAAAGACATCAAAATGAAAGTGCAGCCCATCCGGTAATTCTACCAGAAAGAGTTTTGGTCCACGTGATTATTACGGTTGGATGCATATGCTTGACAGGCTGGATGTCATATGCATACCATGTGTGCCCCAAAATTTTCTGACTTTTATCACTTTCCAAAGAAAAATTACTAATGAGGATAGTTCTGTAATTTCCCTTCTCAAAAAGCACTAGGGTATTTTGATTCGTGAAGGAATAATCCTTTGGCAAATTTGGGATTTATGTGGAATTTTCCTGTAAAAATCTCTAAAATAATTTATTTTCATTCTCAAATAAAAATTTCATTCAAATCACAAGAATTTCATGACAAAATCACGAAAAATTAAAAACTGGAGAGATTTTGAAAATCTGACAATGTAATTGCAATGTTGTGAGATTTACAAATCTCAGCAACATTATCACACTGAGCAGCAAAAGCAACGTATGTTTCAATAACAAATCAGCCATTCCCAATGATGGAATGGCAAATTTGATGTTATTGCTCAAGTTATAACAGATGGGCAAAAGATAACTGTGTGGGCGTGCATGTGCGTGCATGGGTGTGGGTGTGGGTGTGTGTGTGTGTCCCTCAGAACAAAAAATAAATAAATAGCAGTTTTAGTTACTTCCCATCAATAAGACGGATTAGCCAAGTCCACAACGCCGGACCCATCCACATGAATCAGATTGCTGGAACTCTGGACAGGCCCCTGTGCAAGAACAAAAACAGAAAGACAAAATGCACACTCCCTACGCAGGCATTATCCTGTTCAGGTTCAAAGGGACTTTCTCAGCCTGTCCTGCCATATCCAGGCCAGATGGCCCAGGCTGCAGCAGATACAGGCACCCCCGGTGCAGTTTCTATGTCAATGAAAAGAACCCCAGATAAATGATAAATAGATAGACATTTTATTATCAGCATAGATACTCAAGCAGAACATAGGAGTTGTCCAGATTATTTAACTATGCTACCTACTCACCAAAACCATAAAACACCAGCGCAGATAATTTGAGCCCAGCACAGTCTTCCAAGGCTCTCCATGATCACATGATCAGTTCATGAAGTTATTCCTGTCAGAAAATCAGCGTATTAAAAAAAATGAATAGACAAAAGGAAACAAGTCTGCACAGCTAAATTAGTCGGTTTAGCTGCAAATATTGATGGCACACTGAGTCGCCACCTGGAAAAAAATGGCAATCTCTCCAAAGCTAAACAGTCACCACTTTAATGTGGAATGGCACATCGTTTGGGCCTGTTTGGATGCACCCTCCGAAGGGGTGTTTGAGGCCCAAAGGCGGTTGATGTTGTCCATTTGGATGCACTTTACAAACCCACATCTCATGTCTGGCTCAACAAAATAAGCACCAAATGCTAAATCGGCAAAAACCAATCCTGAGTTGACTGCAAAAGGAGGCTCTAAACCCCCTTATGCGGAAACCCCATTTTGAGGAAGCATGACCAAACGGATTCTAAATTTACTGAATAGAAAGTGCCATATCCAAGAATTTTTAGGTTCAGAAGCACTGACCTTCATCTGTCCAATGTGCGCGTGACATAACTTTCAGGCAAGTAGATCTCCCCACCAACTTCACCATGTTGTTCGCCACTGACAGTTTTCTTGGCAGCTAAGAATTCAGCACTCATAGCATCCATCCCATGTTGCACAGCTTCTTCAGCAGTCCCATACCCATGCTCCTCAGCATACTTCCGTACGTCTTCTGTTATTTTCATGGAACAGAACTTGGGCCCACACATAGAACAGAAATGTGCCACCTTGGCACCATCTGATGGCAAGCTCTCATCATGGAAGGCCATGGCAGTCATGGGATCCAGTGACAATGCAAATTGATCCATCCATCGGAACTCAAAACGAGCCTTGCTCAGCGCATCATCCCACTCTTGGGCATGTGGGTGGCCTTTTGCTAGATCAGCTGCATGAGCAGCTATCTTATATGCTATGACGCCAGCCTTCACATCATCCCGATTTGGCAACCCAAGGTGTTCCTTAGGCGTAACATAACACAGCAGTGCAGTACCAAGTGCTCCGATATTGGCAGCACCGATTGCTGACGTGATATGGTCATACCCTGGTGCAATATCAGTAGTTAATGGCCCAAGTGTATAGAAAGGTGCCTCATTGCACCACTCAAGCTGTTTCTCCATGTTTTCAGGAATTTTATGCATCGGAATGTGGCCAGGTCCTTCATTCATTACCTACATAAGTCACACAAAGTTATTGAGAAGAAGGTGGAATCCAAAGCCCGTTTCAAACTCTTACGAATATTTCATTTACATGATAAAGGCTCAAAACATGGTATAAAAATCATCCACTATGGCTCAGTTTTTCCTAGCAATATAGGGAACTTAGATAAATGATGCTTAACTAAAAAGATGATGCTTACTTAAAAAATGCAGAACATAAAAATATGTCCCAACTCCCCAATCAACAATGTTGGACCTTCAATCATTGTAATAACTGAGGAATTTCAGTTGTTGCATGTCCCCAGGGTTAAGAAGTTAAGATATTATTATATATAAAACTAGCTAACGTAAAGATCACAATTTCATTACCACGATCAAAAGAAGGCAACGCCATGGAGAGAAATCTGTAAACACCTAACTGTATGTAATACTTGATGCATTTCCATAAACAAATAAAATATGATAAGATTCTCTATACCACCAAATTTTATAACTATTGAATAACATAATCTTCCAAAAAAGAAAAATTATCGAATTGACATTATCTACAATTTTTTCGATGCTAAATCACTAAACAATCAAAGAAATGCATTAATAGTTAACTAATGGAAACCCCAATCAATCATTTGGGCACCAAACTATGTATAATGGTACATTACCTGAACATCCTTTTCCCATGCTCGGCGGGTCAGCTCCCCTTGAGTCAAAAGCTCAGCAAACTGAGCACTGTCATTGGCATCATATATTGACCCAGGCCTCAGACCATCGCCAATTGATAGTGCCACATCATATTGATTACAGATGTCAAGGATGTCATCCCAATGTTCATAAGCAAAATTTTCCTTGTGATAAGCCAAGCACCATTTTGCATGAATGGATCCTCCACGGGAAACAATGCCGGTCATGCGCTTTGCTGTCAAAGGGATGTAGCGAAGCAGCACCCCAGCATGGATGGTGAAGTAATCCACACCCTGCTCAGCTTGTTCAATCAGGGTATCTCTGAAAACATCCCAGCTAAGATCCTCTGCAATGCCATTCACTTTCTCAAGTGCTTGATAGATGGGCACTGTCCCTACTGGTACGGCAGAGTTACGAAGGATCCATTCACGAGTCTCATGGATATGGCGACCTGTTGAGAGATCCATGGCAGTATCAGCACCCCACATCGTCGCCCATTGAAGCTTATGCACCTCTTCCTCTATGGAGCTCAAGACAGCAGAGTTTCCAATATTTGCATTGACTTTGACCAAGAAATTTCTCCCAACAATCATTGGCTCCAGTTCCAAGTGCTTCTTGTTGGAAGGGATAATGGCTCGTCCACGTGCAACCTCTGACCGCACAAATTCTGGGTCAAGCTTCTCCCGAGTGGCACAGAACAACATCTCTTCAGTTATAATTCCCTGCTTAGCATAGAACATCTGTGTGTATCTTGGTCCACCCAGCTTTTCCCGCCTATCAACCCAGTCTTGGCGTATCTTAGGAAGACCTGCCAAAGTCACAAAATATCAAAGCATCTTTAAGTAAATAAATGAAGGTAGTCAGGAGACAAATAAATACCAAGGTTCTATGAACAGGCAATTCAATGTAAAGAAGAAAAAAAAAAAAAAAAGCGGAGAGGAGAAACTGTACATAATTTTCTGAAACAGCAATCACAGTGATTATATATATATATATATATATATATATATATATATATATATATATATATAGGGAAAAGGTACAATGCGCTCAAGCTGACGATAAGCTCCCGTGAGGTCGAGCTGTGTGGGCCCCACCGTGATGTGTTTCGACCATCAACACCGTGCATTTGATGGGTACCCTTTAAATTATGGGATATCCCAAAAATCAGCCGTATACGGAACTCAGGTGGGCCATACCATCTAAAATTATGTGAAGGCACCGTTAAAACATATAAAATCACTTGGTGGGGCCCACCTGAGTTTTGCATGCGCCTGAAACTTGGTCTGAACCCTCATTCAAGTGGGACACACATAATGGATGGGCTGGATTTGCAAACCACATCTCGGTGGGCCCTCAAAAATGGTTATGAATGTTTTAATGGTGCATGGCCCCTCTCCACTTCTATATGTGGTGTGGTCCACACAAGTCACGGATTGACTTGATTTTTGAGACCTAGGCCCACGATGGAATGGTGCATCTCACTGATGGGGTAGATGTTCAAAACGCATCACGGTGGTGCCCACACAGCTCGACCTCATGGGACGGACTCGCGAGGTAGAGCACATAGTACCTTTTCTCATATGTATATATATATATATATATATATATATATATATATATATATATATATATATATATATATATATATATATATATAACAGGAACTGTATTTAAATATGCTCATTGCTAAAGAAATGAGGATGTCAAAGATTGATCTGAAGAAACTGCATAACTGCTGTCATAAACTCCACAAAGCCGAAAACAAGTCCACACTTATCTAAGGAATATGAAAATAATACATGGCAATAATAAAGACAAGAAGCAAATTCTAAAATATGAAAGATCAATAGGAGGTAAAATAACTCATACCATGTCAGTAGGTAGGGACCAATTGACAAATACGTGAACAAAGACAAAATTGAGGAAAAAGCGAAGAAACAGGATTAACATCATTTAATGCAAAGTACGTAAACACCTCAAACTGCTGAGTTTTGTAATGACAATGTAAAGACTCCAGAAACTGGAAATGGTAACAGGTTAGTGTTTATACCAATGCCTGGACTTATATTCTGTGGGCCACTTGTGTCATATGTGTCAAAGTGCTTCTCCTCTCCAGCTAAGTGAACGCGTCGAAATGGAACCTTAAGGACATGACCTGATTGCTCATGAACAACCTCCCTGGCAAGCACATCATCATACAAAATGGGATTGGCTTTTTAGCTCAGAGAAGAATATCAACAGGCTAAATATTTAAAGAACTGGAAAAAAAAAAAAAAAAAAAAAAAACAGAAAAGAAAAGAAACCAACACATGCCTGCATTCTTTTGTGCTCTTTGGAAAGCATTCTTCAAAGGGTGTAAGTGGAAGGAAGTCAGGGGCTGCAGGATTGACTGTGTGCTTCCTCGGTTTTGTCTTTTCCGATTCAGTGGAAGAAGGACCAAATGTTAAAGTGGCTCTTGGCACAGAATTCTTTGAAGTGGGGCATAATTCCTTATCCCATACATTTGAAACACGCCCCACCACCTCAAATCCAGGTAAAAAAGCATTATTTGGCAGCTTAGCAGACGAAGAAGGCCTGCCTTTCTTACAAACAACAGAAGTCAAGGCAGTGTGTATGGATGCCATCCTGGAAGGAACAAAGGAGCAGAGAGTCACAAATAAAGTACAAAGCATGTTACATATCTCTCAAATATGATGTTCAAGCTGGTTATGTAAATCTTTTATACAAGTTGTCAAGCTTAAAAGTTAGTGAGCATTCATTCTAGAACTTCGTTAGTTACAACTTACAGGTAAAGGCCCCATTTGAAAAAAAAAAAAAAAAACAGAAGAAGAAGAAGAAGAAGAGAAGATATTTGACTTTCCTGTAAGTGACTTCTAGGTTCAGGCACTCCAACAGTCACATTTTCAAAAGATTGGGGATAAAGAGAAGCCTACGAGGAAGAAGGGGTCTGGAAGGGAGTTGCTTGTAACCCATTACATGGAGTCCATGTAACCCAAAGCTCTATAGGACCCACCGTGATGTCCTTGGGACATCCATTAGTTTTCCCCTATCATTTTAGGATGTGAGCAGAAAAATAAGGCAGATCGGTAACTCAAGTGAGCCACACCACAAGAAAGAGCTGGAATTGAATGCTCACCATTGAAACCTTATTGGGCCCTCAGATGTTTTAGAACAGGCTGATATTTGCTATTTCCCTTCATCCTGGTGAGAATCACCCTATGAATAGGTTAGATTGCATATAAGATATCATCATTAATCCTAGGAAGGTTTCTATGGTGGGTGTTTCTCTCCCCACTGTTTAGAATGGTGTGGCCCACCACTTGGGTATTGGATCTGCCTCACTTTTGGGCTCTCAATGTAAAGTGAGCTGGCAAAACCGACGGACATGGTGGATTTCACCCGAACATCACGATGGACGCCACAAAGCTTTGGCTTCGCAGGCTCCGTGTAACATGTTTACATGCAACCCGCATCCCTATTGAGTTATATGAACTCAAGCTGCTTATGATGCTTGAAATACAGGCACTCAGAAATTGCACGTGGCATATATCGACTCAGATAAAACTGGCCAGATTGTGCAGCCAACTATTGCCAAGTCACATTCCCAAGATCAAACAATCCTAACCTCTGATCCGCAGACACTTGTTTGTGGAAATAGGACCGTTGGATTTTTTTGCACTCTTAAAATCCAATAAATGTCCACAAATTCAATACTCAAATAATTAAATAAGCTCAATTTTCGTTTCATGATACATCTACACTGGTTACCATAATTTGGACAGTTTAATTTGACTACTTGTATGACACGTGCAATTTCTACGTAATTTCTAAGTGCCTTTGTATATTCCATCACACTCTTGCAAATTGGCATTTTTTGAACCAGTGGACCCACTTTTGGGGCCCACCTGATGATTGGTAACCTAAGAATCAGCTCAAAGATATATCCAGATGAACACAACCCAATGACATATCATACATCAAGCTTTCTATGTGATTTGAAGATTTTGGAGTGATTCCCCCCTACAAGCTCTAGGAGGTGTGAATACACACTTTTTAAAACACTTTACAGATTATCCAAGCGCGCGCGCGCGCACACACACACACACACACAAAGTTTGCCTGTAAGTAATTTACAACTTGCATCCAAACAGGTTATCCAAACACAAACTGTTTGCCTGTACGTAATTTACAACTTGCATCCAAACACAATAAAACTGTTTGCCTGTACGTAATTTACAACTTCCATCCAAACAGGCGGGTGTAAGTTGTTTACAACTAAAAATCTTACATGCATCCAAATGACCCCTAAGAAATCAACGGATTCTACATCTATGCAGCAAAACGGAAGCAAAATATACTCCAATACATCGATCAATCTCGACAGAGCAGATCAAATTCTTACTAGAAAACTTGAAACAAGAAGAAGCTAGCTAGGGTTTCTAAAGCAGCCGATTCGAAATCACACACAAGATTCTAATAATGATGAAGTAGCGCTTTAAACAATGGAAATTTCAGAGATTGCAAATGAAGATCTAGAGCACCAAGACCGCATACCTTGCGAAAGGTCGAGATTTCTTCTCCTCGGTTTTTTTACCAAATGCAGGCAGAGAGAGAGAGAGAGAGAGCAGTTTCAGAAGATAACCGAGGATTTGGTGGGAGCATTTATAGGGCCACGGCGCTGGCACTGAAGGATGTCTACGTGGCACATTTCGACCGCTGCTTCTCGGAGATGGATATTCCGTAAGCGGATTGCATATGACCCCCGGGCATAGAGATATTCCTGTGCCCGGGTAAGTGTGGGGCCCACAGATGTGTATGTGACAAATCCACTCCGTCCATCTATTTTTAAAGACCACAATAAGATAGGATTATAAAAATTAGGCATACCCAAAAATCACGTGGGCCATACAAAATGAAACAATCGAGATTGAAGGATTGGGGTAATAAAAGTTTTGTATCAGGATTATATTTGGTCCGACATTTTATCTGAATGGTGATAACCATATGAACAGTTTGGATGGTATATAAACATCATGGTCGGCTCCAGAAATGTTTCAACGGTGGATTATTCTTTTCCCACTGTTTCATTTGTGTGGCCCACATGAAATTTTTATCTTCATTATTTTTATACATTCATCCTATTTTAGTATTTAAAAATATATGGATGGAGTGGATTTGTTAAGGACATCTCTGTGGCCCCCACGCAGCCTGGGCACATGAATATTTGTGTGCCCGGGGTCACAGGCAATCCGCTCCCTGATATTTCACTGTTTGGTATTTGTAAGGAGTTTCGCGTGATTACGGATTGAAAAGGTGACTCTCGACGCACGTTCTGCCATATCTGATCTAAGTGGTGGATCATCTTCACCACATGACCCAACAAAGGCCAAAATACTCATCAGATGGGCTGTGGATGCATGATCAGAAATGACGGAGTAAATAAAAACACCAACGGCCATATTCAACTTATCCATATGGCCCACTTGATGAGTGACCCACATTGGATTTTGGCAAAGGATATTTTAACATTGAGTTCCACCTATTACTTCGTCCGGATCTTATACATTTGTTTCACGTTGACAAGGGAGCCGCGATTACCTTTCGATTTCCCCTCGCGCGAATTGCTCTAGCCTTATTCAATCGCCTAGAGAGAGGACGCGGAATGCCTGTGCCCTGGGCACGGAATTTCCTGTAGTTGGAAGCTATGTGGGGACTACAGAGATTCCTGTGAAAGATCCACTCCGTCCATCAGTTTTAAAAGCAAGAATATTGGAGAAAAAAATAAAATAATTTAAATAAACATATTCATTAAGGCCACACTACACGCAACAGTGGGAATGTAAACGTCCGCCGTTGAAACCATCCTGGAATCGACCATGATGTTTATATTGTATCCAAACCGTTCATAATGTTACTACCTCTCAGATAAACTATAAGATGAAATATCATCCTGATAAAAAAAAATTCTCTGGCCCCCACGGTTTCCAAAGTTGAACGTCTCCGTTGCCACTGTTTCGTGGGTGTGGCCTACATGAGTTTGCATCTAACTGATTTTTAGTACTCTACCGTATTGTGATCTTTCAAAACTGATGGACGGAATGGATTTGGAACGGGCTTGTCATTGGTCCCACAAAGCTTCCGCCTACAGGAACTTCTGTTTTTATACTCTGGAAGCCTATGACGATTTATACGCAGGCACTCTGAAATTTTACACGTGGCATAAAATAAATGAAATAAACCAACTACTACGCGGAAACCGACGTCTCTAAGTCGAAGTCGCAAGATCAATCCTAACCTTTGATAGTGCCTAATTAAATAATATTATTTTACATCTAAGCAAGACACATGATCTTGCATTCCAATTGTGCAATTTTTAAGTGCCTCCGCATCAACCATGGGTCACTGACAGAATATCAAACAGCTGCATTTGCATTCGGTGGCGTTCTCATCTCCAATCTGAACCGTCCAATATTTCCGACGCACTCTTCTTCCACTATGTGGAAAAAATCACAGCAATCGGATCGTTCTGAATTTCATGGCTAAGCCTATCCTCGGTGCACGACCACATCCATCCATTTTCTCATACTCTTGACACTGAATGGTTTGGATTATCAGATCAGTGTGAATTTTTTTAATATCAATCCTATGAAGAGCAGACTGGAAATAATGAACGGTTCAGATAGATGATGTGCTTACCAATGATTTCAAATGCAGCTATGTGCATGGGAAATTTACATACACTCGAACCGACTTGATAATTATTCCTTACCCCCCAATCGTTGAGACTTTTTAAGGTCACGTATCAATGGCTACCATAATCCAATTTCATTATTTTAATAGGATATGGTCTATCCACGTGGTGGCCCACCAGAATAACAGTGCCGATTTAGCGTGGTGTTCGCACGTGTACCAGGAGGTAATTGTATAGAACTCTTTAACGGCTTGGATATAGCACTCCCCTTTGCCTCGTTGGGAAGAGGTCTGCCATAGTACATCTCGACGTACCGTAATAAAATAAAGTAGGGGCTTGATACTCTGAATCTGGGTCATCTTCCAATAATCGAAACCGTGTATGACCTGAGTCTTGCTTTGTATGGAGGACAGAAAAATAAAAGTCCTCGATTGGATTATTTCATCCCTTTGATAATTTCGGTCTTTTGCTTGGAATATGAACGGCCACCATAAGCTCTGTGCAATCAAAGTTTCAAAAGATTAAATTCCAAATATTTTTCTGGAACCCACCATCCACCAGGAATGGCCTATCCCATGGATGGTCTGGCCATTGAAAGAAGTCCGATCCAATGGTCAGAGTCACCGACGTATCTTATTTCAATACATACGGATGTACTGCAAAATCTGCTTTGCCAATGTAGTACTTAATTTCTCACCGTTACTTATGGGGCGGATTAGGTGCAGCCCTGACCTTGTGGCCCACCTATATATATATATATATATATATATATATATATATATATATATATATATATATAGTATATCTACGCTGCCCATCGATTATGCACTTATTTTAGGACATGATCAGAAAAAAGGATGCGGATCCAAATCTCATGTGGACCACACCTACGAAGTAGTGTTGATTGACCATTAAAATTTTGTTGTGGGCCACAAAAGTTCTGGATCAGGATTAAATTTTATTTTTATATTTAAAATATGATATAATAGCGGATGGACGGAATGGATATACATTAAATACAATAACGTGGGCCCCACGGTCAGGGACGCACCGTGTTGAGTGTGGCATGGGGCGCACCTAAACGAAAAGTTCAATGCATTGTATGATATTGGTTCTATCTCCTAAAGAGTGAACTTTTGATACTCTAGTTGTGACAGTTGATACTCATGCACAAAGAAATTATACATTGAAAATATAAAAAGCTAGAATTAAGCCGTTCAAGTGGTGCATGCTACTTTATATATTCAGTATATTAAAATCCAAACCAGATTTTTCAGTTAACTGGTCGATCTGTGGACATTTGTTGCACCGTCGGGAATAGATGTGCAATGGTCCAGATTCAACGAGCGAGTGTCCGCCAACAAAAGTTAAGATGGTAACCAATATGATTTTCAGAGATAACCTATCTGCAGTGGGTCCCACTTTTTGACAGTTTACATTGAGCCGATGGTTGACACGTGTACGATTTATGAGCGCCTGCGTATCAATCTTCACGCTCTTCTCCATAGTACATCACATGACTCTTGTTCCGAATACAGGGTCGGACAAACGTCTTGTCCTTTTCTTCGTTTCAGGGATTCGGATCTTTTTCTCGGATTAAAGCCACTGACGCCTCCGTCCCCAAGCGCCAAACACCAAACTCGCTACACGTGCAACTTCTCATTCGTGTGTAGAATCTGATGCGTTATTGATACTTTTCCATTGGTACAAACAACATTTTCAAAAAATTAGGATGGCCCTTTGATAATGTAAATTGAAATGTTTATGTCCGATCTAGACCGTTGAAATCATTACTAACCGTCAATTTCTTTGTAAACGAATGAAAAAGCTGATAAATGACAATATAATGTTGGATTAATGAATATTATCCTAGTATTCAACATATTTAACGTACCAGATCCTAGAAAAAGACATAAGCTGGCACGTTCGGTGCATACTTGTTTAGCGCATGAAGATGGAGCGTGTGTAATTAGAATTTCCTTTAAACTTATAGAAAGGCCGTGGACCCTTTTTCAAAAAGAGTGTGCATAACGGTACTGTTTGCTTAAAATATCCATACGCTGTTGCAAATACCCCTGTTTTTTAATTCAATTATCAGAAATACCACTCTCTAGGGCCGGCTTGCATTGTAAAACGTTGCGTACGCCACGTGGTGCTACCGGAGCCACTTTCTCTAATATGAGTAAACTGTTTAAGTTTCACAAAATCCACTCCGTCCATCTTGTTCATTACCCATTATTTAGGCTAATCCAAAATAATCAAGACTTTTCAGAAATCTTGTGAACCACTTCATAAGTTAAACAAAAACACCTCTAAATTCACTTAGTATGGCCCATCTGAGTTTTTGGAAGACTTTATTTTTTGTAAATTCTTTCATCCTGATGATTCACATCAGATGAATCGATTGGATGGAATATAAACATGATGGCGAGCCTTAAATAAACTAACGGTGGGCGTTCCAACCCAACGTTTTTCTGTGGTGTGCCCTACCTGAGATTTGGATGGTCATGATTCTCCGAAGCTTTAAGTGAACATGAGGCAGCGTTGATGATGAACGGGGTGGATCTCATGGAAGTTCCATCCATGCAGCTCTCTTGGTGCGCAAGGTACAAGTGGCATGGGATACAGTGGATCGGAGCCGTTCATCTAGTGGGCCATACCTTCACGGAGCGCAAGTGAATAAAATAAACATGGAATGTAAAATCCTTACCGCTTTTTGACATCTGAAACTGTTACACAACTTTGATAATCACCATCCCATTGAAGGCCATTACTAGGTTGATTAGGGCCATTCATTTTGTGCTATTTTATAAGCAGGAGTTCATCTATGATCAGATTTCTAGATGAACAGTCCCGATTCACCGTTTCTCTGATACGTGCACTGTAGAGGGCTCCTCTGTCATGCCACCGTAGAGATGGCTTTATCTTATCATTTCTCTCCAATGGTTGGTATATATTAGCTGACGTGGATGGAGGACTTTATGTGGATGAGATCCAACCCGTTCATCGGGTGTTCCAACCTGTGTTTGGATTGTGGCCCAAAGATCAAGCTCTTTTAAAACTAAGGTGGGTCACGCCATAGGGAACCGTTGAGATGATAAGTCCCACCGTTAAAATCGTCTAAATTTTATGGGATCCAACGTGGGGTGTATTGTATATGCTCTCCAATCCATTCAACTGCCGTGGCCCCACTAGAAAATCGGTGCATTCGAAGATCCACATTAACAACTACACGTGATTTTAGAGTTTTAGGCATGATGTGGCCCACCAAATTTTGGCGGACCGAAATGAAAGCAAACTGTGATCATATATGGTTTAAAGGATACCAAGCTTTCTACGTGAGTTCTTATGTGGACCAAAGCATCCACATTCAGAGGGCTTAAAAAGTATCTGGTGTTAAAAGCTCCTCCAATCGTTCCACTTTTTAGATACTGCCCAATCCATGTGAAGGGACAGGTGATCAACGGTCTCGATCACAATAAGCATCTGTCGCATAAGCCGATGCGAGCCACACTTGATAGAACTTCCACTTACACAGATGGGATTAGGTGGGATAGAATTGCATTTGGTCCCAGCATTTGGTGAGGATGAGAAAGGTTGGGATTAGGTGGAATGGAATTGCATTTGATCCCATGCAGTGTTTTCATGGATTTTGAAATCCAACACATGTGGGCCCTACATTGATGCATGCATTTATCCATGCCGTCCATCCATATACACCATTTACACGTGACATACACCATTTACACGTGACATTCTAATTATATATGTGTACAAGTGAACAACATCCACTGTGAATTTGGTCAGTTGATTACAATTCCATGGTCCACCAAACAAGATTTTGTTTAATCCAGTAGCAAAAATTTTATCCCAAACATCAAATTGGATGCCATTGATTTTGCTTAATCCAGTAGCAAGAATTTTATCTCAAACATGGGATTGGATGGCTAAAATAGCATGGTATTTCCAAACATGCAATCATTGTGCAATAACAATGTTAATCTCATCTAATACAATTCAATACCATTTTATTCCACGGACCAAACACACCATTAGGGAAGAGACTTTGTGTAACTCAGCCATGCATGTTAAGGCCCACAAAATGAACGCTTTGGATCGCTTAAGATTGAGGCTCACAAATCGAATGTTTCGGATTGCATCGCATGTAATGGTTAGGGATGCTTGAAACGGAATTTTCTTCAATTAGTTCAGACCGAGCATTGCATATATAAAGAAGCCCAATTTGTTGGCTCAAAAATCAGGCCGCTGCAACTATGTCATGCCTCAAATGCTAATCCATAGAAAATGTTCAAGTACAAATGTTTTCACCACAATTGTGGTGCAAATGCCTGTGGGCCCCACCATGATGTGTTGACGACATCCACTCCGACCAGACCATCATGCACCCCCTCCCATGTTTGGCCATGGGTCACAAAACATGCCAATCCATTTGACTCAGGTCGGCCACGCCATAGGGAACAATTGACCAGGGCTAAGTCCCTCAACCCTCCCAACCTTTCTTCATGATGTGGCCTACCTAAGTCATGGATTTGCCTTATTTTTGGGGCCGTGACCAAATGAAGGCTGGCATGACCATCAGAATGGATGTCATCAACATATCACGGCAGGGCCCGCAGGTCATTTTGTACAATAATTGTGGTGAAAACATCTACGCTTGATCATTCCATAATCCGGACCATTCATCCAGTGAGCCCCACTGCGCTTGCCAAAATTCCTATTGATCACAGATCCTCATCATCAACCAATTTGCAAAAGCACCTCTCAATAACAACAGCTGCAAAATGGAAATTTTTTTTTTTTTTTTTTCTTTCAAGCCTTCAGAAAAGTGAATCCTCTGTTGACAGAAAATTACCTTGTATACGATTAAGCAATTTACAATGCAAGAATAGCGATTTACTAATATAACACCAATGTACAACAGGTTTTTTTTTTTTTTTTTTTTTTTTTTTTTTTTTTTTTTTTTTTTACCACTGAATACACAGCTTAAATAACACGACCTCTTTCAACTCAGCAATGTTGCGAAGGCTCGGAAAGATCTCATCCATCTCCATCTATCCCTCCATTATAAAGACATAAAGGGAAATTAAGAGGACAACGAACTGAGTTGACAGGAATGAGGCCGGCCAATGTCAGATGGGATGAACAAAAGAGAGCAACTTAAGGTAGTTTAAGTCATCAAGGATTGGGTTGCAGATGAAAGACAACCTACATGAGGGACTGATTTACAGACTAGTTGCAGTTGGCAGTTACCGACGTTTCAAGGAACCCATACCTTGGATTTTCTTTTTCTTTTTTAAATGGCAGTATAAAAGATCTATGGTTATCAAGAGCCTGTCCGTAGTGGAAGAAGATTCTCGTGTTTGCCTTTGACAAAGATTGTTAATTCAGCTGGGGCGACAACTAGCTTCAACCACTCCTGCAGCTCTTCGCCTTCTACCTTCTCTTTTTCTGCAGATGGATGGAAGGTCAACGCGAGGAAGGTGCATAAAAAATGAGCTATAAAGCAAGTGTTTTTGCAGCAAGTATGACAGATCATAAGTGTGCATTGAGGGGGTCCCATTGAGTAAATCACTTGATCACACCAGTCCACTCATCATGCCGGCCACATGTGAAGTATGGATCACCGACAATATTTTTAAAACCATCCATAAGTTTCATGTGTGGCCAACCTGAATGTCTGACAGCCAGATACGATTTTGACCAGGCTATCCACAGGGCTCACCTGATGTATAGCTCGGATGTCCTACATGCATGGCCACGAGTAGTGGTGTGTCTGGGATTAAGCAAAGTTCTAGAAAGATGATACAGCACATTACAAACCACGCAAACGATATGTGACATAGAAGGCAAAAATCCATAACCAAAGATGGAAGGACAGGATCATTGCAACTGCTCAACATATAGGAGTTACTCTTGCTATTGCTTAGCTCTTCATTAGGGATTCAAGACCATATATCAATGCATAGGATGGTGTATAAACGCATTGAGATGACAAAGTTGGATTGGGGGCTGTATTGTTTGAGAGTAATACTGTAATATTCTATGTTTTTTCCCCCTGGCTATGCATATAATGCAGAAAAGACAAACATCCAGACAGTAATTGTTGCATTATTATCCAAAAACCGCAGCAGAAAGCTATTTGATTCCAGGAGGCCAGATCCTCTACAACTTTTTTAGAATAAGCTTATTCTACAGCTCTGCCTGTGGGGAACCACTGGGGTTTGTGTGTGGAATCCAACCCATTCAAAAGGGTAGCTCTACCATGAAAGTGGGATGCCTCAAAAACAATGCCGATCCAATCATCAAGTGGGCCCACCACATCAATTTGGAAGTTTTTGGGTGGATGTTCATTGTTTTCTATGGTGTGGCCCACCTAATGATTGTATAGACCTGATTTTTGGTTTGGGGCACCCCATCATCATGGTGGGCCTCATTTGATGAAATGGGTTGGATGGCACACACAACACGATGGACCCCACATTGACAGTTGAACAACATTTACACGTAGGTGAATAAGTTTCCACACACATTAATAACTTTTACACACAGAATTAAGAGTCACAGAAGAAACTTATTCCACAGACGTTTGTACAGGATCCGGATTCTGGCCTCTTTATCCCAGATGTTTTTTGGAAGGTAAAAATGTATCTATCCCTTTTCTTTTATACTGCAGTTTATGACAAGTGGAGAATACTGTAGTATTCACCCACAGCAAGGAGGGTGACTTACAAACTCGACATCTGAGCAATAGTATCTATGTGATGGTATGAAATCGTGAAAGAGAATAAGAGAAAACGAGAAGAAAAGAGGAAAGGAGAAGAGAAGGGCTCTAAGCAGCCTCTCACACCCCCTCTCTTATTTTATTATATTAAGGTCCCCCCCACCACCCCCCCGGAACACTTCCACCATCACAAGACTTGTAAGAATCGAACCAAGTCCTATCCGGGCACATGTGATATGAACATCCAGGATCTAAAATCCATGTGTCTGAGAGATGGCCCGCACCTAAGGAGCCCAAGAGGAGGTCTCCTTTTGGGCTCTCTTCTGTTACACTAGCATCCATTTCCATTTTCCTTTGCTTTCCAGGCTATTTTTCCGTTTCTGGCAGGTCTCTCTTGAAGTGCATATTTATGCCAGAATAGAAGCATTCATCATTGCCTTTGACTTCGATCTAGACTTTTTCTTCTTGTCAGACTGAGATCGCTCCACGGATCGCCCACATCCCTGATCCCCTTTTCGCAACTAACCCTATTTCGATGGCTTTGCATGCAACATTATTCCCCATCAGAACACTTCCACCATCGTAGGACTTGTAGGAATTAAACCAAGTAATATCCGGGCACATGTGATATGAACATCAAGAATCTAGAATCCATATGTCTGAGAGATGGCCCGCACCTTAGGAGACCAAGAGGAGGTCTCCTTTTGGGCTCTCTTCTGCTATACTGGCTAATTCACATGTGTTCCTTTTTCCTTTGCTTTTCAGGTCATCTTTTTGTTTCTGGCAGTCTCTCTTGAAATGCCCTTTTATGCCGCAATAGAAGTATCAGTCCTTTGCCTTCAACTTCAAACTAGACTTTTGCTTCTTGTAGGACTGAGATCACTCCACGGACCACTCACATCCCTGACCCCCTTTCGCGACTAACCCTTCCGCCTGAGGTTCCTCATCAACCAACTTCTTCCTCATCTCGTTGGAAGCAAGAACTGCGGCAATCTCTTCAAGCTTCACTGTATTCTTCCCATACAGTAGAGTAGTGACATGATGGTCATATGATGTGGGAAGCGATGTTAAAAGTGGCACCACTTTGTCTTCTTCCTTGATCGCCTCTCCGAGCCTAACCAACTCGCTACATACCTTTGTAAACCTGTTCATATGCTATAGGAGATCCGATCCTTCCTTCAATTTCAGCCCCAAAGGTTGTTTCTTCACAAACTACTTATTTGTTAGGAACTTCAACATATATGTCTTCTAGTTTCTTCCACATCTCCAAGGGAGATTCTTCATCCAGGACATTATACATAACCACATCCGATAGACACAAACAAATAGTGCTCATAGCTTTCTCCTTGAGATTGCTCCAATTATCATCCGGCATCTTCTCAGGTTTTGTTTCCAACAACGCCTTGTCCAACCCTTGTGAAACTAGAATATCCTTGACATTCTACTACCATAAACTAAAATTGTTCTTCCCATTTTATTTTTGTATATCAAATTTTGATCCTGACATATTCGTTGAATCCCGAACGTCTAACCTGACGCTCTGATACCAATTTGTTGGAGTTAACCGGCTCCTTATCACACCACAACGATGTAAACCCAAGCCACAACAAACTTGGATCAAACCCTAGGTATTAGAAATTTGGATCTAACACCATCGTTAATCAGTGCGCTTTGCAAAAGCATGATAAACGAAGATGGACCAATATAATAAAGCAAATAACCAAACCAGAAGCAATCAACCACAGAACATGATATTTTACGTAGGAAAACCTTTGCGGAAATAAACCAAGCCACAAAGAGACAGATATAACGGGTCCTTACTCTTACTCCGGTGGTATACTCTCTGGAGTTTCAACACCTGGTTGAGGGTTCGAGTACCCATAGGTGATGAAATTCCACTAAGGCGTGAGTGTGTGGTGGTGTGTGTGCGCGTGTAAAAAAAAAAAAAAAAACAAAAAGAGAGAGAGAGAGAGAGAGACAGATATCAAATACAATCAAAACCTTAGAGTACACCACTCACCTTCTTCGATTACAGGATCGCCCGATCTCCTCGTGCGATGCGCAACCCCAGGAAAACCCTAGTCCCTCAAGAAAAAGCTAACAAGTGTTGGAAACCCTCTCATCTCTCGAAAACCCTCATCCCTTATAGAGAACACTCGTATTTTCCCGATAAATCCAAGCCCTAATTCAGAATTAGGCTTAAATACCATTTACTTATGCAAAAAATCGATCGCGTCTTCGGTCAACCGAGCTTTCAACAGAGACTCTTGATTGACCAAAATAGTCCTCGATCAACTAGGAACATCACAATGAGGTTCGGTCGACCCCCGAATTTCTCGATTGAGCGAACTATACCTACAGCCTAATAAAGGCAGAATGCAAGGCATCATACATGACAATTATGATTTAAAAGCGTGTATTAAGGTCTTTTTTAACAATCCCTAAAGTTTCATTGAAAAATTCAACTAATTTCCCCCCCTTTTTTTAAAGATGACGAATTTTATTAAAGCCACGGCAAAACAAAGGCAGCATAAAAATAAAAGGAGAAACAAGCAACTAAAAGAGCTGTCGAGCCGGCGAGTCAATTACAACCCAAGAAATTCTAGATTGCAACCCCTTAACTAAGACACTACAGAAGCACATTCACTGATGAAAGATCTAATTCTATAAGATAAGGCTTCCACAGTTTCCCAAAAAGATCTAATTTTATGATGAAAGATTTAATTCAACCAATTCCCCAATGTTTCCCAAAAAGTGCGATACATTACCCGATACAAACAATATATCCCATGCGATAATCGATATGTATTTGTATCCTAAGGGTGTGATATGTAATGGGACACTAATACTACAAACATTGCCCAAGAGGTTGCTCCATATACACCTCTTCTTGTAAATCCTCGTGCAGAAATGCATTCTTCACATCAAGTTGAAAGAGAGCCCATTCATAATTGGTAGCCATAGAAATAATAACTTGGATTGAATTAAGTTTGGCCACTAGAGAAAAAGTATCCAAATAATCCACTCCATAAACTTGGGTCTAGCCCTAGGCTACTAATCTAGCTTTGTAACGATCAATGGACTCATCGGGTAGAAACTTAACTATGTAATTGCACCTACATTTAACTAGTCTTTTACCAGATGGAAGATTAGCTAACTCCCATGTGAGAGGCTCTTTCACGATTTCATACCATTAGAATACATGGCATTTGTCTCATATTGAATTGCTCATGAATTTCACTACGATACCATGCGACAATATGAAATCATGACAGAGAAAAAGAGAAGAAAAGAGAAGAGGAGGAAGAGGAAGAGAAAGGCTCTATATAGCCACGCCCCTTCTCTTATGTTATTATATTAGGGCTTCCACTAATTTAAGTCAAATCCCTCCAAATGCAGGGCATAAAAAAGCATAGAATACAAAGGACAATAAATGGGTAGAAGAAAGAGCGGAAGGATAGGATCTTGTGGAGTCTCACCACAAGGAGCATAGAGAAAAGGCTCATCCCTAGGGTTTAGAAGCATCCAACTCCCAAGGAATTCTGACTGTTAAAATGCATAAAAAGGCCTTATTCCAGTGAACTATTTCATGATTTTTGTTTCGTACCCATGACTGTTTATACCTAGTCTAAGTGATGTTATGGCCCTTGATTGAGTGGAATAGCTAATGAACAAGTTAACGACACATTTGCAAAAAGAGATCCCATGGTGTATGTTGTTTGTAGATAACATAGTTCTCATTGACATGGCAAGGGAGGGCATATACACGGCTACATTTATGGAGGGGTGCACTAGAATCTGAAGGGTTCAAAATTATTTAGATGAAAATTGAGTATATGGAGCGCAACTTTAGTAATAATCAGTGTTCAAGTTGTCGGTATCGCTACAAGTTTCGCTGACTGGAGATAAAGATATAATATCGTTATCGCCGATAATATCGCCGATAACTGGAAATGCGAAGAAAAATGGCGAATAATGGAGAAAATGATGGAATTTTTCGGTAAAACTTCAGGGCATGCCTAAATACACATATTTGCATATTTAGAAATTAAAAAAAATTACAAAACAATACACTAAATAATAAGTTTTCATTTAATGGGGCCCAAAAAGCATACGCTGCCATAAGAAATCGCTCTAATCATAATCAAAATGAGTTCATATAATACTTTATGGGGCCCACTATAATCAAAATCGCTCCAATTGTATCAAAATGAGTTCATATAATACTTTATGGGGCCCACTGTAATCAAAATGGCTCCAATTGTAATCAAAATGGGTTCATATAATACTTTATGCGGACTGAGTCAACTCTATGGGGCTCACTGATTACTTTTATCCACTCCGTTCATCCACTTTACCATATAATTATAGGGGTTGATTCTAAAGACGAAGCATATCCAATGATCAAGTGGACCACACCACAGTAAATAGTGTGAATTTGAATGTCTATCATTGAAAATTTCTTAGGGGCCATAGAAGTTTTGGATCCGTGTAATTTTTGTTTTTTACCTTCATCGATGACTATGTGATCTTATGAACAGCTTGGATGACAAATAAACATCATTGTGGGCCCTAGGAAGTTTTCAACAATAGGAATCATTGTCCCCATTGCTTTCTATGGTGTGGTCCACCCAAGCTTTGGATCTGTCTAATTTTTGGGTTCATGACCTAAATTGATCTCGCCAAATGGATGGAAGGTGTGGATATAACACATACATCATGGTGGGGTCTACGGAACTTGGTGACATCCAAGCCACCAAGGTCGGCACGCCCACCCGCTGTCTCTCTTTACCAGGGGCGTTGATTGCGTCCTACCCCTCGCCAGACGGATTACCGTCCAGGTAGGGATCTGTGGGGCCCACCATGATGTAAGTGTTTTATCCATTCCGTTCATCATTTTTCTAAGATCATTTTAACATATTAGCCAAAAAATGAGAATGGATAAGGCTTAACTGGACCATAAACTGGGAATTGAACGTCCACCATTAAAACCTTCTTGGAAGCTGGAGAAGTTTTGGATTAAGTTGATATTTGTTTTTTCACTTCATCAACGTCTACATGACCTTATGAATAGGTTGGATGGTAAAAAAGCATCACGGTGGCCCTTAGGAAGGTTTCAACGGTGGGTGTCATTATCACTGTATCTTCCTTTGGTGTGATCCACTGGAGCTGTGGACCTGCTTCATTTTTGTAATTATATCTTAAAACGATCTAAGAAAAGCGATGAATGGTGTGGATAAAATACTTACATCACGGTGGGCCCCACAGAGCCACCGAACGGATTACCTTCTGAGCGGGGGTAGGACGCAAGGGGGACGCGGATTGCGTACTGAGTAACTCAGCACGCTAAGCGTACTGAGTAAAGTCTGTGGGGTCTACCATGATTTACATATTTTATCCACTCCGTCCATCATTTTTAAAAAATAATTTTAGGGCTCTAAACGAAAAACCAAGTGCATCCAAATCTCAAGTGGACCTCACCACAGGAAACAGTGTGAATTGAAATTCTACCGTCCAAAATTTCTTGGGGCCACAGAACTTTTGGATGAATCTTTTATTTGTGTTTTCCCTTCATCCATGTCTGTGTGATCTTATGAACAGGTTGGATGACAAATAAACATCACTGTGGGCCCTAACAAGGTTTCAACGGTGGAAGTCATTATTCCCACTATTTCCTGTGGTGTGGTCCACTTGAGTTTTGGGAATTCTTCAATTTTTGGCTCAACCACTGAAATGAGCTGAAAACACGTATGGACGGTGTGGATAACCCACACACATTCACGGTAGCCCAACTGAGTTTACTCAGCACGTTACAAGCTACACAGTACGCAATCTGATTC
This sequence comes from Magnolia changhungtana, assembly GCA_030180095.1. Taxonomy (NCBI): domain Eukaryota; kingdom Viridiplantae; phylum Streptophyta; class Magnoliopsida; order Magnoliales; family Magnoliaceae; genus Magnolia; species Magnolia changhungtana. The sequence goes on along the minus strand of JASAUF010000200.1, from coordinate 1,223,819 downwards.
GTAAAAGGGTTTCAAAACCCGAAACCCCAAAAAAAATCGCAGAAAAAGCCGCGGATAGAAGAGGTTCCAGAAGGGAACCTAAAATCTCGAAAAATCTCTGATTTCGTTCTTCGCCGAGATTTGCCCATTAATTCCGATCAACGATCCTATTTTACAGGTACGTACTTCCAAAAGTTTCTTTTTTCCCCTTTTTTTCTTGATTTTTTTTTTTTTTTTTGGTATTTACGCAGATTTCTTGATTTTATCGTCCCTTTTATCGTCGAATCGGAGTTGTCGGCTACAGTTATCCCTTGACAGGGCCGCGATTTTTGGTCGACAACTGTATTTTACATTAAAAATCGATAAAATCGCCGAATATTCGCCGATATTTGGAAGAGAAACGAAAAAAGTGGGTTTCGGTATCGCAACTCCGGCGACACCGATAATATCGGCGATATTATCGATTTTTCGCCGATAATATGAACACTGGTAATAATAGGAATGAAAATGAGAAATTTGTTAAGATTGATGACTAAGAAGTTTCCCAAAATATCTTCAAAAAAAAAAAAAAGAAAAAGAAGGAAGTTTCCCAAAATGGCTATCTTCAACACCTTGGGTCAATAATTCATGAGAGTAGAGAGATTAGAAAGGATGTTGCCCATGGAATTCAAGAAGAGTGGAAGAAATGGAGATGTGCCTTTGGAGTTTTAAGTGATTGTTGTGTACCACTCAAATTGGATCGGAAATTTTATAGGATTGCTATAAGACCATCCATGCTTTATAGACAAAATGTTGGCTACTTAAAGAACAACATGTTCATAAGATGAGTGTAGTAGAAATGAGTATGCTAAGATAGATGAGTAACAAGATGAGGAAGGATAGAATTAGAAATGAATGCATTCGAGGGAACTTAGGATTAGAACCAATAGCTAATAAGATGAGGGTGAGTTAATGCAGGACGGATGGTCCAAACTAGAACGATTTGTTGAAACTAATTAACGGATTAATTAAGGCAATCAAACACAAATAAAACTTCTCTATCACAAAGTTAAATAATCCAAGTAACAAAACATGTTCCAGTTCAAAGCCTAAAACAATCTCGCAATGTAGATCTAACAAAATATGAATCTATTAGGATCTATGGAAGGTAGAACTTCCATCTAGCATAGAGATTAATCTTGCTTCAAAAGGAATCACTAGTCCTAGTTAGGGTTTTGGTAGGTTAGGATTTTATTTATAAAAATAATAAATAATAATAATAATAACAAACAAACAAACTACAGAAAACCTGAGAAAACCAAAACTACAAAAAACTACCCCAGGGCAACCAAACCCCACAAAAAAACATCACCGAGCCCAATCCCGAAACAAAACTAGCACTCTAGAGAACACTCCCGTGGCTGAGACTGAGGAATTCCTAAAGCGATGATTGTTACACTCCACCCAGATAGCCTAGAAGACAATAAGAAGAATGATACAACATCTCCTTTTGCCCAAAGCTCCTCCAGAATCCGCATGCTAGGCACAAAGGAGATCATCCATAGATTATGGCATAACACATGAGACCCCAATGAGACGGAGGACACTCCACCAAATATCCGAAGAGAAGGGGACAATGCAAAAGATGGTCCACAGTTTCTTCCACTTTAAGGCAAAACACGTGCACATTTGCAATTTGCATTCTTCTCTTCTTCAAATTGTCAATTGTGAGTATCCTTTTTCTACCTGCAAGCCATCCAAAAGCAGCGACCTTAGGTGGTACTTTGTACGACCAAACTGAGCTAATAGGAGAAGCGGAGAAGGAAGAAGTAGACAAGGACTTGTAAAAGGATCTCATAGAGAACGATCCAGTAGGCGACAACTTTTAGCGCAAAGAGTCCTCTGAAAAAGAGGGGAAAGAGCCGGGAATACTCTGCAACAAAGAGAGGAGCCGGGTAAACTCTTCAATTTCAAAATCCATGAGATTTCTACAGAAAGGGGGGATCCAAACACCCAAACTCTCCTCAAGACAAACGATCTTCAACAGTCACCTCCAAAGTGAAAGAGATCGAAAACAAGGCAGGGAAAGATTGGGCAAGGGACACATTCCCATACCAAATATCAAGCCAGAATATGATTTTCTCACCATTTCCCAGCGTGAAAGAAATGCTTTCAAGCATGGCAGGGGCAGCTTTGGCGATGCCTTTCCATAAAAACGAGGCTCGGTAAAGGGAAGAATTGAGAGTCCAATTAGACTTAGACACACCATATTTAGTAGCAATAAAATCCCGCCATAGACTTCCTATGTACCAAACCTCCTGATCCATTTACCTAGAAGGGCCTTGTTAACAAGCCTGAGGTCCTTAATGTTAGCTCCCCCTGCTTCGTACGAGGTACAAACCTCTTGCAATTTAAGAAGAGAGAACTTACCTTCCTTCGATCCACCCTGCTAGAGGAATTTTCTTCTCAAATTATCAATTCTAATAAATACAGATTTAGGGCATCTAAACGGAGATAAAAATAACATATGGAGAGCCTTAATGAGATTCAGTCTCCCACCCAACGATAACAGATTCATATTCCAGGAGGAAAGTTTCCATTCCATCCTTTCGAGAATTTTAACCCATAGCAACAGGGGGGCTTACCAAAACACAGGGGTAAGCCCAGGTAAACGGTAGGAAGGGACTTACCTTGCACCCGAGAGGTAGCTAGAGAAGAACAGACCTCTGCTTATAAATTGATGCCAAAGAACTCTAATTTGTCCCAGTTAATCTTCAAACATGGAACCACTTGAAACCAGCACATAGTCATACTTACATAAGCCACTTGAGATTCCTCCGCTTCATAAAAAAGTAGTATCGTTCACAAAGAGCAAATGAGTAATCGAGAAATTAAAATTTTCCACCCCAAGGCCTTTAAAGAGACCCACTCATTGTCCCCTGGACAACATACCACTACGGGCCTCCATAACCAACACAAATAGAAAAGGCGACAAAGGGTCTCCCTGACGCAACCCCTCAATCCCTTAAAATACCCAAATGGAGAGTTGTTGATGAGGATGGAAAATTTAACAGATCTGACACACAATTTCATCCAAGCTCTCCATTTGAATCCAAAGCCCAATCTCTTAAGCATATAATCTAAAAATTTCCAATCGACATGATCATAAGCCTTCTCTAAATCAAGCTTGCACATGACGCCTGGCAATTTGGATCTAGCTTGAGAATGCAAACATTCATTGGCAATAAGGACGGGGTCTAGGATTTGGCTCCCTTCCACAAAGCATATTGAAAAAGAGACAATCTTACAGATAACAGTTCTCATTCTCTGAGACAGTACTTTGGAAAGAAATTTATAGGGACTACCTATGAGACTAATGGGCCGAAAGTCCTAGATGTTCTGAGCCACCTCCCTTTTGGGAACCAGCGCAATAAAAGTGTTGCCCAGTCCAGTGGCAAGCCTATTAAACTCAAAGAAGTCCCCAACAAAATTCATCAGATCATTCTTGACCAAATCCCAGAAAACCTGGTAAAATGCTATTGGGAAACCATTCGGGCCTAGGGCTTTATCTCTGCCCTAGACTTGACACTGCTTCTTTAACCTCCTTAATTTGAAAGAGCCTTTCCAGAGCAGAAACTTCCTCCTATGAGATACACATTTTAGGAGCTGGGAAATTGGGAAATTGGATTAGGGTTTGGGATTAGGGAAGTTAGGATTTGGGAATTTGGGTTTTGATATTTGGGAAGATTTAGGATTAGAGTTTTGGGGAATCTAGGTTCTAGGAATGGGCTTAGGGTTTTAGACTTAAGGATATGGAATTTAAGGGGAAAGAAGCAAGGATTAAAGAGGGAAAGAAATGGGAGTTGGACCTTCTAGGAATGGGCTTAGGGTTTTAGACTTAAGGATATGGAATTTAAGGGGAAAGAAGCAAGGATTAAAGAGGGAAAGAAATGGGAGTTGGACCGGCCGTACGGTTGTACAGTTAGGGTAGGTTTAGGTTTAGGTGAGTTTTGGAGATGATGGGGATGGGTTTAGAGGGAAACAAAAGGAAAATAAAGAAATAAAGAGAAATAGAGAGAGATCGAGGGAAGTAAAGAGAGAGAAAATAAGAGAAAAGTGAAGATAATACCTGTGAAGAAGAGAATACGAGAGAGATAAGATAAAATCACTCCATGGCTACACACCACTCCAATCACAGGAGGTTTTCTTTGCTCAAGCAATAGATAAGTTTTTATTTTTATTTTTTAAAGGTGACGGTAGATATATTGATAAGAAAGAAAATACAAGAGAAAAGAGGGGGCTCCCGCTGAGATAGCGAAAGAGACTACCTCAAAAAAAAACAAAAAACAAAAAAAAAAAAAAAAAAAAAAAAAAACAAAAACAAAAACAAAAACAAAACAAAACAAAACAAAAACAACCTAAAAATTAGGAAGAACGAGTCCCCATTCAGCTAAAAAATGTTGGACTCTCAAAATAATTGAACTCGAAGATTTAGAGATCCCAGAAAAGCATCTTCCATTTCTTTCTTCCCAAATCGCCCAGCAGACACCTTTTCCAAGATATCGATCTTTGCTTCCCTAAGTTGGGCCCAAGCCAAGCTTTAAATAGACCCTCGGAAGTGGTAGGGAGACACCACGCTATATTGAAATAGCTGAGAATAACTGACCACACTTGAGCAATGAGAGGACAATGGACGAAAAGGTGATCTACCGATTCCTCATCAGCCATGCAGCAGAGACAAATGTTAGTAATAATCATGCCCCTCTTCCTTAAGTTATCTATTGTCAGAACTTTCTTCTTCCCAACTAACCAACCGAAAACCGCGATCTTAGGAGGAACTTTGAATTTCCAGATTTTACCCATCATAAAGATGTCCTCCCTTGGAGATTTTGAGGCTAGGATAGAGTAGAGAGATTTAACCGAGAATGGTTTGGAACGGTCTCTCCTCCAAATTAGCTCGTCTTTTTTGCGAGTTGTTTGGGAGAAAGTTGGGGATACAATTGAGGAGAGCCACATATTCTTCAATCTCCCAATCAAGTAAATCTCTTCTGCAATTGATGTTCCAAACACCATTCACCCCTGAGTTAGAATAGCAGTCCCGCACAAGAATAGATCGGCTCGGCGCAAGACGGAATATACTAGGAAGGTCGTCCTTGAAGGGGGCATCCCCCGCCTAGATGTCTTCCTAGAAACGCGTTTTGTCCCCCTTGCCTATAACTATACTAGTCCCTTTGAGGACCTCCCTTTTTGAAGACAAGATGCTTTTCCAAATAGCCGAAGCTTTGTATGCCGACGAGACTTTGGTCCATCTACCTCCCTCTGATCTCCCATATTTGGATTTGATAATCGAGTTCCATAACGTCCCATCTTCTGTTCCCAACCTCCACTTCCATTTCCCAAGGAGGGCCATATTCATGGTTTTTAAATCTCTCACCCCTGCACCCCCTTCTTGAATTTGCTTACACACTTCCTTCCAATCGACTAAATGAAATTTCTTAGCCTCCTTGCCATGCCACAAAAAGTTCCTTCTTAGTCTTTCAAAAATTGACAAAACCGAAGCCGGGCATCTATGAAGAGACATGAAATATAGAAGAAGATTGGACAACGCTGATTTTATCAACGTAAGCCGACAGCCCAAAGATAAATATCTGCACTTCCAAGTGGCGAGGTGCTTTCCAAACCTTTCAATAACCCTGTCCCATGAGCACTTAGGGGGCTTTCCAATACATAAAGGGAGACCTACGAACGAAGAGGGCAGCTTTCCCATTGGGCATTGATACAAATGAGCATAACTTTCAGTTTCATCTTCCTCCATAATGATCCCAAAAATCTTTGACTTCGTCAGATTAACTTTAAGACCCGAGACTGCCTCAAAACATAAGATAATAGAACGCAAATTGCTGATTTTTTCTTCCTCTGCCTCACCAAAAATTAACATGTCATCGGCAAACTGAATATGAGATATTGGGATCGACATACCTTTCACCCTGAAACCACTAATAATACCTTCTTGTTGCCCCATTAACAGCATTCTGGAAAAAGCTTCAGCCACTATTAAGATAAGTTTTTATTAAATGCATAATAATGCTAAGGCATTCACACACCCACCCCTTTATAGTCTTTTAGGGTGTTTTTTACAAAAAAAAAAAAAAAAAAAAAAACCCCAATTGCTAAAAAAAATGTTCAAAATACCTCATAAATCAACTAAATCATAAAAAACTAAGAAAACAACTAAACTAATGTCTCATGATGTCCGCAGCCAAGATGGCCCAATGATCAAGATGGGCCAACGGTCCGGATGATCCAACGGGCGAAATCCAATGGTCTGATGAAAGCATCCACTCAATACAACAGTCTAGATGTGTTCAATAAGCTCCTATATGCAGCCCACATACATCTTCCCAGTGTGGGGTCTTCCAACACGGCTACATATTCGATCTGGGCCCCATATAATGATCATCCAATCATAGAAATGCTGGAATTGGGGCCCAGGATCTCCTCCTCTAGTATACTCTGAATGGTGCTCGGATGTCCTCATCAAGAGTAGACTAAGATGGTTTGGTCATGCGCAACGGAGACCAAAAATTGTGCCAGTTTAGGAGTGAGTTGTTAAAAGTTGAAGGCTCTAAAGGGCAAGGGGAAGGCACAAAAAGGATGAGGATGGATGTAGTAAGAAAAGACTTGATAACCTGTGCGCCATGGACCATGTTGGGAAATATCGAAAGTGGCAACTACCACATTTTTTCTTTTTCATTTTTACATCTTATTTTTGTTGTACTTATATCTAACAGGCCCCAATCCACCAAATCATGCTCGATGTACGTTCAGAAGCCAAATAGTGATTAGGTAAGGACCTATAATTGTGTCATCAACTCATCACTATTCATAGGTAAACTTATAATCTTATTTATATATTGATTTTAAATATTTAGAAGCATAAATATGGTATTTTTACTTTTTTAAAGTCAGTCACAAGTTAATAGTATCAGGCAAGCCATGACAGCATTCTTACTAAAGAATGGCTTGTTACACCATCAAATACATGTTCAAAACCAGAAAAGTATACATATTTCATATCCTAATATTTTTTCTGAAATTTTCAAATATCCTTATATATTTTTCCTTTTTTGAAAAGAATTCGACCATTACAGGACAAGGTGTGTTCCATAACAGCAATGGTAGCCGTAACGGCCACCGTCGTTATAGTTACGATCAGTGTTCGAAATATCAATACTATCGGCCGATATAATCATTATTGGCCCCCCAGCGAGACGAAACCCGCCCAATAACCCCCAGAAGATTAAAAAAACCCCAAAATATAGCTGTCGCACGATATATCGTCTATATCGTGCGATTTCCTCCTCCATTATTTTCGGAATATCGACAGACGCACTCACGGGTTGATTGCAGGGGACTCACAGGTCCCACTGTAGCCAACAACCCACAACCGACCATAAAAAGTCGATGCGTATATGAGAAGAATAAAAATTTTATATAAAAAAAAAAAAAAAACAGAGAGAGAAATCGGAGAGTACCTTTAGGCTATAGCGAAGACCGGTGATCAGAGGTGGGCCGTTCAACAAGTAAGTATAATTTTCCTCTTTCTTCGATGATTTTTCTCGCAATTTTCTTCAATTTCCCTCTTTCTTCGCTGACTGAAGAGTGTCTATGGGGATTTCTTAAAGATTCCGACGAGAAATCAGGCCGAATTGAGGAACCAGTCACCGCGAACGTCGCTCCAGAATCCATGCATTCGTGAAGGAGAGGGAAAGTGAAGGAGGGGCGTGGATGGGTGAAAATGGGATCGGATTGCGCGCGGATGGGTGAAAATGCGATCGGATTGCGTGGTGCGTTACTCAGTACACTCTTATCGTACTCGGTAAACTCACTTGGGTCCACCTTTAATGTATGTGGTCCATCCACGCCATCCATCCGTTTTCCCATCTAATTTAAGGGGTTGATCCCAAATTTTAGGAAAATCTAAGATCATACCACAAGAAATACTGGTGATATTGATTTCTACCGTTGAAACCTTTCTCAGCCCTGCAGTGATGTTTATTGGTCATCCAAACCGTTAATAAGATCATACAGACGTGGATGAAGGGAAAATACAAATATATGCTTGATCCATTCATCCAAGACTTCTGTGGCCCTCAAGAAATTTTCAACGGTAGATGTTCAATTCAACTGTTTTATATAGTGGCCCATTTGAACATTGTATATGCTTTATTTTTGGGCTAAAGCCCTAAAATTATCTAGTAAAATGGATGGACGGATTGGATAAAATACATAAATCATGGTGGACCTCACAGAGCTTAATTAGTACGGGTGAGTTACTAATTTACTTAAGAGACGTCACCAAGTTTTGTGGGTCCCACAGTAATGTATGTATCGTATCCACACCGTCCATTCATTTGGAAATATTATCTTAGGGCATGACACAAATATTTAGGCAAATATCATCTTGATAAAAAACTCTTGTGGCCCTCAATAAGTTTGTAATGGTGGGCGTCATTCTCTCCACTGTTTTCTGTGGTGGGGTCCACTCGAGCTCTGGATCTAACCCATTTTTTGGCTCATGCCATAAAATGATCTCTTCAAATGTATGGATGATGTGGATACAAAAAATACATCATGGTGGGACCCACATAACTTGGTGACGTCGCTTGTGCCCCGTCAATGATGGGCCAATCGTACAGATCGGATTGCGTACTGAGTTACTCAGTACGCTCTTATCGTACTGAGTAAACTCTGTTGGGCCCACCGTGATTGCACATGGTTTATCCACGCCGTCCATCCGTTTTTACTGATCATTTTAGGTGTTGAGCCCAAAATTGAAAGATATCCACAACTCAAGTGGACCATACCACAGGAAACAGTGGAACTATTAATTTCCACAATTGAAACCTTTCTAAGGCTCACAATGATGTTTATTTGTCATCCAACCTGTTAATAAGATCAATCGGACATAGATGAATGGAAAACACAAATATCATCTTAGTCTCCTAGGTAAATAGTGGTAAATAGGTATCATCTTAGTCTCCTAGGTAAATAGTGGTACCAAACACATTGGGAAAACGATCTTAACTGGTACCACTCTACCATGACCTGAGCACAATATTGTCGATTTGTGGAGCAGCAGTACTATGCCCGGCCCCGTCGAGATGGAGATGATGATTACGAGCCACCGCACAACTCTATGTGGGTCTAGACCACAACTAGTCCCCATCATTGAGATGTATATTTCTCAAATTTTACTTCTTCAATTCTTCTTTTGCTTTTCAATGAATTGGTTGTGTTTTCATACATGACTATGATATATTTATAAACATCATGCATTCAATTTAAATATAGTTACATTAGTTCAGTTAAACATCGCATAGCTTAGGATCCTATACAAAGGAAACTTATTATGTGCATTTTTTTTTTGAGATGTTATGATTTAAAAGTGTGTATTAAGGGCTTTTTTAACAATCCCCAAAGTTTCATTAAAAAATTCAACCATTTTCCCTATGTTTCTCCATGTTTCCCGAAAAGTGCGATAAATTATGCGATACAAACGATATATCCCATGCGATAACTGATACGTATCTGTATCCCAAGGGTGCGATACATAGTGCAATACCGATATTTCGAACACTGGTTACGATATGGGCTGTTTTTGAAAAAAAACAAATCCATTTCGAGACTGTTACAGATCATTTTTTCTGTAATGCTCGTTTCAGCCCTGTAATGCATAATGACCATGACATAACTTTTTTGGCATACCATGATTATGACAATTACATAACCGGCTGTTATGCTGCCCAATACTATTAGCAAATACCTTGCCTAAGGTCTAACTGAAGGTTTGGCCCTCAATAGAGTAAAATGGCAGAACATGATTCATGTAGTTGACCCCAATTAGTTGGGATAAGGCTTATATGATGATAATTATAATAGTGGTATGGAAGAACAAGATTAGGGTAGCCGACAAAATTAATTGAGATACAGCTCAGATGACGATGAGGATGACGATGACGATGATGATGACGATGACGATGACGATGACGATGACAAAGGTACCAAAGAGGTTGAGTCCAATTAGGAGTGTTGTCAATTTTTGAAATAAAAGGAAAAAAGAATCTTGCCAGATTATTTGCTGCCAATTAAATAGAGAAAACAAATAGAAAAGGGATTCTCTCAATTCAACCTCATGGACTTCAAAGCGCTATGGTTGGGGCCCACTAGACAATCTAAACACAGTTTGGGCTCCCGTTTGCAGAGATGGGGCCGAAAGGGTGATTGAAACTGCTGATATTGATAAGGCCCTAGACACATTTGAGTCCGATTTCTTGATTGTGTAGGATGTTTGGCCCACTCTGGCCCTATTTAGATGGTTGGATGTGGTCCTGTATCATGATGTTGCTCCAAAGAACTATCTCGCATATGCTATGCCTTCTGGTATCCATGAATAGGACTATGGGGTAGAGATTATTATCTGTTTTTGCTGCCTGCTGTCCCAAATCAATTTTGAGTCCATGTCAAGATTCTATTATCCAGCATGGATATGTGACCTTGGATATAGGCAACCTGAGTTTCAGAAAAGCAATAATGTTGCACAAAATTTAATTAGAAATGTTAGTTTTCAACATCTGACAAAAAGAATGCACAAACCGACAGATAAGAATTAGAGCTTAAAGCATTTGGAGTTAGTATATTGCCACTAATTGCGGTTCTATCAAACGAACTTCTGAAAAATCAAAACAGATAAGCATGCACCCACTATGTACCTTCCAAATGAGCACCGAGCCCCTCCAAAACAGTAGGATTAGCACGTACAACAGAGAGTGCTACTTCGAGGGCAGATTGCAGCAGAGCTTTTACCTCGCTTTGAACAAGATCCACCAGATGCCCCTGCGATATTAAGTTTCAGATCGATCTTCTTGATGTAGAAGTAAAAGGAAGTTGATTAGAAGAAGTAAAGAAAACCTGATCCCTAGCCCAAGGAACAGCCCCTCCTGATTCATCAAGCCCACCGCTAGACAAGGTTGTCAATGATATTGGGCCTACCGTCTGATTAAGACCATATTCAGCTACTGCTTTATAGGCCATGTCTGTTGCACGTCTTATATCATCAAGTGCACCTGTGGAAACACGGCCTGAATAAACAACCTCTTCTGCTGCACGCCCCCCAAGAAGAGTGACCAAGCGGCCTCGTAATTCATCAACAAAAAGTAAATATCTATCCTCAGTTGTAGGGGGAGTATATGTGAAACCCAGTGCCCCTCCTGACCTGGGTAATATGCTCAGCTTCTGATTACACCAAGCACAGAGAACAAGTTAAAATACAAATATACAATTGCAAGAAGTTGTTTTACATCTCAAAAGCATAAAAGAATATAAGAAAAGATTCTGTTCCAAGGGCTTAATGGCTCTACAAATTTACCTCAACACGTGGTTGTCCGGTAAGCAGATTTGCAACAGCAGTTCCCACAACTGCATGACCAGCTTCATGTCGTGCAACCACGGCCTTCTCACAACCTTGCAACTTTGCATGTTTCTTTTCTATACCCTAAAAAGGCAGATTTATTTGAGCATAATTTTTAAGCAATCAAGAAACCATAGCACACTGTTTCAAGATTCAACTTCATATGTAGACAACATAACTGACAAATCCAGATTTTGTGAACCTTAAAATGCATTAAGGCACCAAACTCGAACAACATGAGAACAATTTAAAAAGATGTCCCATCTGTGATCAAACGAAAGCCTCAGAACCTCTTAATTACCATGTTCCTAATGCAAAAACAATTTATTATTTCTGAAGTATGATTGGACCTAAAAAACCAGCGACATTCACTGATTGTTTAGCCCACTTCGATTCCCTGAGTTTATGACCAATATCCATGTTTATAAATCTTCAATATACAATGTAACCATGCTCTTGCTGATTTGTTTTGGGTACTCGGATTAGAGTGCTCTGTACAAACTCATGGCTTTAAAAGCAACAAAATGATCAGAATGGCTGCCACATGTTTGTAATTCCAAATATTTGTTGGGAACTCACAGAGTAGAGTAGGAACTTAGCTAAGTGCAGATCTTATCAAATCTGTGTCAGGAAGGTACACTATAAAATTCTCAGAATGGTGGCAGAATTTTTTTATCCATGCAAATCTTGCTAGGTTTTAAGAAGTCATGGTCTATATAATAGAGTAACTTTGTTCACAAGTTTCTTGATTTTCAGATAAATCTGAAAGCCTGAAAATGTTTGCTGAGCACTTGGAGGTGTTCCTATCAGAACCTAAGAAATCAGAATGCCTCCCAATGTTTCTATAGAATTCATTTCCTAATTTATGGAGTCCATTTCATGGTTCGGAAAAAAGTTGCTCTTTGTTTGCAAGAATGCTCATTGGGCAATCCCTCCCTCCCTCTTGACTTCTAAAATGTCAGATCCATACAGAGCATTTAAAATATTATTTGATGATCAAGAGAGAGCAGCATAATACATAGATGAAGATGCAAATAATAAAGAGTATAGAAAAGCACATGAAAATGCACAAACAAGCCAATGGTTAAAACTGGAAGAATTGCCGTTTCTTAATTTCAGATAGAGAATTATTTCTCACACTATCGCTGCTTTTTAAAACATTTTTTCGATAGTTTTCCTGATGTTTGCAATCCTTAAATCTGTACCAAGAGGCTTTCATTTTTTTTATTTCTCCTGACAACCTTCGCCATGGCCCCAAAAACTCATTCATGAACCACTTTGTAAAACCCGAAACCAGCATGTGCCACTAATTAGGAAAGCAAAGTGAACACAGCAACCCAAGTCAGCAACTTACAGAAAACCAAAGCATGGACTTTTGAATATCCAAGGGGCAAGAAGAATAATAGTTCAGAATTGCAGCCAAATCACCCAGAGTTATGCAAAAGTATGCACCACAGTAACCAGAAAGAAAAATCAGTGCAGGAAACATATCGTTTCACAACAATTGTTACAGGTGCGGAACGAATGCAGGAAACAGGGAAGTGAGAGGCATCGGTTCATGTGAAGGAGAATGAGTTTACAAGTGACTGTTGTATGGTGTATGAGCTGCATTTAGAAGCATTGAATACAGTGCCATTTCAATACCATAGAATGTAAAATGCAAGCTCTTAAAGAAAGATCCTAAACAAAATACAAGAATACGGCAGTCCTTGGTTTCACTTTCTGTTCCTGATGTACTTTTTCCTTTAGATATCTTAATAAATTTTTTGCACATTCATCAAAAATAAAATAAAATTTGGTGGCATGCAATTTAGGAATAGGCAAGATCCACATGATTGGTTATTTGAATCGAGAAATAAATTGCAAAGCTCAGCAAACAGCATACATTTTGTAATAAGGATGCCCCCAGAGAAATTGAAAGCACTGTGAGAAAACACAACTAAAGCAAGCAGAACTAGAGATGAAATAGAGTTGTTGACATGAGAGTTGGGCATACTGCTATTGAGCGTTCTACTGCCTGGATGAAGTCAACTTTCTCCACAACAACTTTATTTACTCGACCAGCCAACAGAGCGGCTTCATTTACCAAATTCGCTAGGTCTGCCCTGTGCAAGTCCAAAATCACAAGTCAATCCCATGGAGAAGAGTTTTCTGCCAGATGAGAAAAAACCAGAAAGAAAAGGCTTGTACCCAGTGAAACCGGTGGTCATAGATGCAATTTCTCCAAGATCCACATCTCCCCCCAACGGAAGTTCCTTCTTAGAAACATGCACATTTAAAATGGCTTGTCTTCCATTCCTGTCAGGCGTTTCTACCTGAAAACCATGAGAAATTTGAGTTAAATCTAAACTAGAAATGCTGAACAAGAAGACATGGCATTAATGTAAGATTCTGATATCTAATCAGCTAAAATCACAACTGACAGCAGAAGCACCACACCATCACAACACGATCAAATCTCCCAGGACGGCGAAGTGCAGGATCCAAAACATCTGACCGATTAGTTGCTCCAAGAACAATCACTGCAGAGTTGCTGTCAAAGCCATCCATTTCCTGAAGCACGAATTCAGAAGAATTAACTTAAAAAATGTAGCACTTTGTACATTGCTATGATGATCAGTAGTGATAAGAACTGATGCAATCTGAGAATCTTACAGTGAGCAACTGGTTCAGTGTCTGCTCTCTCTCATCATTGCTGACAATGCGAAATCGACCATCACGGCTTTTTGCAACCGCGTCTATCTGCAGGAGGAGAATCCAAAAGGGAAACTACTGCTAAGCATACCCAAATAGCTACATGATAGGTCACAACGTTACCATGTAAGAAAGCAGGAGTCATGTGGTTTCCACCTCATCAATGAAAATTATTGATGGTGCCTCTTTCTTTGCTCTCGCAAAGAGATCTCTCACACGGGATGCTCCCATGCCAACATATAGTTCTACAAATTCACTCGCAGAACAACTAATAAAAGGAACTTCAGCTTCCCCAGCTACAGCTTTCGCCAGAAGAGTCTTACCTGTCCCAGGAAGACCCACCTGTAAGGTTTATAAATCATAAATTAAATCAAGATTCATACCCAACATTGCATACCAGCTTGTAGTAAACTCTCATATCTTATTGCTAACACAAGCTCACCAGGAGTACCCCTCGAGGAGGGCGAGCACCAAGTCGTATGTATTTGTCCGGATTCCTTAGAAATTCCTGCACAGTAGATATCAGCAAATGAAAATTATTTACAATATGCGGTTACAAGCCTTTAAGGCCCCCCTTTTAAATTAATAATCAAGAAATGCTGCGAGATATGGATGATATCTAGCATACCACAATTTCTTCTAGTTCCTCCTTAGCTTCATCGACCCCAGCAACATCAGAAAAAGTGACCACTTCCCCATGTTCAGGTACTTTTGCTCCACCTGAACCCCCAGTCTTACGGCTCCTCAACTGACCAGCTGTATGCTGGAAAAGCATATGTTTCCATCAGAAACAGTCACATTTGCACCACCGATTTCAAGGTATAAGCAAAAAAAAAAAAAGCATGCCTATTCACACCTGAGAAAATGTGACTGGGAAACGGTGGAGTAGTCCTGCAAGTAAAGCAATATAGAAAAGAGCAATCTGTAAAGGAAAGAAACAAGTTAGAGAAACGTAAATTATAAGAATTTCAAGAATAGTACTATGAAATGTTAGAATCATCATCATCATAGCCTAGCCTCAACTATTTGGGTTTGCATTTCAAAACAGGCATTCTCATGATAGCTTGGCAGAAGTTCAACAACCCTCTGCCTACCTAACATCAACCTCCTCCTTCACCTAGGTTGGGAACTGTCTGGTTCAGCGCCACTAAGTGCAGTTATGTAGAAGCATGAAAAGTTAGGCTACTAGTACCAAAACATGTCCTGAGAACACAAAACTCAATGGGGAGTAGAAATGGTTTTATTATTAGTATTATTATTATTATTATTATTATTATTATGAAATGGGGTAGATTACCATTAATCTCTAACGTATATCATGAGAGAAGCTAGCGGCAAAAAATTTCACACAATCAGTTTTTCCCAAGGCTAAAACAATGCATTATTAAAGGATATGGCGGGGGGTTTTAAACCAAAAGAAAGGGCATTTACATAATTTGTGCGGTGAAGCTGTTTGTTGGGTGACCTTCTCTTGCTTTTTAAAGAGAAAAGGAGCTTTGATGCTCTGGCAGAGTATGAGGGTTGACATGCAAGAACTAACAAATTTTACACATGGCATATGATAAAGTCAAATTAAACGATACAAATCATGGGCTCTGTTTTAGATGGCTCTTGGACCAAAAATTACATTGACTTGATTACTTATTTGCCTGATTGTTGGATAGTTGATGGACGGCCAAAATGAAAACAATCAGTGGTCCAAATTCAACAAACAAATTCTTATCAATCATATGTTACAATCATTAAACAGATCTGATTTTTGTACAATGACCTTTCTAAAGGGAGCCCCACGATTTGGACAGTTTGATTGAGTTAATGCATACCAAGCATACAATTCCAAGGTGCTTGAATATCAACCATCACACTCTGCAATAGTACAATGAAATTACTAGGGGTGCAAATGGGTCAAGTCGACCCAGCAGGTCATTAGACCCAACCCAACAATAGGTGGGTTCAGGTCCAAATTTTGGACACATGGAGTGGGCCTGAGTCCAAAATTTGATCCAAATTACTAATTGGGTGGGCCTAGGACTTCTCAAAAGCGACCTGACCCATTTTAAATGGGTCAGACTTGGGCCATCCTAAAATGGACTCGTTCCGAGTCCAGACCCAACTACCTTTCAAAAAAAAAAAAAAGGTCCAGACCCAAGAAAAGTAGTTAATTAACATAAGCATAGGTAAGTCTAAACGTTTGGTTAATTAATTAATACTCCACAAGGCAAGTTGAAGATTACGTCGCTCAGATGAGATCCAACAGGCAATATTAAACAATCCTAAGTTGGAAATCTAAATGGAACATTGGGTTTTGGAGGACATTAGAACGTTATTTGTTTGAAAACCCACTTGCAATTTTTATAACCAATCCAAGTTTCTGGGTCCTATACCCAGGCCTGACCCATTAAATAAATGGGAAGTTTTTTTTTTTTTACTTGGACACGACCCATACCCAAACCTGGCCCAAATTTAATGGGTTGGGGCCAAAACTCTGAACCTGTTATTAAATAGATCAGGTATGGAACCCCCCTTGACCCGACCAGATCCATTTGCACCCTTACAAGTAAATCACCTTTAACAGATGTTTCTCCACCCCTCCTGCATCTTGCAAACCACTTCCTTTCTCTCCATGTGCATTTCACGATCCATTTCTTCCAATGCTGATATAACAGTATGAACTTTCAGTATGATCATATGACGATAGGAAGTTCAACAGGCAGGTGTATGAAGACCATATGGGAACTGGAGTGCAGTCTTTTACCAGTAATTAGTTTCTAATTTTTAATTTATATGTTCAGAGTGTTGCTCAAATTGAGTTGTTTATGCTTATAATAGAGGAACAACTACAGACAATATGGGATAATTTACAAAGGACTGTTCACAGCCTTTATAAAGAACCATGCAGCATACATATGAACATAACGCATTAACACTAGATATTTTATTGAATAAAAGTTCCCTTGATATTTCCCTTCATGACTACGGGTTCTTGAAGCATGCAATTAATCGTTTCAGCTTTCACTTATTAGACCGTTCAGATCATCCCAACTATCTTTTGCGTATATCTGTAGATTATTTCTTGTTCGTGATCTTGTGGCAACTGTTCTTCTATTTTATTGCAAATGGAGAAAGTTTAGGAACAGGCTTATGCGAACCAATAGGCTTATAGACGGACTTCTTTCATTCCAAGTGTCAGACTTTTTAATGGAGCAGTGAGATAGATTATGATGATTTGAATGAAATAAAATTTCGGCTTTTTTTTCAACTGCAATGAGATTCAAAACCACTAGATGATCTTTATGGCAATCCTTACAATATCGTTCTATGGGAAATTCTCTAGATGGACTCAAGACGATCAACAACGGTACACATACACTTAAAAAGGGACCGTATAGATAGGGATATTTGCCAAAGCTGCTTTGATCAACGTAATCTGACCCAAGGTTTACATGGATAGCGTGTCACTTTGATGGGTGGTTCAGGAACGGGTACGCGGCACCCTACTTCCTCTAGTACAAGATATGATAGGGGTAAGTGATAGAGATAATTACTAATGCAGGGGCATTTTCACACCGGACTCAAGTGGGGTTGCCTGTGGGATGCAGGGGCACACTCGGGGTGGGTGGCCCGTGTGAGGCGGGTGGCTCATATGAGGCAGGCCCGACCCGTATGAGGCGGGTGGCTTGTGTGAGGCGGTACCCATGTGATTTGAGGCCCAAGAGAGATGTTCGGCCAAGGTCCTAACCCATGAGATGTAGGGCCTAAGCTATGAGATAAAGGGATTAATATGTCATGCTCTATCAGTTTAAGCTTTTAGAGCAAGTGGTTAATTGTCCTGCATCAAAGTGGTATAAGAGCGGGAGATCTCGTGTTCGAGACTCCTCACCAAGGGTGATTAATGAAGGAGCATTTTCACACCACGCTCGAGTGGGGTTACCTGAGGGATACAGGGGTACACACGGGGTGGCCCATGTGAGGTGGGTGGCTCGTGTGAGGCGGTACCCATGAGATGTGAGGCCTGGGCTATGAGATAAAGGGATTAATTCGACATGCTCTATCAGTTCGAGCTTTTAGAGCAAATGGTTAATTGTCCCATGTGTCACTCTTGTACTCTATAAATACATGAAATGAAATGAAGAATGAAAAAGAGAGAAAATCCATAAAATAATAAATATTATTAGTAAGATCATGTAAGTCGCTCCATCGATACTATTACATTACATGCATTCTCTTGCATCAATCAAAGTGCCCCGTAAAAAAAAGCATAAACCAAAGTATAAAGCTCAACATTTTAAATATATATTTATATAATAACTTAGGGCCTGTTTGTTAAATCTGAAATCCGAAGTCTGAATCTGAAATCTCAATCTGAAGTCGGAAAACTAATAGTGAATCTAGAATAACTTGTTTGTTAGCTAATGTCTGAAATGTTTAAAATATATTAATTTAACACATTTACCCATATGAAACAATTGTGATTGAATCCCTACCTTTAAAAACTCCATGAATTTCACTGAAATGTTTATTTGTCATCCAACCTATTGAAAATGTCACAAACAGCTAGATGATGAAATGACACAAATATCGACATGATCCAAAGATTTTGTGGCCCAAAAGAATTTTTAAATGGTCAATCACCATTGTTTCCTATACAAAGGTCCATCTAAGATTTGAAGCTAATTTATTTTTTGGATCATGCCCTAAAATAAGCCTTCAATAAGTTGATATTTGTTTTTCCCTTCAATCCAGGTCTGTATGACCTAATCAACAGGTTTGAGGTCAAATAAACATTACAGTGGTCACTAAGAGATTTTTTATGGTGGGCGCTTAATTACTATTGTTTTCCTTTGTTGTGGTCCACCTGAGATTTATATATGCCTCATTTTTTATATCAATGATCTATTAAAAGATCTGGAAAAATGGATGAATGGCGTAGATGAAACACATACATCATGGTGGGCCCACGGAGCACCAACCACTAGCCACCCGGCTAGTGGCACCGTCACTGGCCAAACCACGTCCCCAGGTGTGAGCTAGATTTCATGGGAAAGCCTTTCCTAGGAAGTCCACCACTAGAAATCTAGGTGGGGCCCACCGTGATGTTTGTGTGAAATCCACCCCGTCCATCTATTTTGTGAGATCATTTTAGGACATAGTGCTAAAAATGAGTCGTATCCAATACTCAAATGGGCTGAAAATGTGAGGATTGGACGCCCATAATTAAAATATTCGTGAGGCCACAGAAGTTTTCAATCATGCTAATATTTGTGGTTTGAGTTCATCTCACTAGGAATGACACTATGAACGGTATTGATGGCATGGAAACATCACTATTGACCCCGGGGAGGTTTCAACGATAGGAATTTTCCTACCCACCTTATCCTTTAGTGTGGCCCACTTTAGTCTTCTATCCTCCTCATTTTTTGTCTCGAGTCCTAAAATGATCTCAAAAAACGGATGGAGAGATTAGATTTATCACAAACATAATGGTGGGCTCCACCTAAGATTTCAACGCAAAAACTTCCTGCAAAAGGCATTTGCACATAATTGGCACCCCAAATCTGGGAGGGGATTACGTACTACCCCACCAAGATCTACCTAAATATGGACAATTAAGGTCTTTGTGGAGCCGACCATGATATATATGTTTTATTCATACCGTCCATTCATTTTTTTCATATTATTTTAGAAATCAAGACAAAAAACAAGGCAAATCTAAGGCTTAAGTGGGCCACACTACAAGAAACTGTGGGAATTGGGTGCCTATCATTGAAAACTTATAGGGGCCACATAAGCTGATTTTTGTGTTTTTCCTTCATCCAGGTCTGTGTGACCTTATAAAGAGA
Organism: Magnolia changhungtana; assembly: GCA_030180095.1. Lineage (NCBI taxonomy): Eukaryota > Viridiplantae > Streptophyta > Magnoliopsida > Magnoliales > Magnoliaceae > Magnolia > Magnolia changhungtana. The sequence goes on along the minus strand of JASAUF010000200.1, from coordinate 1,203,857 downwards.
TTTGATGGCAAATAAGCTTTACGGTGGACATTAGGAATGTTTAAACGGTAGTCGTTCCTGTCCCACTACTTTATGTGGTGTGGTTGACTTGAGCTTTGGATGTGCATCTTTTTTTGGATCATGCTTTAGAATGATATAGAAAAGTTGATGGGCGGTGTGGATCTAACACATAAATCATGGTGGGCTCAGAGAAGTGCCTCATGTCAAAAGTTGGGATGTGTGTAACGCAAGGGAGAAAATCTTTGTCGCAAAGGACAATTTTGGATTTTTAAAAAAATAATAATCACGGAGCGCATTCTTGATTCCCCATTAAGCTAGACTCCTATCACAGAAAAATTTTGGCATAAAATGGTGGAGCGCTTTCCTTCTTCCGCGATAACAAACACCACTAAACATGGAACATTTTCCAAATTCCGCGTTAAGTACAAAAATTCAGCTTTAACAAACAGGCCCTTAATCAACACTAAAGGTATAGAACCAACATTTTAGGTCAATAAAAATAGCAATCAGGATCACAAATGACCCACAATCCAGATCACATGACTCGGAACAGAAAATATAGGGGGATCGGCAATTGAGGTAACTTTGTTCTAACCCCCTAAAGGTAAATTGACATATTCATAAGGTAAGCTTTCCTTCTGATCTCTCCACTATCGAGTGCAAACTTATACCTTCATAAGGAAAGATACCATCGTGAGGAAGTGTTACAAGTACCAGCACTCTCAAATCTAGTAAACATGGCTAACAATATAAAAAGTGGAGATCACATCTACTTTAGACAGTTTGGGTTATATTGCTACTCATTAGCATAAAGGTAGATGTGTCAAAAACAAAATTTTGATAGAACATGCATCAACATACATGATTTAACATGTACAAGTTCAATCCTATTCGTCAGTGATAATATCATTAACATTAGAATGGAGCAGCTGATTCTTTTCTCTTGTTTTTTTGCTACTGTAATTACCACACTAAGAGAGAGTTTTGAGTATATTCAAACAAAATTGCGTGAACAAAAGCCAAAGAAAATGCACTCTAATTGCTCCTAACATGACGCAGGGATGAACGTGATGAGGATAAATACTCTGAATCCACGGAGCTTCTCTGGACTCCTCACAGAGACTTCTCGAATCCACGAGAAAAGAAAGCAGAAAAATAGAAATAAATTCTAATAAATTCGGAACTGATTAATTGATGACTAAAAACGAGTTCACAACCCTTTAAATAGGGGTACCAATCAATGGGAAAGAAATCGGAATCAAACTACAACTAGAACTCCTAGAATCCGCGACTTACTGTAAATAGTAAACTTACTATTTATAGACGGTCGTAATGTCTACTAGTGCGCAAGGTTTTCGGCCAAAAATAGTAAGTGTCCTATTTGGCTTCACCAAACCGTTCTCCTAATTATTCTAAGCTCTTTTCATGTTGGGCGCAACTCCTAAAGCCCGACGGATGAAGAGTTATAATCAAACTAAAACTTACTATTTATAGTAAAAACGAAATTAAAGCAGGGAAACGACCGTCGATCCAGGGGTTTTCGCAATTCCGGGAGTCGCAACCCAGCTTAGCTGGGTTGGTTGGCTAAAGTAGCTCGTTCTACCCCAAAATCATATATTTTACGGCAGCTAACTCATTCCAGATTGTGAGATACGCCTGATCTAAGGTCCGACGGTCCGGATCACTTCTGTAGTCGACCGGGCCTTTTCTGATACATCTTGGCCATGAAACTGTCCGCGACCCGCTCTACATCATAACATTTTCATCAAATACATGAAACTCAATCATTGTTTATGTCTGTTTGGTTTTCCAATTACAACCATAAATGGTTGTAAATGGGTCATGATTATTTACTCGTGTAATTCAGTGGTCACATCACATACATTTGACTATAATGATGATTTTGATATGTTGTTTGTTTCAGCTGAAATAACTGTAAAAATGGTGGTTTTGTAATGTGAAAATGAAATGATTACATTTTACTTTACCTCCTTTCACAAGTGTATTTGACTCTCGATCGAGAAGCCATAATTTCTTATTAACCAAACACCTATAAATGATACTGGTGGCTCATTTACCTTGCATTTCATAGATATCAAACAGGCCCAAAAGATGAGCTTTTCTCGCAAAAAACAAAGCAATTCGAATACAGGCTCACCAATGCTGAGTTCAAGAATCCACCCGACCGCTTATCTGGCGACCCAAACTCCACCTCGTTCTCAAGCATCTTCTCATATGGAGTCTTTATATCAGTCGGACGAGTAGTTGTATACACAATCCGCTTCGTTGGGGCCACGCTCCTAATCAATGACTCAGCTTCCTGAGACCTGCTCTCACTCTCTGCACTCGCACCCGCACCCACACCCACACCCGTGTCCTGTTTCAACCGGAACATGATATGAACCCCATCGACCTCCACCTTCTGCACCTGATTGTTGTTGATCTTGCTCAAGAAATCGCTATATGGGACACTCACGTGCGTCGTCGGGACCCGCGGCTCCGACCCCGGCAACGGGATCCCGGGCCGCAGCAAACGCATCGCAAACATAACAATCCCGAGCTGCAGGAGCAGGACGCCAATCTCCTGTGCCTGAATTATCGGCTGCCACTGCCATTTCCGCTTCTTCCACCAGCCCCCGCCCTTCTCCCGCCGAGGCGAGGACGATGACGACGGGGCCGGCGGAGGCGTTGCCGACTTGCTGGCATTCTTGTTCTCGCCGCCATCGCCCTTATCAGCCGTCGAATCCCCGTCCTGCTCACGAGAGCCGTTGGATCGAATCCGACGGTCCCGATGCCTCTGATTCTTGAGAAACCCTCCCCAAATATCGAAATCGGAATTTATAGAGATCTTGGATTGATTGTAGAAGGCAACCAGAGAAATCGATCGGGAATTTCTGATTGGGTGGGAGGATTTCAGCGGAATGGAGCACGGCCGGTCGTGGAAGAAGGGCAGTCTTGTAAATTTGGTGAGATTGCGGGTCGAATTTGGGGAGATCTTGTGTGGTGTTAGAGATTGCAGAGACTCGATTGCTGTCATTTCTGAAATCCAAGGGCGAGAGAGTTAGAGAGAGAGAGAGAGAGAGAGAGAGAGAGAGTATTACGTATATACAGATGTAAGCATGGGAGCTTGCCGAGAGAGGATGTGGGAGAGGAGAGGCGGAAGAGGATAAGAGGATCATCAAAAATATGTACTCGGCCCGCGGCTTCCAATGGTGTACGCGGGTTTTAATTTCTTACAAGTGGGGCCCACTGTGAGTAATCCACACCATTCAAGCGGATTGGATGGTGACCCAACACCTGCTGGGCCCACATCCCCAACGTGATTGTTGGCTTTCGTTTTGTTTCCTGTCACGTGTGTAACGTGTGTGCGGTGAAAATTAAGAGTTGTTCCCTTAGCTAAATTAGGATAAGGATGGGTTTTTTCTTTTTTTTAAATGATTAACTTCGAAATAAGCTTACCAGATTATGTGAAAATAAGATTACCATATTGTCTGCAAATGAAATGTTGGGTTCTTCTTTACAAAATAAGTTGATTTTTCACTAAAGAATTATTTAGAATATACTAGTACAATGAAACGGAAGGAAAAACTCTTAATACAGTATTAGAGTTAAGTATAAGTATGCATCTCTTAAAATTACCACGTGATATTTTAGATAAAGGATCAATTAAATATACGCATTATTGATATTTGATTACCGCTTTTATAAAGATAAATTGAAATAAAGTAAATTGATATATTACTTTAATTTAATTGGTGTGAGACTTTTACTTGCTAAAATTTTCTATTATTTATAAATTTCTTCTGTAACTTCTTATTTTTGAATACTTCTTTCATTATTTCAGCGGTTATAATAGT
>JASAUF010000199.1:0-32669 GCA_030180095.1 Magnolia changhungtana | reverse complement strand
GAAAGCGGACACTACAAGAAACATCACTTTTAGCAACGACCATTTTCGTCGCTAAACGTCAAATTTAGCGACTAAAACTGTTTAACGACGATAGTTTTGTCGCTAAAATAAATGCGCTAAAAGACCGATGTCAAGACTTTTAGCGGTAATCAAATAGCTAAATGTGCAATTTTTAATGACGAATATTCGTCATTAAGCAGGTCTTTATGACGAAAATATTGACGCTAAAACTTAGGTACTCTTTAGCGACAATTACCGCCATAAAAAAATTATGACGAAAATTACTGTAATATTGAACTTTTAGCATCGAAAAGTTCAGCGTAAAAAGCAATAACAACAACGTGGCTGTTATGGCATAAACAAATTCTGACGACTTTTAGCCGTGAAACAGTATCGTATGCTTCTTGACGACGTGTATTGTAGTCATATTTCTCTGGCAAAAGCGCTTTCCCGACATTTAACATCAAAATGTTTAACGCCGTAAAAAATGCGAACCTTCCGAATATTTATAGCGGTAAAAATATGACCGACTTTTAGCAAATCCTGCATGGAAGAGACTTGTATTGAAATGATCGCCATTGAAAAATTCACGCCTTTTATCTGCCGCAAGTTCGCCCTATAAAAAAAGTTATGACCACTGAAAATTTTAATAGCTTAACAAAAGACAACTTTTAAACTTTGTATAAAATTGACGACACCTTGTATGACGAAATCATTCGCCTTAAAAAAATTTCAAACACCTTTAGCGTGAAAAAATTTAAGCACCATAAAAAAATATCGACGGACTTTTATGACATTTTTACTTGAACGTGAAAACATTCGATGACTTTAGCAGTAGCGTTCCGATGAAAAATTAAGTTTTTAGCGTGAAAAATTTAGCCGCCACGATAAATTCAAAATTTTATGCTTGACAAAAAGTTTAATAGCGAAATATAATTTCAAATTTTGTGGTGAAAAATGTTACATGCCGCTAAAAAAATTTACTTGTGAAAATGTTCATTTGCGAAAATCTCGTTCACTATTAGCAATGACAATTTTAAATCCATAATAAAGATCTGTTCTTTTAATGTCTGGCTAGAATTCACACAAAATTCATTTGATAAACTTTTGTTATCATCATATTCATCATAATATACACACATTATATAATATATTTTCATCATATTCGCATTCACATCTGAATAAACCCAAACATAAAACACTGTTCATTCAATTACGTTCATTCACACATTAATACATATAAACTTAACATAATAAACAAATATACAAAAAATCACAAAGATGAAGCGGAGTGGTGGAGCATCGGTGGGTAAACGTGCTGGGTGAAAGCCTCGCTTACATACGCATCATCAGTAAGCTCATGATCCACAGGATCTCCTCTGTCTCTCTCTCTGCTCCTCCCTACTGCCTACACTGGGTGATCCTCATCCTCTTCCTCTCGCCTGTCGCTCATCTCCTCTCTGCCTATGTCTGCCTGACTCCTCCATCATCTTCCTCTCTGCTCACTCCCTACCTTGTCCGGTGATCTTTGATGTCGTGACGACGACCCGTGAAGCTGCCCGTTGAACCTCTCTCTGCGGTGATCTGAGCTCGACGTACGGCGCTCTCGCCAACGGCAGATGGATCGGCCCAGGAGAGGCGGCTCTGGCAGGTGCCATGAGCTTGCCCAGCACCATGGCCAAACCCACGCACATATCCAGGTGATCGGGTGCCAGGCTTTTGCACGACTCATGATCTACGGCTCACTCGGCCCAAGTACCATCGAGTGGGCGTAGCTTATAAGTGTTCATCTCCTCTATGTAATAAAAACATATGAGATTTTCTTAATAAATGACATGATTATAATTTAATACAATTAAATTATACAATGTAAATTTTACCCAAATCTACGGTGGCTCCTGGATGTACCACAAGATCCGTCGTCTGTAGACAATAGGTCCCTTTGTGAAGTCTCTTGGTCCAGGGCTCTACGGCCCGATGTGCCAGATCTTCATTGCCTGTAATCAGAAAGAATAATAGAGTTAATATAAATGCATGGAAAGAATATATAAACGTAATAATAACTTGATGCCTTTCTTACCATGTCGAAGTGTGAAATTAAATGCAATTGACTTTGAACAGCTACATGGTTCTCTAACTTTCTGTTGTCGAATTTATTTTGCTCTTTTTAGAACACATTATTCTGTAATACATTGTTATTAATTACGGAAATTAATTATTATTAAGATATCGTAAATATGTAAATATTACGAAAAGAATCGAACCGAAAACCTATCACAGGTATCACGCCGATCCTCATCGGTCACGTCTGTGGTCACGAACACACGGCCTCCTCGTGGCTCCACGCAAACATGTGCCGGTGTAACCTAGTGCGGTAATCCTTAAACCGCTCCTTTATCATGTAAATCGACGGCATGGGAGATGTGCTTGAACACTCGAATAAAGTCAAATTTATCCATAACGGTTTGTAAATAATAGATTAAGACAATAAATTTATTAAGAAAATAACTTAGCAAGTAAGTGAACATTTATAAAATAAATTTTTATTTGACTAAAATTTACTGGCAAGGCGACGGATGAAGCTGCATGGAGACATCATCATCACGTCTCTCCAACGAGGGGTGGTGGGGAATGGGGATTCGGCATGAGACCATGAGCCTCGCGGCAACTCACTCATGGCATTGTTCCCAACATGGTCTAATGCGGTCTGTGGGAGCTCTCATGTCACCCCTACCCTCTTGTAAGTCGTCGCTACAAAGTAACCGCATAGCGTGGGTCACGTCCCATCGCCCAGAATTTGAGATTAAATGACATTGTTGGTACCCATAGCCCAGTATGTGAAAGTACTAAGCATAAAACGAGAAATCATTAAAAGAAATATGTCCTAAACTTACCATGCATGGTGCACAGTGTATATGCCCCCATTGAAGGATGGAGACACTGCGATGCTGATATGCTGGCAACGATACTTTAGCTCCCGTCGCATCATCGGTGAGATCCGGTACACGTAACCGAGCGTACTCTCACGGGTGCCATGCTTTGAATATGTCACCAAAACTACGAAATTTAAACAATGTGAATACAAGTAGAATGTACTAAGAAACGTTATCTAGATAGTGTTAATGGTATAATGCATTTGTGTTGTATGCTAGGACAGATGAATACAAATATGATTAGACCATTTACAACTATAATACGAAGCATAATATAATAAAAGTCATAGCCAAACTTTAATTTATAACCATTGGAAATTCAATTACACATTGTCATTGTTGTATTAAATACACATATTTGTTGTAATACGAAACAACTATGAGGATAAACTACTCAGAAGTACTCCACTGCGTAAGTCATCGTATGCTTGATGTGTGTCATCCTGTGTAAAGCATTAGACATTTTTATAGCTAACATAGACGAGTCACAATAGGATAAATCGGTCCATCGAGACTCAGATTTGAAGATGTGCAAGTGAGAGAGTCGCATCTTAGTATCTCGTTTCTTACGGTTATATGTCTCCGTCGACTGCTGGAATTTTTAGAGATTGTGTAATCTTTAAAATCCACGAGGTGAAGTCGTCGATATATTCCACTCTGCACTCATCGGCCGGTGGGATGTCTCTATGGCCTACCGAGGAGAGACGGGACAGAAACGTCCATACTGCATGACAGTGATGAAATACGTTGCGTGCGCCAACATGCTCCGAATTTGAGGATGACATGATCGAAATTATCTCAGCGTAAATGTGAATTATAAACAGAAGTCGATAAAGGAATTAATGCGTGACTTGTAATTTTCGTGTATACATGGAATACATAAATTATTTGAATTGAAAAATGACATGTAAATCATGTGTACATTTAATAATCGTCAAGTATATCACTGTCGCTTAGGAGCTTTTATTTCTTCTTCACCATCACTTGCTCATTTGATTAGTATTTCCCTCCCTCATAGTCTCCAAACGTTGTCATCGATGAGGCTGTGTCATCTCACAACAATGTGTTGTATTAATGGGGCATCCCAGCATGATCGGAGGTGCTTTGTCCATCTCTGTCTGGTGCACCACGCCAATGTGAATACTTGAATCAGTCCACATGTCCCCCTAGATGGCATGTCTTCTTGATATGCTTGTTCAGCCCTAGGCAGTGTCATTTCCCCCGAATCCTCACTATCTTCAACCACGAGTACGGGAACGTCGAATACGTTCCTGGGCTTTATTTTTACGCACCACGTGTACGAGAGCACCCCAACCCAGTGTGTCGGCCCGAGGTAAAATACTTGTTGACTGGTAGCGGGACAAATGGAGTGGAGTCCTTAAACCACTTCGAGATAAATTTACGCTCGTAAGTAGTTGTCGATACGTATTCCCGATTTCTTATTTCCAATGTCCCTGATCACACATCTAAATAAGTACCTTCGCTTTCTGCGTCTGATAACTCATTTCAAATATCGATTAATCTTATAAAAGTCAATTTAAATCCTCCTCATTTGTTCCTTTACACAACTACCCATTTATTTTTCGTGAAAGGTCTTGTTCTTCTCACGTTCTTCGGTGTGGGCAGAATCTCATTGACAATACGAACTGTATGTTTTCGTGGTCTTGTTCTTCTCACGTTCTTCGGGTGTGGTCCATATCCCGAAATCTCATTGACAATACGAAACGTTTTGTATATCTAGATACACGCTCTTATCGGCCTTCCAGGTCCCAGTCTAGCCGATGAGTGGTAAAAATAGTGCATCGTGACTACACATCTGTCTCATTGGTGCTAGCAATGCTTGGAAGATGCGCAAAACGTCTTTATCTATTATCATGTACAAAATATAATTGTTTTAGTGATTTTCTTAGGTTGAAATAATAAACTGCATATACAATGCGGAAATTCTTTCAAGTGTGGTGAGTCCCTCTCGATAATCCACATGTGAAAATCTTACACGTTCGGCAACCATATGATTCATATTTCAGGAAGAATATGCAATGATCTGAGGAAGGGCATTAGACACATCTTTTCAGATCATAATTTGTAGGAATATGTTTGGCCTTAATTTGGACTTCATCTCGTCTATGTGTTCACTACACATAAATGCTCGCACGTCATCGAAGAAACATTATCTGTAGATCATCGCATGTAGGAATTATAATAATCGAGGAAGACTTACTCCCTCTTCTTAAGTATGACTCTATTTCTTCATCACATGGTGTGGCACACACATACCATCGATCGCCTTTCTTGCTAGATCCCTCGGAAGGTCCATGGCTCTTGGGCGTTTTTTTACACCATGCTGATAATGGGGATCTCAATGCCACAGGACGAATGACGTTTTGTGCAAATGGATATTGTCACAAGATATGAGTCCTTGTTCATCTGCTCCCACCTTGCCCTTCATCGGTCATTCCAGTCTTCTCGGTTGAATCTGATCTCCTTCATGCCACGAAGATACATGGAGCAAAATGTAAGGCACTCATTATGGATTAAAACTATCACTTGCAAGACCTAGTCGAATGTACGCTTTACTTGTCTCGGGCCTTCCCATGGTCGTGCCTTGTATTCCCTTACAAATTGTTTACGAGTGTGTGAAGGTATCTTATACGGGATGTATCCACAAAACCAACACATGTTTCGGCATATGCTCTTTTCAGTATGAAAAACATGAATATATGCGAGTTTATGGAATGAAAAAAAAAGCATTTCAAATGCGAGTTCTGCCACCTTTAAACGATGGATACATCTTCAACGATATTGTCTTGGGCACCATGAGTTGCGCTTCGCCTCGTGCGGTAAATGAATATCGCTAGGTGTACCATGACATCCCGAAAAATGCGGTGGAAATATTCTTTCAAGTTTGCAAAGGATTATGGCAATGTCCCTCTCCAGGTCTTTTAATAACATCCACATTCAACGATTTTGAACACAAATCCTTAAAGAATATCCCAGTTCAATCGGCGTCGCTTCGCATCGTATCCTTACTCGAGAATCCGGTTATGAATACGCTGGCCGGCGATAGGCGTTGCGAAGGACGTGACAATCATGACTTTTCATTCTGTTACACTTACAATAGTGTAGTTTACACGCTCTTCCGAGATATGTTTGACGCATACCCATCGGGTTTAAACTTCACCGATCTCAACCATTCCACATTAAACGCTTTCTCTCTAGTTTGGTCAACGCGTGTAGCAGGCTTGGTATAGTATACGAATTTCCATGTGGTTGCAAGTGTAACTCTTTCCTTAAACCCATTTCTTGTAGATCGATCGAGCCTTGAAAGCTTGTCTTTTGTTTTCTTCTCTATATTCATCAACATTAGAAGACATTGTCATATATTTTCTCAATATGCATGACATCAAGTTGTGTCATAATTTAGATCCTCGAATAAGGCAACTTCAAAAAAGATGCTCTTTTTCCTCAAGTTATAGTCAATACGTACGTTTCCTCTTCTTCAAGTGCGATGCCTTACCAAATCTAACTTCTCCAATGTTACTCGGTTGTTTGCATCACATCTTCTCCAGATAGCTCTTTCGGGGGTGGCCTATGATCTTGTTTGCCATCGAAGATCATACGTCTTCCCTAGAGTTTGAACTATGATCGCTCGGAAGGAAGCGAGGTCATAGATGGCCCATATAACACGTTTTCTACCATGCTTTCAATGACAATGAACAAGTCTCAATACCACATGTAGGACAAGCCAACTTGCCCTTCGTGCTCCACCCAGATAAATTTTCATATGCGGGAAAGTCATTTATTGTCCACAAGACAGCATCGTTACATGCAATCGAAATATAGCTGTCATTGCAAATGTATCATACGTGTGTACACCTTGACTCCACAACTTTGGTTTAACTCATCTACTAAATAGGTCGCATAGTACACATCAATGTCATTCCCCTAGGTGACAGGCAGGGTCCTTCAGGGAATAAGCAATGACATCATGAAAAATGACTCCTTCATACACAACCAAGGAGGTAGGGGTGTAGGGCCTCGAAGTACCACTTTAGAAACTACATAACTTGTACTGAGCTACTCATATTACCAAATGGATTAAAACCATCACTTGCAAGACCTAGTCGAACATTACGAGAATCCTATGCCAAACTTGAGTCATGTTGCTTGTCAAAATTTTGCCAAAAATCGGCTTCGAGTCCGCCGTGCGTTTGAGGAGTGCCTCGATGTACTATCATCATGAACGCGTTTCTCCTTATGCCACCTCATATCTTCACCCTCGGATTAGTCTTACGAGAATTCATAAACAATCTTTGCAATCTTGGTTTCGATAGAAGTACCTTAACACCTTTTGCGGGATGTTCTTATCCACTGGATTTGCCATACTTCCACCTAGACTCTCACATTCTTGACACTCTTGACAGCATCCTTATGCTCTTTTCAGATATAATAAACAATCATTTATACATGCATGTATGAGTTCATATCGAAGGCCCAAGTCTCGCATCAAGGATTTTGCCTCGTAATGGGACTTAGGCAATGTCTCACCGTCCTGCAATGCTTCTTTCAACAACTCTAGCAACATGTTGAAATGATTTGTTACTCCAACGATTTATTGTCTTCAAATGAAGTAACTTTGTAAGAAAATTCAACTTGGAGAAGTTCTTACCCTGGGATAAAGTGGACGTTAGCATCCCTCAACAACTTACTAAACTTTTTGCTGATTCGACATCACCATTGGAGGTTTGGTAAAGGGAATATCTTGGCTCTTTGTGTTGCTACAAAAATCGGTATCCGCATGTTGTTCCCCTAAACACATCCTCTATGATATCTTGCATTTTAGTCAACGTCTTCATCCTCATCATCATGACACTGATTGGATCAGCAATGACTTCGATGGGCTCATGCTCTATGGTGTCATATCTTCACCATGATAGATCCACCAAGTGTAACCCTATGTCAATCCCAACTATGAACAAATCGTCCTCTACTTTGTCTAAAGTCTTAAATATTATGTTCTTGCATTTTCGACATGGACACCTAATCTTGTTATTCCTTGAATCGCAGATTACAGCGTAAATTCCATGAACTCTTCAACCCCTTGTTTATACTCTATTAGCAGGCCAAACTTACCTAGTTCTTTAGCTCGCATCGGTCATGGTGGTATGGGACTCTTGTCCATGTCTACTTGATAAGGTGATGAATGAAAAAGAGTGGCCATGAGCATGATACTAAGATGAGGTTTATTTGGAAATAGCTTGGATTTAAGATTAGGTACTAAGTTATATAGTTTGCTTGTTTAGGTTATATTATATGTTTCATACTCATCATGGATATGATAATAGGTGATAGTTTGGGTTTATAACTTTTAAGGTAATATAGGTTTAGTTTAGGCATATTGGTTCAGGTTAGGATACTCACTCCCGTTAGGTTTAAGGCAATCTGTGAGTTAAGGAGATGGCGATTTGTGAAGTTTAGGTTAGGGTTCTAGAATTGAGAATTTAGGTTGAGTCATTGAAGGTTTATGTAGCGGGAACTATGGGTTATAGGTTTTTAGGTTAGGTATAGGTTGTCTATGAATAGGTTATAAATAGTGTAGGAACTTCATAGGTTTAGGGTTGGTCTAAGGTTCTGGTTATAGGTTTAGGTTAACTGTATCCTGCAGGTATGATATGTTGTTTTAGGCTTATATCTCATTCGGTGTTGGGAGCTACTCGTCTGGAGTAGAGCCATTAAATCATCATTCAGGTTGTGTTTATAGGTGAAATTGGTTAGGTTCGAGTTATAGGTTTTAGGTTACAGGTTTATTTTTAGAGGAATTAAGTTTTTTAGGTTTTAAGGTTATAGGTTTAGGTTGGATTATAGGTTATAGGTTTAGGTTAAGGTTGATTTCGGGTTGTTTAGGTTATAGGTTTATAGGGTTATAGGATTAGGTTAGGTTTAGGTTTAGGGATTTGAGAATAGGTTAAGAGTTTAGGGTTTAGGGATAAGGTTAAAGTTGTAAGTTTAGGTCATAGGTTAAGGTTATAGGTTTAGGTTAGGTTGAGGATTTATAGGTTATAGCTTTGGGAATGGTTAAGGTTGAGGCATTGGAAATCGGGTTGGGGTTCGGGATCGGGTTTGAGGGGTTTTCATGTTTAGGCTTGGGTTTAGGGTAGGGAAGTTGAGATTGGGATTAGGTGTAGGTTTAGGTTTAGGGATTTGAGAATAGGTTAAGGTTTGGTTAGGTTATAGGTTTATAAGTTTAGGCTTTGGTTATTAGGATAGGAGGTTAAGGTTGTAGTTTATGTTTGTCATAGGTTAAGGTTAGGTAGAGTTTAGGTTAGAGTTTAGGTTTATAATAGGTGTATAGGTTTATAGCTTTGGGAATTGAGAATAGGTTAAGGTTGAGGCATTGGAAATCGGGTTGGGGTTCGGGATCGGGTTTGAGGCTTGGGTTTTCATGTTTAGGCTTGGGTTTAGGGTAGGGAGTTGAGATTGGGATTAGGTGTAGGTTTAGGTTTAGGGATTTGAGAATAGGTTAAGGTTTAGATAATAGGTTTAGGCTTTAGGTTTAGGTTATATGGTTAAGTTGGGTCTAGGTTGGTTATACTGGAGTTGGGTTTATGGAATAGGTTATAGGTTGTTTGGGTTTGAGTTTAGGTTGAGGCATAGAAGGCTTAAGTCTGTTGTTTAGGGTTTTTAGGGATTTGAGAATAGTTTGGGTTTAGATAATAAGGTTATAGGTTATAGTTTAGGTCTTTGGTTATGAATTGAGGAATAGGTTATAGGTTCGAGGCATTGAGAAATCGGGTTGGGGTATCGGGTTTAGGCTTGGTTTTCATGTTTAGGCTTGGTTTAGGGTTAGGTTTAGTTGAGATTGGGATTAGGTGTAGGTTTAGGTTTAGGGATTTGAGAATAGGTTTAGGTTAAGGTTTAGGATAATAGGTTATAGGTTTCGGGTTGGGGTTCGGTTTTAGGTTTGGAATTTCATAAGTTTAGTTTAGGTTGTGTAGGTTTAGTTTAGGTTTGATAGAGTTAAGGTTATAGGTTTAGGTTAGGTTGAGGATTTAGGTTATAGGTTATAGGTTATAGGATAAGGTTATAGGTTGCAGCTTTGGGAATTGAGAATAGGTTAGGTTAAGGTTTGAGGCATTGGAAATCGGGTTGGGGTTCGGGATCGGGTTTGGGCTTGGGTTTTCATGTTTGGAGGCTTTGGTTTAGGGTAGGGAGTTGAGATTGGGATTAGGTGTAGGTTTAGGTTTAGGGATTTGAGAATAGGTTAAGGTTTAGATAATAGGTTTAGGCTTTGGTTTTAGGATAAGGTTAAGGTTGTGGTTAGGTCATAGGTTAAGTTTATAGGTTTAGGTTAGGTTTAGGATAAGGTTATAGGTTATAGCTTTGGAAATTGAGAATAGGTTAAGGTTGAGGCATTGGAAATCGGGTTGGGGTTCGGGAAACGGGTTTAGGCAGGTTTTCATGTTTAGAGCTTTGGTTTAGGAGTAGGAAGTTGGGGTGGGATTAGGTGTAGGATTTAGGTTTAGGGATTTGAGAATAGGTTAAGGTTTAGATAATAGGTGTAGGTTTTGGTTTAGGATAAGGTTAAGGTTGTAGTTTAGGTCATAGGTTAAGGTTATGGGTTCCCAGGTTAGGTTGAGGATAAGGTTATAGGTTATAGCTTTGGGAATTGAGAGGGTTAAGGTTGAGGCATTGGAAATCGGGTTGGAGTTCGGGATCGGGTTTAGTCAGGTTTTCATGTTTCGGCTTGGGTTTAGGGTGAAGGAGTTGAGATTGGGATTAAGTGTGAAGTTTAGGTTTAGGGATTTGAGAAATAGAGTTAAGGTTTAGATAATGAGATCTAGGCTTTTGGTTTTAGGATAAGGTTAAGGTTGTAAGTTTAGGTCATAGGTTAAGGATTATAGGTTTAGGTTAGGTTTAGGAATAAGGTTATAGGTTATAGCTTTGGGAGAGAATAGGTTGAGTTGAGGCATTGTAAATCGGGTTGGGAGTTCGGAATCGGGTTTAGACTTGGGTTTCATGTTTAAACAGGTTTAGGGTAGGGAGGTTGAGATGGGGATTAGGAAGTTGATTTGAGAATAGGTTAAGGTTTAGATAATAGGTGTAGGTTTTGGTTTTTAGGATTAAGGTTGTAAGGGTCATTTAGGTTTAGGGATTTGAATTGAGAGGGTTAGGTTAAGGTTTAGACTTCGGGATCAGGTTGAAACTTTTTTCATGTTTAGGCTTTAGGATAAGAGTTAAGGTTGGTGTAGGTTTAGGTTTAGGGATTTGAGTCATAGGTTAAGGTTATAGGTTTAGGTTAAGAGTTTTAGGATAAGGTTATTGTAAGTTTGGGTCATAGGTTATATAGGTTTAGGTTAGGTTTAGAAATAGCTTTGGAAATTAAGAGTTGAGGTTGAGGCATTGGAAATCGGGTTGGGGTTCGGAGATAGGGTTTGAAGCTTGGTTTCATGTTTAGTCTTTGGGTTTAGGTAGGGAGTTGAGATTGGGATTAGGTGTAAGGTTTAGGTTTTGGGATTTGAGAATAGGTTAAGGTTTAGATAATAGGTGTAGGCTTTAGTTTAGGATAAAGGATTAAGGTTGTAAGATTTAGGTCTTAGGTTAAGGTTATAGGTTTAGAGTTAGGTTTAGGAATAAGGTTTCAAATAGGTTATTAGAATTGAGAATAAGTTAAGGTGAGAGCATTTGGAAATCGGGTTAGGGTTCGGAGATCGGGTTTAAACTTAGGTTTTCATGTTTAGTGCTTTGGTTTAGGGTAGGGAGATGAGATTGGGATTAGGTGTAGGTTTAGGTTTAGGGATTTGAGAATAGGTTAAGGTTTAGAGTAATAGGTTTTTGGTTTTAGGATTTAGGAGTTAGGGTTAGGTTATAGGTTATTAGGTTGAGGATAGGTTTAGAATTGAGAATGGAGTTTAGGTTATAGGTTTTAGGGATGTTTAGTCTTTGGTTTAGGGTAGGGAGTTGAGATTGGGATTAGGTGTGAGGTTTAGGTTTAGGGATTTGAGAATAGAGTTAAGGTTTAGGTAATAGGTTTTAGTTTAGGGTTAGGAGTTAGGTTATAGGTTATAGGTTATAGGTTTAGGATAAGGTTATAGGTTATAGAGAAATGGTTAAGGTTTAGGTTATAGGTTTTCATGTTTAGTCTTTGGTTTAGGGTAGGGAGTTGAAGGGATTGGAATTTAGGTGTAGGTTTAGGTTTTAGGGATTATGAGAATAAGGTTAAGGTTTAAGGTTATAGGTTTTAGGTTTAGGGTTAGGAGTTGAGGTTGTAAATAGGGTTATAAGTTATAAGTTTAGGGAGTTGAGAATAGGTTTAGGTTATAGGTTTAGGGATTTGAGAGGTTATAATGAGTGTAGGATTTAGAGTTAAGTAAGTGGAGTCCACTGCAAAGGTCTGAGATATAAACACGAGCTGTCCAAATCCGGTTGGGGTTCTTCGGGTTTAGCCTTGGGTTTTTCAATGTTTAGGCTTTGTCCAGGGTGAAGGGAAATTGGGATTAGAGGTTCTATCATTAGGTCATAGAATAGGTTCCCACCTTCCGGGGACCCAGCTCTTAGGATAAAGGCCTCGGTTGTAAGTTTAGGTCATCCAGGTTAAGGTCTGCTCCCCGTTAGGTCTCGAGCAAATAGCGAAGATATAAACACGGCTTGGTCGAATCGGAGTGGCTTGGGCCCTTCGATCTTTGTCCAGGGTAGGAAATGGACTAGGTGTGGGGGTTTTGAAACTTCATCATAGTCATAACAACGGTTCCCACCTTAGGAGGTTACCCCAGCTCTTCAGGATAAACTCAGAATTGACCAGCACATCCCGGTCATGCTCAGACCTTTAATCTCGAGCAAATTTAGGTTTAGGGATTTGAGCATAATCACGGCTGTCCAGGTTTAGGGTTAAGGTTATAGGTTATAGGTTATAGGTTTGAGGAATTGAGAATGGCCCTTCATGTTTGGTCTTTGGTTTATGTTGGGATTATAGGAAATGGAATAAGCCGGAGCTAAGGTCATCATGGTCATATACGTTATAGGTTATAGGTTTAGGGAAGTGATAATGGGTTTAGGTTATAGGTTTGGGGTTATAGGTTTAGGTTAAGAGTGTGGTCGGTTCCCAAATGGCACCTTCCAATCTTGGGGAAATGAAACCTTCAGCTCTTCCCACCTTCCAGGGACCCACTCTTAGGATAGCTCCAGATGCGCACTCACAGGTCTTGCTCATTAATCTCGGGCCAATACCATCGAATCTTCGATCTTGTCCATGAATGGAGCTGACTTCATCATAGTCATAACAACGGTTCTGTCCAGGGATAGCTCGTCGGAGTGCAGCCCCTCTAATCACGGCACATCCCGTCCATAGGAAATGGGCTGACATGGTCATCATGGTCAAAGCAGCGGTTCCCACCTTCGGGAAATACCAGCTCTTCCATAGGATAGACTCTTCATCGTAGTCAACGAGCACACCTCCTCCTCTCCGACGCATCCTCCTCTGTGGATCAATTCTAAACTAATACAATTAAATCTAAATTAGTTACTCATCCAAGGTTGGATAGGTGTAATACTTTCATATTCCCATTTAGCAGTACACGTAGAAAATCGAATGACATCTCCCCATGCCTCTCCCGAGATAAGTTGATCTTACGTTACATTCCAGATGCCAAATATCTAAAACAATGTGAAGATATTTGACATTGAATCACTGAGACGGAAGAAACATATCTAGAGAGAAAGCGAAGAGATGGATAGCGGATCGAGCATGAACATTTAAATAGATTATGAAAAGCATATACCTTCCATCTAACCTTGAGCCATCCATCAAATGGGACAATTGTGAAGCGGATTTCTATGCCTGCAAAAACACACCATATCTATGTATGGCCCCATGAGAAATCACTGAGCAGTAGCTGGTTATCTAACTTACAAAATTTATAAATTACAAGTCACAACTATAAACTAACTAACTCATCATGATACGAATTTAAGGCAAACAGTATTTGTAATATACAAGCTCATGAAGGTTTAACGAGGACAATTATAGGCAACGAGATAACCATAGAACAATATAAGTTGCATTAGTAACGAGCGTGTAAGACACATTTTTATTTGAACTATTTCGGTAGTCACTACTCCTTTATAACATTTATTTGAACTATTTCATTTCATTTCATCATTTTCAAAGATGTTTTTCCGGTGCCTTTTGAGGACAAATTACTCCAAAGTATGCCCTTGGACATTCACTACGATGTGTATGATAGGAAAATGTCGTTTTCATTTACTGCGGAATATTAGCAAATCTGGTTTATTTTTTATTTTTTCTATCATACCTTGGGCACTATACAATGCATATTATTATGTATTGCCAATACAAGACTAAAAAATCGAAGTTCACACAAATAAGGATGAAATGGATGAATGTGTTTTCGAGGTATGGAGCCAACCTATACATGCTCCAATATTGATATTTTGAACGTTGGCTACCACTTGGCCCCTACATGTGCATAGGATAATGACATGACTAGAGAGTTAACCTTTCCCCGTCGAGGAACATTTTGGATTGGTATTTTTCAATTTTGCAATATCTTGATTCTTTGCTCAAGCTATAAGAGGTTTCCTTGGTGTACTGACCTTCTAGTGGATTTTATTGGTGAACCCGATGTATTGCTTGTGATTCTAAAGAGTCACCTATATTAGGGACCAGAGTGTGCTACTGCTATTAGGCAAAAATACATCCAATCAACAATTTGATTCATTCATTTGTTAGGGACCATAATGGATTGCTTGTGATTAAAGAGTCACCTCTATTAGAGCAATCATAACCATCACTATCCATGGCTTGGGAAAAAGGATGGCTCACTGAGAAAATAAAGTCAAATTAATGATGGATTAGATCATCAGATCAATGTGATTTTAGCATGGTAGCTCATGACATGTGTTATGAACTTAATGAAGAGTTTGGATCAATCTATTGGATTTGCCTAAAGAACCATGCAATTAGGAGCATTATAACTTTCGGTCCTCCCGAGTGCAGCTTTGGAGCATTTAGATATAAAAGTATTCCAACCCTTTAATGAGCTCCTAAAGCTTTTCATTGAACTCAACAAGAGAGGCAAGATCATTCATCTTACTATCACGAACATAGCAAATGCCCAATCTTGTCTCCAAATGCCATGCATTTTCCTACTGAGTTAAGTTGAATCCATCACCGAGAATTATTAACAAAATGGCATGCTTACGGCCCCATCCAAGCGAATATTTTGCATGGAATCCAGGTCACTAAATGGCTTGCTTGCATCCCGTAGGGAAGAGAGAGACACACACACGAAGAAAGAAAGAAAAAGAGGAATATTTCAAAGGAAAGATGCACTACATTTGTGTCTATACATGCAAGCTTCAAAAGCTTAACTAAGACTAGTGCTATCTTGAATATTCTAGGACTATCGAGTACGTGGATTAAAATGTTATTCTATCTTGCGGAGATTTCTCTTCCTTTAGTCTCCTTTGAGTGTTCTATGACGGGATGATTTAGAAGTTAAGATGAAAGTCTGAACTACCTTATATCGGTGTGACTTGTGAGAATATTTTAAACTAGCAAAACTTGCCCATACCACAAAGTCATGGATTTTGGGGGCACAGGCGTCATGGATTTCTAGCTTAGGTTTAACTTTTATTACATCAATAAATTGGAATTCAAGGAAATGAGAAGCCGTTAAAGTATGGGCGAAGGGCTTGGTGACCCAACCTTCATCAAACACATGCTTATAAATAATATCCAGATCCGGCCCATTCGGCTTCAAGGGATACATTTGGATCGAGGAAAATCATGAAAATCCAAGGAAATGAAAGAATCCTTTTCTTTTTTTTTTTAGAGTCATGCGATTTTCAAGCACATGAGAATTTCAAGTGACCACGGAAAGAAGAATAGAATCCTCCTCTGGTGGAGGGGATCGGAAGAAAGCTGATAGGCGATTTTGGGTTTTGACATTAACGGTCAAAAATGCGAGTGAGATAAAGAAAGTGTAAAAAATTTTATGAAGACCAATCACTCCCCTCTGGTGGGAGTATATGAGTGGACACGATTGATACGATCATCATCACCGGTTTCCACATGTCACATTGGAAACATCGGCTCTTCATTTTTGTAACATCTGAGGATTCGATGTGAGGTGGTGCCCACCACATTGGCGCGTTGGATGCACCCTCTAATGTTTCATTTTGATTCAAAAATGACACTTTGAGTTACAAACCATCTTTTCTTGTTTCATGTAATGCTTGAATTCCATTTAAGATTGGGATATAACTCATTTTTCGGTCTCGTACTATACAATAATGTAGCAAAAATAGATGGAATGACATGGATGAAACACATACATCCTTGAGTAGGTCCACGGAGCAGGCTTGCAAACCACCAATGACCATTTGGTGTCGAGAAAGGATGATATGTCCGCGTCAGTTTACATAGGAAAAGCGGAAGAAGGAGAAAGAAAGAAAACTAAGCAAATTTCAATCTCTATATTTCGAGGATTTTTGGGTTTTACGCTTTGAACACTTTTCGGATATATGCTGGAAATTTTAGTATTCGGGATTTATTGTTTTGGGTTAAAACCCATTTCACGGAAAAAAAAAAATAAATAAATAAAAAAATCCCAATTCATCCAAAGGAAAGGTAAAAGTAAGAAATCCCAATTTAGTAGAGATTTTATTCGAGATTTTGGGTTTCTTCGATTCTTAAAACCAAATTCGGGTATATACGAGTTGAGATTCTAGGCTTGCTTTTGGGATTTTGGATTTACGCTCATTCTGGATAAAAAAAAAAAAAAAAAACCAATTCGGGCATTTTCTCGTTTTCGGTTCCTCACGAGAACACCCGATTAGAATCTGACAAACCCAGATTCGGGTATGTCCCGAGTAGAGATTCTAGGCTTACTGCTTTTGTTTTTTTTTCTTTTCTTTTAATAGCTCATTCTAGAAAAAAAACTCAATTGAAGTGAAATGCCAAAAAATTGGAGACGGTCGAGTTCATGACAATACTGGATCGGTTCATGACACTGGGTCAGGGGGATATACCTTTTTCTTGAAGTTCTTGCAATGGCGCCTCTCAATCCGGCAACAAAGAGGGAAAGCCAGGTGAGTCGCGGATCGGGCTATGAGACAAGTCATTTTGTAAACTCCAATCGAGATGATGAAGGGTCCTACGATGGTTTCGAGAGGTGATGAATACGATAGAGGGATAGGGAGCACGACACGGGGAGGGGAGATGGAGAGGAAGAGAATGGCACGAGAACGGGGAGACGGAGAAGGTGGCACGAGATTGGGGAACGAGGCGGCGAGAGAGAGCGAGAGAGAGAGAGAGAGAGAGAGAGAGAGAGAGAGAGTGGGGATCGAATAGAGAGGAGGAAGATGAGAGAAAGGCTGGAGGGATCGGACGAGAGAGAGAGAGCGGGGGTTAGGGATTCGGCATTTTGGGGATTTTTGGGCGGGCGTACGGCTGTTGGGCGCCGCCTCAAAATTTAGGGACGAGCCGTGGGATTTGACAAAAGTGGGCCCCCACCATGATGCGTGTCGGACATCTACCCCATCGATCGGATGCACCATCCCATGGTGGGCCCGAGGATTAAAATGAAATCAATCTATGACTTGTATGGGCCACACCACATTTCCAAGTTGAGAGGTTACCCTCCATTAAAACATTCATAATTATTTTTGGGCCCTAGCGCCGAACGTGGTCCACAAATCTATCGTCTAAATAATGCTTGATTTATGCGATCAAAAAAATGGGTCTGATTTAGACCCGGACGACAATGATTTTATTTCATAGGCTGGCACATTGTTGGACTTTAAATTGCCGAGTCGAATGAAAAACATCAGCGGTCCAAATTCGAGAAAACAAATGGCCACTAATCGGTGGTTATGATTGTTTGATCAAACGAAATTTCGATGATCAATTATCTAGATTGGCTCCCAAAAATTGGACATCTTGCTTTAAGCTATTATATGATAAGTTGACAATATCTTAGTACCAGTGTATCAAGTAACACACTCTCCCAGAGTATCAAATAACTCCCCTTGCGAATTCTACTAATTTTTAGTTTGGTAATCTGCGAGTTATTAGATCGCGAAAGTTGTTCTGCCAGCCTAATTTCAGGACAAATAAATCTAGGCATTACTTAATATACTCTTAGTATGTATTGATATTTGGTAACTCAGAAATCTTACACTTATGGACAAGTCACAAAATCAATTGGTGTAAACATTAATTCTAACCTCTCTTGATACATAAGACTCTTTTTTGTTGAAATGTCCACAATTAAAATACCAAATAAGATGAGCGTTTTTTCATGACAAATCTATAATGGGTCCCATCATTTTGTGATTTGATTAGTTTGTAATACTTGTATGTCACCTAATCACTTTTTTTTTTAAAAGTAATTTATAAGTGCTCAAGTCTTTTCTTTTTTTTTGCTTGAAAAATGCAATATATTTGAGCATCATCCGTTACACTCTTCCACTTTGTATCATAATAATGGAGATAGCTTTGGGCTCTGAATGCTATACATCATCAAGTAATTAATATGTATTTTTATGGCTAAAATGATCATATGCAGGGTTGTAGCTTGAGTTCTTGTAAGCTCACAATTTTTTTTAATGAATAACCATGATTTTGTATGACGTCACACCGTTCGTTTACTTGATTCGACTCATGCGACTCATGGAAAGCGAAAGCAAAGCGGATTGCCTACCACCTCGACACGAGAGATATTCACGTGCATAGCCTTGTAATGGGGCCCCACCAGGGATGTCGGTGACAAATCTACTCCGTCCATCTATTTTGCAAGATCATGGTAGGACATTATTCTAAAATAAGCAAAACTCCGTGGGCCATGCCGCACCAAACAGTGGTAATAACCTTACAGAGTGGTTTGGATTATATATAAATGTTATAATCGGTTTAGGAAAGTTTCAATGGTGGAAAATTACACGTTTCCCTTGTTTCATTTGAGGAGGCACATTTGAGTTTTGGATTTGCACGATTTTTAAATTCTTATTTTAGTATTTAAAGATAAATAGACAAAGAGGATTTTTCAAGTCCATTTCTATGGACTCAATACATCCTTGATATATCTTGGTCCACGCATGAGCCAAAAATTGTTAAATATGCATAGCTCAGTGGACACTTCTCTGAAATTGTTAAATATCTGAGGAAGTTTCGGTGATAATGACACCCACCATTGAAACCTTTCTAAGGGCCTTGTGATATATTTTTTACCATCCAACCTATTCATAAGGTCATGTACGTAGATGAAGTGAAAAAAAAACAAATATCGACTTGATCGAGACACTTCTCCATTCTGAAAGAAGATTTTAATGTAAGGCGTTCAATCCCCCACTTTGTGGTCTACTTAATCCATGTGCCCACCTCATTTTTGGCTCATACCTTAAAATGACCTTAGAAACATGATGAACGGCATAGATAAAACACTTACATAATGGTAGGCCCCACAGCCCACCTAACGGATTATCGTTTGGGCGGGGGTAGGCCAATCCGCGTCACGACGACACATTCACTTAATGACCGGGAAGCGGATTGGCTGACAGTGAACCTCACATCGGTGTATAGGTAGCATACATACTCGTCATGTGAAGGCGCCTTCGGCGCTCCTCGAGCTCTCGGTTGTACAAACACCGTACAAAGGAGATCAAAGTTACATGGCCTGATATGTTGTATTTATTATATCCATACTCTTCATTCATTTTTAGAGACCATTTTAGAGCATTAGAAAAACCAAAAATACTTATTGAGGATAGTGATTTTCATTGTTAAAACATTAGTTGGACGTTTATTTTCCATCAATCTGTTAATAAGGTTAAAAATACATGGTTGAAGAGAAAGAACAAATTTTATATTGATCAAGAAAACACGTAACCTAAAAGGGTTTGATAGTAGAAACGTTCAATCTCCCCACTTCTTTTCTGCCAAGTGTGGTCCAATTGATTGTTAGATTTGTCTTTTTTGGCTTAGGGTTTAAAGCAGAGCTCTCGAGGGATGGACGGTTTGGATATAATACATACCTCATGATGGGAGCAGAGAATTTGCACGTCAATACACAGCTATATAGTTTGGTGTGTGAATACCCTGACCAATACGCTTCCCAACGGCAAACAGAAAAGGATGAGAAATCGGTCGACTCGCCTTTCCTCTTTGTTAGGTCGTTTTTTTCGTTCTGTTTTTTTTTTTTTCGTAACGTGGCGTAACACTCGGTGTAGGTGCTTGCATCGGTCCATTTGTGTTGAGAGCTCATTTTAGGGCATGATCAGGGAACTTCACGAAGACACGGATGTTAGGAAATTCAATTTTCACTCATGGCATAGAATTGCAAGCGTTCCCGCACTTGTTAAAATTAAATGACACTATCGGTGCCACTGTCCTTAGGCAGACATAACCACGATTGCTTGTTGAGTGGTACACTCTTGAATTAGTTTAGTGGGTGTTTACACAAAAATATATAATGATAAGACATCTACAAAAGTGCACGTCTTGCACGAATTACCTCAAACTTACAATACTTGTTTATTACAAATAATTACGAATGTTTTAATGGAGGGTAACCCTTCTCGACTTTTGTATGTGGTGTGGCCCCAATTATCCGCAGTTGACTTGATTTTTAATCCACAGGCCCACCATGGAATGATGCATCTGGTGATGGGGTAGATGTTTGATACACCTCATGGTGGGGCCCACACTACTCTCCCCCTTGTGGAGATTTAAAATAAACGATGCGATGAGCATTACGATAGTTTCAACGGTGGAAATCACTCTCCCCTGTTGTTTTTACGTGGTGGGGTCCACTACATCTTTTTATCTGCCTCATTATTTGGCTCATGACCTAAAATAATATCTCAAGCCCGGATGGACGGTGTGGATACAACACATACATCACGGTGGGGCCCACATTTATGGGGTGACGTCACTTGATGCAGGCTACTGAAAACACAGGTGAAGCCCGCCCGCCCGCCCGTGAGACTCTCTCTCTCTCTCTCTCTCTCTCTCGTGCCTTCTCCCTCCTCTCGCTATCTAACTCTCTCTTCTTCTCTCTCTGATCTCTCTATACGATCCTATCTCTGTCTCTCTCTCGCATCCTCTCCCTCCTCCCTCTCTCTGTCTCTCTCGATCTCTCTTGCGGTCAGTTCTTGAACGCCCCTACCCTGCATGCGCTCTCTCTCCGCTCTCTCTCTCCAGAAGATCGGTTGCGGGTCATTCACGACGGTGAGGTATCTCTCTCTCTCTCTCTCTCGATATCGATT
The DNA here is from genome assembly GCA_030180095.1 of Magnolia changhungtana. Classification (NCBI taxonomy): domain Eukaryota; kingdom Viridiplantae; phylum Streptophyta; class Magnoliopsida; order Magnoliales; family Magnoliaceae; genus Magnolia; species Magnolia changhungtana. Next base: position 11,451 of record JASAUF010000199.1, on the reverse strand, counting down.
TAGGGATTTGGGGTTTGAAGTACTCGAGGATTTGGGGATTTAGGGCGTGTTTGGGCGGTGGGATTAGAAGGGATTAGGTGGGGTGGAATTACAATTGGTCACATGCCTAAATCACTCCATGTTTGGCAATGGGCCCCATGATTGGAAACCCCACGGATTCGGAACCCCATGATTAGAAACCCACGGATTGAAACCCTGGTAATTTGTTTGGGAGGCGTGGATTTGGAACCCCTCAATTCGAATGGGAGGTGTTCCTCAATATGCACAATCAAATTGAAATGCAAACATTCGGTTTAAATGTTTCCTAGTATACATAATAATATTTTACCCTTAAAATTTGGAGACGGATCCTCAATATGTATGTGAAGAAAAATTTCTATGTGATTGATTATCTCCACTTCAATACAAAGAATTTCTCTTAATATGGATTTTCTTTTATTTTGCCTTTGTTTATTTGTTGGATTTTGACATCTGAGTAAAAAATTGTTTATTGGGTTTTCTTTCTTTCCTTCTTTTTGTATGAGTGATTGTGCATTTATTCATGTGTGGATGTATCTGTGAGAAGCTAGATGAGTGCTTGTGCTAATAGTGTGATGGGACCATTATAATCTCTACAAATAAAGATCATTTGCAAATTAGCAGGTGTAGCCATCCGCGATTGGGATCTACTAGATGAATGTTTTGGATCACCATGTGGTTGGTCGGAAGGACAATCCTCATGGGTGAGTTCCTTATCAACCAATTCTTGAATAGATACATTGTTGCAAGGAAAACGAGGTTCTGCCTTTTCAAGTGGCGGTCTAGAAAGCATGAATTAGTTGAAGAGAAACTACGATAGGTGTGTGAACGAGCCTTGTAGATGTTAACTATTAAGTGGAGAAGGGAGACGGTGGGAGGCTGAATTAGTTGAAGAGAAACTACACTTTACATGTTCTAATGTTTTGGCTACATATTGCTATGCATTTCTTTGAAAGTTTTGTTCTACCATTTCTACGGTTAGAAATGAATGGTGTGATATACATTAACAAAATATCGATGCTTTTGTGGTGCGCTAGTGCTAGTGTTACATTGAGTACTCAAAAGAACTTCTTGAATCAAATTGACTCAATATTGGTGATGTCCATAGCAGTGTGTAACCCAAAACTCTTACATGTTCGTTGTGTAACCCAAAACTCTGTGTGGCCCACCACATGTCATATGTATGGAATCCACTCCACAGGGATGTGAGCCCAAATGTGAGGCAGGATCCAAAACTAAGATGGGCCATGCCACAAAAACGTTTGGGATTTAACACCCACGGTCGGTGTTGGATGGAATATTTTTGGATCGGAATGATATTTTTTGTTTTCCTACATCCAAATCGACTTTTGACCTATTTATAAGCGTAAGTTGATTGAGAAAGCAGTTATGATCCTGTGACTAAAATTACTGGATAAATAGGTCAATGAAGTGTTTTGGAATGATATATTTTTAGTGAAAAAGCGAGTTGCAAGGAATACATTTGGAATCCTTAGCGGTTGCTCACCTCCACATCAATCTCAATCGGATGGCCTTCATGGCTTTGACCCCAGAAACCCCATTTGCTCGGCCAAGACTGTACATTGTCACTCGATCGGATGGCCTAGCGAGCCAAATCCTCCACCTCCACATCAATCTCCGTTGTTCTTCTTCCCCTTCTTCTAAATTCCTGCATGATCGGCTCCCCATTCGGTAATTCTTCCCACAAAATGTCATTTTGCGAACCACGAATCCCGATCGGCTGTGGCAGGATAACTTCAACGAGTTGGAATTGTATTAGAGCCCCGCTTTCGAGTTGTTATCCATGGCGAAAATAACATCTCGATCTGTTTGATCGCAACTTCTTCCTCGGCCAACATCGATGTGGGTAGCTAACGGCCAGACACCCATGGCGAGATCACTTCCTCTTGCGAGGTTCTCGAACCGCCCTCCCAAAAACCCTTGATTTGCAAACTCCCATCGATCTGGATCAACCTTTCTAAAACCACTGTAACCATCGTTTCATACGAGTCTGGTTGAGATCAAGTAGTAGAGATAGAAATGTAGATGATCGGGATTACATTGAAACAAGATAGACATGTTTTTCTCGGATTCGAACTCCTGGCGATTTACAAATATTGAATTAAGGAGAAAGATCTATGCAATTAAACAATAATAAAAAAGAACCTGTAGACTCAAATACACCAAAATTTGAAGAATTGTTAAAGAATCTTCAAGAACACCAATGTCACAAATATCTAGTGCTTTCAGAATTGCAAGCATTCAACATCTGAAGTTTGAAGAATTTGGAGCTGTCAGAAAAGAAGAAACATCTGCGATATCAACAAAATCCTCTTGAAACTTACTATAACTTTCGTGGATTTAGTTTCAAATATATGGAAGATTCATCGAGAGAGAAATATTTGCAAGACCCCGAAGCATTAGCTAAGCGAAATCTCAAAAGCCATCGGCACCACTAAGTCGAGAACATTTGAAACATTGAATTGAAAGGTTTGGTGGCGAAACTTGAACCCAATTGCAGATTTTTCTCTTTTTTTTGGAAAGATTGAATTGCGAGAATACTAATAACGATGTCATGAAAGTCTAGAACACTCCCAATTCCTCATTTGGTAATTGTTGGACTCAATAAAACAATAACAAAAAGAAAAATGCAAGACCAACTCTCCAAATTCGATTATCTGAGATGTCTAAGGACTCGAGAAAATAAAAAATGAGCGAAAATCTATGCAAAACCAACTATTCAAATTGAATCGCCTTCAAAACTCAAGAAATCAAAATTAAAACATTTTTCAAAATAACTCATGGATCCATTCAAAGTACTCACATTTAGGTAGTAAACTAAAATATATGTAAAACCCACAATCATTTCTTCTGAAAACTCATCACAAAACTGCTGAAAATTTTCACATTTGAATATTTGAGTTCCAAACATAAAGAAAAAAGCGAACTCCAATCAATCATAAAACACCAAAATCAATAGAAATAACTAGCTTTAAACCTCCCATCAAAACCTAACAACACTTTTAAAAGCATCACCATTATAAATGGATCGGATCAGATCTTTATGTGTCGGATCGATCCTTAACAAATGAGTCATGGTATATCGAATCCCATACCATTACAAGCGGATCCTGTGTTCGGGATCTGAATTGACTCGATAGATCCGATTAACGATTCAAATCCGATTTAAAGGATTGAATTCGGATCGGATCGATTCAATCGATCTGTTGGCGACCTATAACCCACCATCGCATTTTGTGGGACATCTTGAATGGCACCACTTATGCAAAATGCACATGAAATTTGGGTATTCCATTCCATTCCTCATTACAGGGTATGACCAAAAACGGGTCCTTTTGTTCCTCCAAAATGCATCCAATTTATGCCATGAATTATGGGTTGTATGCACTTAATCACAAAGCAGGAGTTAATTATGCATTGGGTGTTATATTTGGTAGACCAACAAAAGAATCGATAAAATGAGGATACAATAGTTCTAAAATATAAAACCGAGCATACTTTCTTTCTTTTTTTAAGTAGGCAACACCATTCAAAAAAAAAAAAAAGAAAAGAAAAAAAGAAAAAAAAGATGGATTTCCTAATTTGGTTGGAAGAAATTGGTGTGTTTTTACCTTATTGGGTACTTTTAGTGCTTAGAAATTCAAAGGTTGAAGCAATAGATTAGTAATTGAAATTCAAAGGTTGAATCAATAGATTAGTAATTGAAATTTAAAGGTTGAAATGCAATAGATCCATAAAGGTTAGCACTTTGCATCGGTAATTTGGTTAACACATTGATTAATCAAAATCAAATAACTAATCAACCACCTCATGGATGGCCTAATGGTAAAAAAAAATGCATCCATTACACATTTTATAACTTCCATCATTCGATTTTATTTTCATCTGAACTATTTGTCTAAACTTTTCTTGGGCCATCCAAAAATAGGTCCTGAGATCAGATAATTAACTACGATCAACACCATTTTGGGGATGGCTCATCGAAGGTGGTCCATGAATTGGACGATGGATCGTTACCAAGTGTATTACATTAAAAGGAAACAAGGTGAATTTTATTTACATCTTACAAAATATAGTCGGCTAGGATTTGGGAACAAAAATAGTTAACCATCTTTGGTTTGAAAGTAATGGTGAAGGAAATGCCTACCCGGAGAGTCGATTGGAATCTCTAATCCCGGATGTTTTGGTTATTGTAGAGTTTGATTAATGGACATTTTTTTTGAAATTTTGATCATTGTCTTGCATTTCAACCATCTATTATACTTCAATGATCTGAAGTTAGAAGATCAAATTGAGTGTAGATTTTAGTTTATGATCTATCAAATTAGTGTAGAGTTAATGTGATCCAAATCAATTTAGCTTCACCAATCTCACATACGTATGTCTTAGCATGTGTGTCCATGTATAGTCAAGACATGTTCTTGTATAAATGATAGTACACAACTACACATTATCCACAAATACATAATCCACAAATACTACACAAGGGATTTATATATATATCTTACTACATATAGATTGTCACACCATTTTAATCCTTGGTTTTCAATGACGATGGGGTCCATGGTCCAATAATCTAAACCCATGCATGTTTGTCCCAACGAAAGCGGATGGACTTCGCTTGAACAATCTCCTCGATAGGACAATCCCAACCTATCAATTTATGGCTTCTAAATAAAAGGTTACGTTGTCTTCTCTCACTCATGTACTATTTCACATTATGAAAATTTCAAGTAAATTGTACGAGGTTTACAGTAATCTGGGAGATTAGAAAATTTTCAAGTATGTGCATTTTGATCTGAGTTATTTCTCTAATGGCGATAGCCTTGAGAGGGTTGATCAGGGATGAGTTGATTGCCGAGGCCAATTAAAACTATATTGGGTTATCTTCTTTGGTCTTGAAATGATTATGTCGGCAAGATAACCCACTATGGTTTGTCGACCTCTTACAATCAACTCATCGCTTTCGTATTAACCCTCCCAAGGCTATCGTGATTAGAAAATAACTGTTTGAAATGCACATAATTGTAATTTTCTAATTTCTAAGATGCTTGTAAACCATTGACATTTACTTGAAATTTTCATCAGTAGGTCATATGGTATAAAGAGCTTGTCAGTCTCTACCAACCGAATATAAAACACTATCTCGATGGCAAATTTTCAACCTATGAATCTTGTGTATATGAAAAAATGCAATAGAAGTGGTTAATGCTTTTAATTATTCAATGTCTAACTACTATCCATTGTAGGAATTTGTCGATGAATAGTCTTGAATTGGTTTCATTCATAAAAAAAATAGATGCCTACCTTGTTTTTAAATGTATTTGCTCGATATTGATGGAAGCGGGGGCCGGATGTGCGTCGAGAGCTATCCTCACAGGAAGAAGCGAGGAGGTCCCTGGAAGGTGGGAGCCATTGTTATGACCATGATGAAAAACATCCATTTCCTATGGACAACATTGGAAGGGCACTGGCCATTTGACGGGCGTAGTATTTATGTATTTGCTCGAGATTAATGGAGCGGGGCCGGATGTGCGTCGGAGCTATCCCGGAAGACGAGGTCCACTGGAAGGTGGGAAGCCGTGCATTATGACCATGATGAAGGCATCCATTTCCTATGGACAACATTGGAAGAACAACAGCCATTTGGACGGGGCCAGTGTTATGTATTTGCTCGAGATTAATGGGGAGACCGGATGTGCGTCGGGCTATCGGATGGCGGAGTCCCTGGAAGGTGGGAACATTGTTATGACCATGATGAAGGTCCATTTCTATGGACAACATTAGAAGGGCACAGCCATTTGGACGAGCGTGTTCTCTCTGTATTGCGGTACCACACCCCCCAACCTAAACCTAAACCTTAACCTAAACCTTAACCTAAACATAAATCTAAACCTAAACCTATACCTATAACCTAAACCTATACTTATAACCTTAACCTAAACCTCTTCTCAAATCCCTAAACATACTTATAACCTAAACCTAAACAAAAACCTTAACCTATAACCTATACTTATATCCTAAACCTAAACTTACAACTTTAACCTAAACCTATACTTATAACCTAAACCTTTTCTCAAATCCCAAAACCTATACTTATAACCTAAACCTAAACCTTAACTATAACTGTGACCTAAACCTATACTTATAACCTAAACCTATTCTCTAATCCCAAAACCTATAAGTTATAACCTATAACCCAACCTAAACTTAAACCTAAACCTAAACCTATAACCTAAACCAAATCCTATAACTTTATAACCTAAACCTAACCTAAACTATAACCTTAACCTAAACCCAAAACCTAAACCTTAACCTAAACCAAAGCCTATAACCTTAACCTAAACCAAGGCACTGTAACACGAACTTTAGGCTTAAACCTAAAGCCATAACCTAAACCCGCAACTTATAACCTAAACCTATAAAGCTAAAGCACAAGCCAAGGCCATAACCTCAACCTAAGCAAAAACCTATAAGCTAAAACCTAGCTTAGGCACATATAACCTAAGCCAAAACCTATAACCTAAACTAAGCATGAACCTATAACCTGTAAACCTTAACCAAACCTAAAACCAAAGGCCTATAACCTAAACCTAAACCTGTACCTAAACATTAACCTGTTCTCCAATCCTAAACTTAAACCTACACTAATCCCAGTCTCGGCTCCTAACCTAAACCTAAACCCAGATCCAGAACACAGACAGGTTAAAGTAAACCTAAGCCTAAACCAATTCTCAATTCCCAAACCTGACCTTATAACCTAAACCTAAACTTTGAACACAAAACTAAACCCATTCTCTACAACCTAAACCAATTCTCGATTACCTAAACCTTTGCCTTATAACTTAAACCTAGCACAAGACCTTAAGGCGAACCTAAACTTATAACCTTAACAAAACCAAAACCTGTGACCTAAAACCTCGAACCTATTACACCTTAACACAAACTTATAACCTGTACCTACCATTCACCTAAACCTAAATCCTAAACCTTAACTTATAACCTAAGACACTAAACCTAAAACCTAAATGTATTCTCAAATCCTAAACCTAAACCTACACACAATCCTAATATCAACTCCCTAACCTAAAGCTAAAAGCAACTTGTTGAAAACCCAACCTAAGCCAGATCCAGAGATCCAAAACCAATTCCACTAAACCTAAGCCCAGGCCAATTCTCAATTCCCTAAACCTATACCTTATAACCTAAACCCTAAACACAGACACTAAACCTTAACCTTAACCTAAACCCCTAACCTGTGACCTAAAACCTTAACCTATTACCTATAACACTAAACTTATAACCTGTTACTTACCATTCACCTAAACTTAAATCCTAAACCTTACACTTTATAACTTTAAGACCTAAACACAAAACACAAATGTATTCTCAAATCCATAAACCTAAACTTATACTAATCTAATCTCGACTCCCTAACATAAACTGGCTTTAACTTGAAAAACCCAAACCTAAACCCGATCTCGAGACGAACCCGATTCCTTAAACCTAAGCCCAGAACCAATTCTCAATTCCTAAACCTTAACCCATTCTCGAATCCACTAAACCTAAACTACACCCAATCCCAATCTCGACTCCCTAACCTAAACCCTAAACATGAAAACCCAAGCCTAAATACGATCAAGCCCAGAACCCAGATTCTAAACCTAAACCTTTACCTGGTTTTCAAATCCCTCAGCCCCTAAACTTTTACACCAAATCCTAATCTCGGCTCCCCAACCTAAACTTAAGCACAGAACTTGAAAACCCAAACCTAAGCCACGATCCAGAACCCAAACCCGGTTCCTAAGCCCCGATGAAACCTTAACCTATTCTCAATTCCCAAAGCTATAACTATAACCTTAACCTAAAACCAAAACAAAACCCTATAACTGGAAACTTTATAAGCTAAAACCTAAACTTCTTAAAACCTAAATGTATTCTCCGAATCCCTAAACTTCTAAACTGTACACCAAATCCCAATCACAACTCTCAAACCTAAACCTAAACTGTCTGGCATAAAACCCCAGCAAACCCGATCCAGAACAGAACCCGGTTCCTACAAGCCTCGGCCTTAACCTATTCTCGATTCCCAAAGCTATAACCTGTAACCTAAGCTTCAAACCTAAACCTAAACAAACCTATAGCAACCAACCTAAACTCGAAAACCCAAACCTTAACCTAAACGAAAGCCTGTAACCTTAGCAAAGCAAGCACGTAACACAAACCTAAAACCGGCACCTAAACCTATATCACTAAAACCTAAACCTAAACCATAACCTAACTTGTAAAACCTATAACCTCAACCTAAAGAAAAACCTATAAACTAAAACCTAAACCCTAAGCAAAAACCTATAACCTCGACCTAAACAAAAACGCTAACCTCAACCTAAAGAAAAACCTATAAACTAAAACCTAAACCTAAACCAAAACCTATAACCTCAGCCTAAGCAAAAACCTATAACACAACCAAAACCTATAACCTCAGCCTAAAGAAAAACCTATAAACTAAAACCTAAACCTAAACCAAACCTATAACCTCGGCCTAAAGAAAAACCTATAAACTAAAACCTAAACCTAAACCAAAACCTATAACCTCAACCTAAAAAAACACTATAACCTCAACCTAAAGAAAAACCTATAAACTAAAACCTAAACTAAACCAAAACCTATAACCTCAACCTAAGCAAAAAAGCCTATAACATAAGCAGCAACTTTATGACCTATAACCTAAACCTAAAACCAAAACCTAAGCCTATATGCTAAAACTAAACCCTAAACCTATACCTATACCTAAACCTTAACCTATTCTCAAATCCTAAACCTATACCTACACCTAATCCCGATCTCGGCTCCTAACCTAAACCTAAACCTAAACTTGACAGCCCAAGCCTAAGCCAGATCCAGAACCCGAACCAGATTTCAAAGGCTAAACCTTAACCTTAACCTATTCTCGAATCGCTAAACTAAACCTACACCGTCCCAATCTCGACTCCCTAACAAACCTAAACCTAAACTTAATCATGAAAACCCGAAGCTAAGCCAGATCCAGAACACGAACTTGGATTTCTGAACTTAAACCTTTACCTGATTTTCCAAATCCTTCAGCCCTAAACCTACCGACCCGTCCAAATCTCAACTCCCTAACCTAAACCTAAACCTAAACTTGAAAACCCAAACCTAAACCCAATCCCCGAGCCAGAACCGGTTCCTAAGCACAAGCCATAACTTTATTCTCGATTCCCCAGAGCTATAACTTTATAACCTAAACCTATACCTAACCTTGACTTTATAACCTAAACCTAAAACCAAAACAAAAAAAGGCCAAAACCTGTATCCAAAACCTAAACTTAAAACACCCTTATAACCTAAATGTATTCTCGAAATCCTCAACCTAAACTGCATCCAATCCTAATCCCAACTCCTACCAACTTTAACCTAAACTAAACTTGAAAACCGGAACGATCACGGGAACAGAACTCATTTCCCAAGCACAAACCTTAACCTATTCTCAATTCTGGTATAACCCATAACTTAAACCTCATCGAACCTAAACCAATAACCTTAACCTAAACCTAAACCTAAAACCAAAACCTAAACATATTACTAAACTTATAACCTATAACCTAAACCTATAACCTAAACTTATAACTATAATCTAAACCTAAACTAAACCTAAACTCCCTAACCTTTGTTATTTTTTTGTTTATTTGTTAATGTTAGAATTTATATATATTTATGCGTGAATGAATGTGATGCGAGGATAAGATTGTTTGTGTTTGGATGAATATAGTTTATGTTTGGGTTTGATTTCAGTTTAGTTGGATGTGAATGTCGATATGATGAAATATATTATATAACGAGTGTATATTAGGATGAATATGATGAAATATATTGTTAACGAGGTGTATATCAGAATTTTGTATGCGGAATTTTGAAGCCCATGTACATCAAAAAAAAAAGACTTTTAGCAAAAAAATTTTAGGCTAAATAGTGAACATTTTAAGCGGCCGAAGATTTTATTTGCTAAAAAACATCTTTAAATTGTTTAGTGCGAATAGTTTATTTCTTTACACAATCTTTTTTAAAAAAAAAATATACGATTCAAAATTAAACATAAATTCTGATACATCTTAGGATTTTTTTTTGCATATACGAGTTCAAAATTCCTCACAAAAAAATATCAGGATTTTAGCAGTGAAACTTTTATTTCTTAAAACATCTTGAAATTATTTTGCTGATGGATATTTTCAGCTTCTTCAAAGTTTTTTTCTAAAAATATATAGTTCAAAAATCGGCACCAAATTCTTTGATACATATAGGATTTTTTTTAAAGTTATTTTTTTCATAAACATTTTTAAAATTAGCTCAAAAAAAAATATCTAGGATTTTTAGCGTGAAACTTTTATTTCTTCTAAAACATCTTGGAAATTTATTTAGCGGCGAATATATTATTTGCTAAAAGTCTTTAAAAAAAAGATATATACTGATTAAAAATCGACAAATTCACGTCGCATCCAGGATTTTTTTTTTTTAAGTAGATTTTTTTTTTTTTTTCATGTACATTTCAAAATTCCGCATAAAAAAAAACATCTAAGATTTTCAAGCGTGAAAATATTATTTGCTAAAACAATAAAGCTAGAATTGTTTTGTGTGAATATTTTATTCTTACAAGTCTAGATATCTCGGAAATCAATTTGTTGGCGTGAGCAGTTTGTAAGACAATAGTCTTAGAAATTTTATTTTGCATAAATATTTTAAGCTTTTAAAATCTTTTGAAAAATATTTTTAGCGGCAAAACTTATTTAACTTAAAAATCTTGTATAGTATTTTTTAGCGGCGACAACTTTCATAGTAATAATCTTGAAAAATTTATTTTACGCGAAATATTTTATTTCTAAAATCTTTTGGAAAATAGTTTTAGCAATGAAAAATTTATTTCTTCAAAAGTCTTGTATAGTATTTTTGGTAATGAACATTTTACATGCTTAAAGCGTTTATGTTGTTTTGATTTAAATTAATATCAATGTGAATGTGATGAATATGATGAAATATAATTGTTAGCGGAGTATATGCGAATCTTGTATGTATTTTGAACTAGAGTAAATTTTTTAAAAGCGAAAGTTTTGGCGACGATAATTTTAAATACCTTCTGAATATGTTGAGTTTTAGCGTGATAATTTTCCATTTGCTAAATGTATTATCATCGCGAAATATTTGTAGCTAAAAATAGTTTTAGAGTAGCGAAAAGTCTCCTCTTGTAAAGAAATTTATTCCGCATCGATTACGCATTTAACTTGAAAATGTTAGGTAAGCTAAAAGTATGGTTTTTCAGCGACGACAATTTTTTTCGCCGCTAAAAGTTTTGGCGAAAATATATTTAAATAAACTAAAACCTGACTTTTGGCGACGAAA